>BPTQ01000009.1:117480613-117764378 GCA_019973895.1 Chrysanthemum seticuspe | reverse complement strand
CTCTTTGATTTTGTTTTGCAAGCCGATAATTTCTTCAAGAAGGTCATCTACCCGATTCGTTGAATGCTTTTTGTATGCGGAGAACTGTTTTTGACAATTTAACAACTCAGCCTTAGCTTTTTGATTTTCCAAGGTGAGAGCGTTAATTTGCTTTTTATGTTCGTGTTTCAGTTGTTCTAATTCAGACAACAAAGCATTTTTCGAGGCGGCTAGATCACGCATCTGTCTCTCTAAATATTTTTTGTTTTGATGAGATTTTGCAAAAGCGGCTTCAAAACCTTTTTCACGGTTGTCTTGAGTTTTGAAAAAGTTGAGTTGCATTTGTAAACATTCAAAATCCTTGGTTAACAGTGCATTTTTACTTTTTAAGGACTGATTTAATGCAACACATTCAGCAATTTTGGACTGTTGGTCTTTAAGTAACAGAACAAGATCTGGATGAGGGAAAGGTTCATCGTGTTCAACGTGAGTTGCAACATGATCATTATTTAGATCCTCAAGTATAACCATGGAGTCAATTTGATTATCAAGGGAAACCATAAGGTCATCTGGATCGTCAAATGTAACTATGGGGTTTATTTGAAAATCGTCATAATGAGATGTAGATGACTCATTTTGAACATTCTGAGCCGTGCCGGATTCAGATATTGATGGAGATATTAGTTCAGATATGATGATGGTTTGTTCGGGTACCTGAGACAAGCCATCAGTGTCATACACTGGGCCTGTTTCACTCATGTGTAACTCTTGCATATTAGCCATCAACATAACAGCTGCATTGGCCTGTAAGTCCTCCATATCATAATCCGAGTCTGCATCTGCCATAAAGCTCTGTTCTTTGTCTGTGAGAGATCCACCAGCTTCATCCTTAAGAGCCAAAAGTAAAGCCTCTTTGAAATAAGCACTGCCCCTAGTCCTCGGCTTTGGGCATGCATTAGCCAGGTGTCCCTTCTCATTGCAGTTGTAGCATCTAAGACCATTTAACCGATTCTGAGCATTTCCCTATTCCACCACTTGAGCTCTGTTGTTATTCCTACCCACATCATTAAACCCTTGACCACCGCCCATCTGACGACCATAATCACGATTCTGAACTTCAACACGTCCATTGTTCACAACAGCTTGAGTCCGTGTGTTAGATGAGGAACGAATACGATTGTTGGATTTGTTGGTGTAACGGCCAAAAGCATTAGCAATCATCACAAATCCTTGTTGCAATGCTTCGAATGGATCGATTTCCTCAGTAGCTTCACTGACATATGCTTGAGCATTGTTGCTGTATGGAACCAATTGATTTTGTTGAAGTTGAGGTTGTTGCTGTGAAGGTGTGTTTGAAGCAGTTGGTTGAGTTGCTGGTTGAGAGGGATAATTCTGTTGAGCATACAAGGCAAGTTGTTGATTATCCGGATGTGACTGTTTAGCAAGTTGAGAACGGAGAATCCTTTCCCGATCAACTTCCTTTTCATGAGGCTTCAAGTAATCGTACAACAATCCATAAGTAGAATGATGCATATTCTTCGCTTGACGGAGAAAGATGACATACTTCTCCCATTCAGGACCAAGACTACTCAGGAACTTAGTATTCACTGCAATTCTTGGCATGATGATGTTGTGTTTATCCAAATCATTGATGATGTCTGAAAATCGATGATGATAGGACTCTAGTGTCTCTCCAGGTTCAATCATGAAGTGTTCATAAGCCAAGTAAATTTTGGATTCCAAATCCTCCTGATTGAGTACAGATCCTTCCATAAGTAGACGAATATGATCCCACATTTTTTGTGCAGTCTTTTGAGCATCAACACTACAAAGAATTGGGTTTGGTAATCCTAAGAGGATGTATTCCATTGCAAGTTCATCAGCTTCATAGTGAAGAAGTTCTGTTGGATTTAGATCTGCAACAGTAGCAATGTTGGTTTGTTCATCTCTTGGTGGAACAGCAGTTGGATCTCCGGGTACAATGACAGTAGGCATCTCAAATGGACCTTCCAAGATAACCTTCTTTAAGAACTTTCCATGTGGCTTCTTTAGATCACAAAACCTAAAGAACCTTATCACCCATTGATCGTAATTTCCTGGAGTGAGCATTGGGGGTCTATCAAGTGATCCAGCTTCATGAATTGATTGTTGGCTGCTTAAAGCTTCACACATCTTTGCAAACCAAGTGGGTTCCTTCATAGTGCTTCTTGATGGATGTTGATTGAAATCGTTTGTGTAGGGTAGAACTTGAAGACTTGGTGGTGTTTGAACCATTTGTGAAGGTGGAATTGCACCCATTTGTGGAGTATGTTGCTGGTTAAATTGTTGTTGATAAATTGCTTGTTGTTGATTCCATTGTTGATGTTGTGGAGTTAATTGTTGTTGTTGTTGATGATTATAAGTGTGAGGGAAATAGTTAGAGTATGGTGGTTGAGACATGTTGATGAACTTGTGTAGTAAAAATTGGATCTTTGTAGTCGAATGAACCTTTGTTGATGAAGTGTCCTTAGGCGTAGAAAATACAAGAAACCAAGTAGTACTTATGCGTAAAAACACCAAACGATACGCGTAACAATAAGAAGTTACGCGTAGGATTTAGCTTACGTGTAAGTAAGATAAAAACACTAAAGTTATGCGTAGACAAAAGTTAGCCGTAGAAAGTTAGGCGTAGGATTACCTTATGCGTAGACCTAAGTTTACGCGTAAAGTGAATCTTATGCGTAGGATTTCTACGCGTAAGCTTATGCTTATGCGTAAGTTTAGGGTTTTTGCCCAAATGATCTTTTACACTTCACAGTGCAAAAGATATCCAAAGTCGACGTATTTTCAGACTTATCCAAGTAAGAAAACACGGAATAAACCAGGAAAATGAAGATCAAACCAAGGAAAAATCTTACGCGTAATTTTAGGGTTTTGATACGCGTAGAGTTACTCGTAACTTTGATTTTACCCAAATGTGTTTCTAAACCAGATTTTTGTTATGGAATAGCTTCAATAGTACCAAAAGAACACAAAAATGTGAATGTTGATGTACCAAAACTGCTAAACGGGTTACGCGTAGAACGACACCCACGAACAAAAATAAGCTTAAAAACGTAGATCCACGCGTAAAGTTTGAAACTTTTTGCCAAAAACAAGTGTTTTAACACCTCAAAACATTGAAAGTACAAGAATCTTGGATTAAAAAAATGCAAAAAACGAGTTTTTAAGAGAACCAAAGATGGCGTTATCTTTACGCGTAAGACCCAAAACCAAAAACTTCAAAAACAAAGTGTACACCCAACTATTTGGCGATTGATACCACTGTTAGGTCACTAGTTTTACAAACACAAGTTATAGAGAAAGAGATGAAGGCGGATGAACAAGCTACACACACAAACACACGTTAACAATAATACGGTTTAGGCAAGGAGTGTGAAAGAGAGAATAACTTGAACAACCAACCCTCAAATGAGGGTTTACAAGATTATTTATAGGAGGGAAGCTAGGGCAACACTCCTAGTTCCCATCCTTTCTTATGTGGGCTTGGGCCTAAGCTTATGGGCCTTCTACATAAGCTTGACCTTAAACAAACATAAAGGCCATAATAAAGCTACCTATTACATATGAAATATAAATACTTGAAATAATGTTTAGGAGTGATTCCAACAATAAAAAGTACTCCGTCATTGTTAAAAACGACCCTCAACATGGTCCCTCGTTGCCGTAGTATGTGTTTAATAGAAAATAGATTAATTTTGCTAATAGAATAAAGTTACGGCAATTTGGTTTATCGCGTGTAATTTAATCGTTACAAATCCGTTTTCTACGTTTTAAAGGTCCTTAGCTTTGTATCGAAGTATACTAACATATTTTTGACAAGTCGACATAATTTACAATGCCCAAGCTTCATTTTTGACTCGTACAAAATAAACAATGCTTGCTGAAATTTCCAGAAATTTATAGTTTTCGTCGCCAACTTGAAAAATTCATAACTTCTTCGTTATAGCTCCGTTTTAATCCGTTCAAGCGGCCACGTTTTCTTTTTAAAGTATATTTTCTAAATATCTAGGCCAAAAATTTTTACCTACTGTCGGATTTTCCAGATTTTGAAAATAAGGACAGACCCTTTTGCAAACTTGTCGAAATGAGTTTTTCTCGCGCCAAACCTATTCTAACCCATTCAAAACAACTCCGAAGCTATTCTAATCCTACCATACAACTTCTTAGGGTGTCATGGGTTCCTAGGCATCACCAAAAATAATATATAACAAGGAGTAATTATAGGATGGATTATATATATAACACTTAAAAACCTTTAAAAAGTGGTATAAACATCACATAACTTGCATGTTTTACTTGTGCATAATAAAAATGAACATAGAAATGAATATGGAAAATAATGATATGTATGAAATGCTTACTAGTAATTGATGAGGTTTATGAGAACAATGGATTTTCCTAATCACCCTAGATTTTTATTTCAAAACCTATACAAAGAGTGATACTAGTGTGTAATAATCTTGTCTAGAAAATTTTTATGATGCTTCCTTCTATGATCCTTAGGCTGCCGGTTTTGAGAGAGAAAAGAGAGCAAGAGATGGTTTTTGATTTTTACTTGCAAATGAATGAAATGAATGGTTTGGATAATTAAGAGTATATTACATAATACTTGTAGATATTTGTACAACTTAAGTGATTCACCTCAATGACTCACCCTCCCTTGTCGAAAAGGGAGGTTTGTCATTCATATATATGTATTTTTTTTAAAATAAGTATAAGTGTAATAAGTGCAAGTTACTTGAAGTTAAATGATAAGTTGTAGTCACATTTGAATATTTAGGGTAGCGTTAGATAAAAATAAATTTTCACGGGTCAAGATAAAATATATTTAGGTCATAAAAATTATAAAAATACATTTCTTGCAAAATTTGAGTGAAATAATAATAATCGTGTGAAATTTAAGAAAACCGTCGTAATTATATAAATTTTACAATTTATATACAAAATAAATTTAAAACACTGGGTAAACTCATAATATTATTTTTATAACTTAATATGAGTATAAAAATATATCGGGATAATTTTTGAAAGTAACGGATCAATTGTTCAAAATAATTACTTACGCGATAACGTTTATTTAATATGAGAATTATACGTTTAATGAAAAATGCAAAACCATGCATGAATTAATATGATGACAATGATGTTAATGAAATGTAGACTAACTTAGTCTATATGAAATGTCCTCGATGATATGATCATGAATTCACAGCTAAACCATTACGGTTACGTGAATTTGATACTCGTAAACCTAGTTTACGATAAACGATAAATGATGAAGCATAAATAATGTTTTGAAATATGACCTGAAAATACGAGTTGTCACACATGACCCATGGAGCTAACCTATGACCCATGGACTAGATGCATTGCATCTAGTAGATACATTGTATCTACATGGATACCAATGGTCCAAAGTCTAGGACCCATGACCCAAAACCCATGGGTAATGAGGAGCGTCCAACGGTTCCCCCAGTTTACACTGGACGGATCCTTTAAGTAAGGGATCCGTGGGATCCATGGAATAGTAATATATTTTCTTCTATAAATAGTGAGCCATTTCTTAATTTTAGGTTTCCACTTCTACACATACTTTCTCCTAGTATTGTAAACCTTCTAACCTCATATCCTAAGGATCTCTCTATGTAGTTTGTGTTTGTTTTTGTGTTATTTTCTAGGTTCCTCTTAAAGGCGAGATCACCGCCTCTTGAAGTCGAGCAAGCTCAAGTCCATGAGTTACCATGCTTCGTCATCATCAAGACTACTGAGGTTCTCTTGTTGATAGTTCTTTCTTCCTCCCTAGAAGTGTCAAAGGTATTAGTGAAGGATGCCGAAAGAGTCAAGACGAAGGCATTAGTGAAAGGTGCTTAACGTTCGTGTCAAAGGCATTGGTGAAGGATGCCAAAAGATTCAAGACGAAGGAATTAGTGAAAGGTTCCGAACGTCCGTGTCAAAGGCATTAATGAACGATGTCTAAAAGGGTCAAGTTAAAGGAATTAGTGAAGGATGCCAAGCGTGTACAATTGATATGGTGTATCGATGTACAAATAGAGATAGGTTGTATCCAAGGATATTGATATCCTTGATGACGTGTAATAAGGAGTGGGTCTCCTTTGGGATATGTGTTGTGTAGTGTTGGGTAGTAGTTCCTCCTTCGTAATGGAACTTGGTATCTAGCCTTGTACCGGATAAAGTGTAGGCGATGTTGTGATAGGTGTGGTTCTACCTTGTGGAAGAACCCGCTGTCTAGCCTTGTAACGAAAAAAGAGTAGGCGACGTTGTGAAGGCTTCTCTGCCATAAGGAGTAGTGTCGTGTAGTGATTACGAACTCTCGAGTAGGTGACTCTGGGAGTGGAGTAGGGCAAGGAAGGTGTCCTTGTAGCCGAACCACTATAAATACTTGTGTCGTGGTTTTGTGTTTCTTACTCTTTACCTTTACATTACATACTTTCATATCTACCTATCTACGTCCAACATAAACATCTAAATAGATTGACATAAGTCGATTTAAATATTTTAAAACGAAGTTTTAATCGGTAAAACTATTCAACCCCTCCCCCCCTTCTAGTTTTCCACAATTGGCATCAGAGCTTCGTTACCAAGTTTCTTAATAGTATATTGTACTTTTAAAAACTTAACATGATCTATGTATGTTTGAAAACTACAAGGAAGGAACTTCCTTAAAAACAAAAGGTCACGTTTTAAAATCATCATATTTTATAATGTTGGACAATGATAGATCGTTCTAATATTTTTCTTGTTGAGAATTCTCCATACTTGGATTGGGCATTCTAAGAAGATCATGAAGAATTTCTCTCTAAATACTTCTTTCCTTAAAAAGAATATTTAGCAAAGGATTTGGGCATCCTAAGAAGATCATGAAGAATTTCTCTCTAAATACTTCTTTACCAAAAGAGAATATTTAGCAAAGGTATGATCTTTACTAAATTACAAATAAATTTTTTTTTCGTTTATATTTTCTTTCTAGATAAATTAATAAGGTCGTTTTTTTTATTATGATTAAGTTTTAGTAGTATCTTTACGCTCTCTTAATAATCACTAAAGTAGTTATCTATATTGAACTCATTATCAAAAATAGTATTCTTCGCTGATCTCTATAGACAAAACTACAAACTAGTGATAATGATATCTCGGCTATTCGAGAGCCTCGATCATTACTCTTCACATAAGGATTATTGACATTTCATCCATGTGAAATTTCTCACATTATGATAAAATGGGATTTTATCATAATCTTTGAAAACTTCCCAAAGAATTATGATTTATTCATAAAAAGAGAACCTCGTCAAATATGACTAGTATAACCCGTCAAAACCCCAAACCATAAGTTATAGAGCATAAACATCAAACCTAGGAAATTTAGAACTCTAAACCAAAATTATCAAGGATCACTTAAGCTGTTAAATTGCTGATATGCCGGATCCCTGTGCTTGAACTAGCCAGATCCCTCATACAAGGGATCCGTGGGATCCGTGAAACAGAATGCAGCATAAGAAAGAAATGATCACTGTGGAAGTTCCACTACCCACTTTACTCTATCAAGACTCACGAACATAAACCTATTTACTGTTCACATGAGCAAATTGATCATCTTCTTCAAGCAAAAAAATCTCTTGTGTAAGTAGAATCTTCACTACATTGTTATTTCCATTCCTTGATTCCTAGGATTACAATTTTCATCTTTAGAAGTTGAGCTCAAATGAGTTTGTCATAATATGTTACCACATTGTTTTCTAAGATAATCTAAATAAAAGAATTAACAATGTTAATACAAATTAAACTCATTCCTTGAATTCAATGAAGATGTTTTGAGCAAAACTCTAATCAATCCCATTAGGTTACTATTCACACAATTAACACCACATTGTGGTTTTGTTGTATAGGAACAATCATGCCTAGCAACCGCCAACAAGATTACCATGAGACCGCCCACTATATCCCAATGTACCATCGTAAGGAACGCCTAAGCCTGGAGGATAGAAAAGCCTTCAAGATGTTAGAAAAGAGGCTCTTCCATGAAGGCCGTGTGGTTGAACCATCATTCCTCGCAAACACCAACATTCAACAAGTCTTTGGAGGAATTAACTTTGATTGTCTTTTGGACATTAATGAGCAAATTTGTCCGGTGTTCGTGCTTGAGTTTTACAAGACAATGAGAATTGTTCGGAATGAAGACGCGACCATTTCAATAGCCTTAATCATCAATGAACACGAGTACACTCTCACTCTTGTAGAATTTGGAAGGATACTTCGTGTCCCATATCAAGGAGTGTGTATATTTTCTAAGGAATAGTCATTGGCGAAGCTACATGACATGGTTGATCATCATGAAGCATACTTCACGGTCATCCCGGAAGCAACCACAGTAAGGGATACCGTTTTCATGGAAAGAGCATCTCCATCAAGGGTCACGAGAAACTCCAAGGTGATCTATAGGGATCCATTTCAAATGGAGCTTTCAGAAATGTTTCCGTTGAACAAGAAATGGGAACTCGTGGTAAGGGAGAACGTGCTTTGCTTGGGAGGGAACAAAGATCATCCTAATGCGTGCTTGAGCTTCATGATTTATTGCCTTGTGACTGGCACTCACTTCAACCTCGCTTATTACATGGTTAAAAGAATAACGAGTGTGAAAAACATGGATAAAATGGTACTCCCTTATGCAATGCTCCTGACCCGTCTAGCAAACTTCATCTTTGCTCTAGATCCTTCTCCTTATTCCTTTGACCATAGTTTTTGCAACAAGGTCATGTTACCTCTATCCGATGGAAATTGTAACACCCCGTGAACGACACGACAAAAACGTGAAAATTTGAACTTTTACGCGGAAACGACTTGACTATAACGGACCTTCCGTTACTCTTTAAACCATTGACAAAAATCTATAACATTTCAGACCTTGAAAGAATTCTTAGTCGAAACTATACTTAATTACCTTCGAAATGGCGGGTGGCGCGACCCGTGATGAATTACAGTTTAAACGATACGATTTTTCTAAAATCGAAAAAATCTAAAAAAATACTCTATTAATACTTTGACGGAAACATATGGCCATATGCTAAAATTCGACATTGCCGTATGCTGGCCATATACCCTTATTAAACTTTCTGAGACAGCCATATGACCATATGCTGAAAATACCATATGACCATATGCTGACCATATGCCCCTTATTAAAATTTCTGAGACAGCCATATAGCCATATGCTGAAAATACCATATGGCCATATGCTGACCATATGCCCCTTATTAAACTTTCTGAAGCAGTCATATGGCCATATGCTAAAAATACCATATGGTCATATAGGACCTGCAGAAAATTTTATAAAACAATACTTCACACTTTTTCCGAAAACCATACTTCCGTGACTCAAAACTTAACAAAACTTTCCAGAAATATTTAATATAACATAATACATCATGTTCATAACCATTCGACCCGTTTGACCCCAAAATGGGTATAAATATGCTCTAATCAAAACACCCCTTTAAACCAATTACATACATTTTAACCAATTCTATAACAACTCATTTACCACCAAAATACTTTAATGACCATGACATAAAGTATGACAATCGACCACATGATTACAACCCATTTTAAGAACATCGGGGGTTCAACTTTGACTTGGAGCTCGGCCTAGCTCTTATTTCATACATACAAATCTTCCATAATCCCAAACCAAGCAATAACATCTTCAAAATAATAAACCTACAAGAAATATTGACAACTATAACATGTAAACGATAACGCTTAGTAAGTAACCGGGTTAGAATATGAATAATACATCTATTAATCATACTTGCAACATGGACATACACCATAACTATTACCATCAAGCTTTAATCACATATTACTATAACATACTTAAACACAACATCAAACATTTAACAAATCCAAACATATACCTTGGTTATCCACAACCAAGGACTAACACACATTAATCCAACTAATTAAGCATCTAATCATAACCACACTTTCTATGCCAAGGCCTTCATTCCTTAACACCTTAATTCATAATCACAATATGATAATATCAATATTAGACATATCATAACCAAAGTTACTTACCTTAGCTCCAAGGATTGGTTAATCACAATAACACCATCATCTTCACTATCATCATCATCCATTATCATCCAAAGTTTAACACCTTTAAACACATAATCAATATACACTAAATACATCATTCTAAATCTATAACCATGGATTAAAACAACCATTTAACTCACCTATAAACATCTCTAATCATCATAAATTATATGTTAATCATATTATGATCCAACTCATAAATTAAATGACTTTAACCCATAATAAAATCATCTCTTGATCACTATAACTCTTAATTAGCTTAAAATCACTTTTACCCAATTATCCCAAGTTAGGATTCATAAACCCTAAACTTCCAATTCATCAATTAAACATCAATTAAAGGTACTTACTTGTATAAGGATTAACATTAAGGCTTTAATACTTGATATAACAACTTAATTCTTTATCAGTTTGGCCTCAAGACCATTTCCCCTTTTTCCCTCCTTTTCTCTATCACGACACATACCACACTCTTAAAATTTCTGGAAATATGATGATAAGTGAAGAAGGGTCCAGAAATTTGTAGATGGCATATTTTGCCATTTGACATAAATGGTCCCTCAAGTCCCATTCTTTATAATTTGGGTCACTAAATACTTCTATAACAATTTTACAATATAGCAACTTAGCTCCTTCTACTTTCAATAACTATTACACAACATTTGTTGACTATTAGCTTGACTATCGGGTTGACTACAATATAACATTCATTGACTAGCCAATCACATAAGACCTTTGGTCCATTTTCATCTAGGGTGGGGTCCCAGTACCCGGGAAACAGGTCTAACAATTCGACCCCCTTATTTAGATTTCATCCCCGAAATCTCTCGTCTATTACTATTCAAAACTCATTCACAACATAACCCTATTCTCATACTTCAAATCCTTAGTCATTTTATTGCAAAAATCTAGATGATCTTGCAATTCAAACCTTACTATAACACAATCATTACTCATAATGCACTATAAACAACACTTCACATCACAAGCTTATCTAAAATTTCCCAAAATGACGACTTGTCATCCAGAAACATCTACTATTTGACTTTATATAGGGTCAAGCTTCAACACTATTTCCACGTCATTCATTAACGCACTAACATGACCTTAAGTCATAAACTGGTCAACTTTGCATTCTACTTAATACCAAACTCATTCTAGGCGTCTATTTTAAGGTTTCACATATAACCTTAACGCTTCTATAAATTTTTCTTCACATCTAATCTCATTTCATATGATGTCTAACTTGTTTTAATTTTCACTTTCTCATTGCTCTACCCGTAATCATGTCATATCGGCTACACATAAGTCCACTCATTTACAATTCTTTATTTACATAAAAAGGCGTCCCAATCTATGTAAGTAAGGAATTATAAACTTATGGTTTGGCGATTTACAACTTCATTATTTAGATGAAAAGGCGTCCCAATCCATTTAAGTAAAGAGATCATAAATCATCCTACTTACGCACTTCTGACACAACAATCATACTTACTATACTTTTCATCTTTTCTAGCATTGGATCCAATCTCTCTAACTTTCATCCATGCCATGAAGGCAAGCTAAACAACATGCCATAAAAGGCAAGCTATCATCCATGCCGTGAAGGCAAGCTAACAACCATACTGCGAAAGCAAGCTAAACAACCATGCCATGAAGGCAAGCTAACAACCATGCCGCGAAGGCAAGCTAAACAACCATGCCATGAAGGCAAGCTAACAACCATGTCGCGAAGGCAAGCTAAACAACCATGCCATGAAGGAAAGCTAACAACCATGCCGCGAAGGCAAGCTAGGCCATCCTGAAGGATGCCAAAACACATGCCATAAAAGGCAAGCTGGGCTATCCCGAAGGATACCAAAACTAGAGCATCAGATCCAAGCTATGTTTACTTTAACATATTTACTCATTTTATCTTTCATGTACTTTTATCATTAAGTACATACTACTATTTCATTGGCTCACGCAATCTCAACTCCCACTATTACTTTTACTTTTATCAAGACAAGTTCTATATAATACTTGTCAACTATTATACTTGCATTCTCACAATACAATCTACTAATCATCCGTCAACCTCAAGTTGACTCACACATTCACTATGAGCCATTTTTATTTTATACAAGGTCTTTTTGGTGCTTATTCATTTACAATTCACACATTTTCTTTGTGTTCTCACAACGCACTATTGCTATTACCCGTCAACCCCTTGTTGACCATTTTCTCAAATTTTACGCATATAAACCTTACATAGGTTTATTCTATAACACTCTCATAAATCTCATCATACACATTCCAATATATTAACATGATTATATTCATGTTTTACAATTCTTTCTAGCGCACTTCATATCACTATGAATTCTAGTGCAACTCTATCTCATTCACCACTTTTACTCATCACGCTTAAACATTTATTACCAACGCATTTTACTCATCATGTTTTATATGTAACATGACCTCATCACGTCTTAACTATACACGTCAAATTTTCTCATTTTAATTAAGCGTGTAAGAAATCTTGCTTCAAACATCTTATTCATTATCATATCTAATCATTCATTCTAATACAACAATCGCAATCAAACTCAATCATGTATTTCTAAGCACCAAGCTAGAAACATGCTTCACTAATCATTTCTTACTTTATCTCATGCACTTCTATGCATCATGCTATCAGGAACATTTATGTTTTACTTAGACATATAATAAATTACCATAAACTTAACATCACATAAACAATAACATTCAACACTTATCCAACAAGTGTTAAAATATTCGTAATTATAATCAATTCATATAGTCTATGGCTCACATATCACATTGCATAATCATCTATGTCTAAGCATCAACATTCTAATTAGCCGCAAATACTAGTCTACCTTATAACTAAGGCATCATAAAACTTTAATTCACTTATTAGCCCATCTCTAATACCACTTACCATTTTTATTCAAATTCCATTACCATTACTCTATCATACATGCATATAAACACAACACAATCATCGGCACCAACCGAGGTGCACGACTAACTAATCATTCAAACACTTTAAGTCTTACGTGGACTTACATCTCATACACATCAACACTATAACACACATTCATCACTTATCATCAATAAGCTCATCTCACAAAAGACATAATCCATCTCATACTTAACGATTACTTTCCGCATCACTAACACTTACGTTTAACGCTTCTACGAGTGGTTTAAGACTAGGCAACCTATAGTGGAAACCTAATTCACTTAAAATGAAGCTTTGATACCAATTTGTAACACCCCATGAATGACACGACTAAAAATGTGAAAATTTAAACTTTTATGCGGAAACGACTTGACTATAACGGACCTTTCGTTACTCTTTTAACCATTGACAAAAATCTATAACATTTTAGACCTTGAAACCATTTTAGATGGAACTAGACTTAATTACCTTCGAAATGGCGGGTGGTGCGACCCGTGATGAATTACGGTTTAAAAGATATGATTTTTCTAAAATCGAAAAAATCTGAAAAATATTCTATTAATACTTTGACGGAAACATATGGCCATATGCTAAAATTCGACATGGCCATATGTTGGCCATATACCCTTATTAAACTTTCTAAGACAGCCATATGACCATATGCTGACCATAAGCCCCTTATTAAACTTTTTGAGACAGCCATATGGCCATATGCTGAAAATACCATATGGCCATATGCTGACCATATGCCCCTTATTAAACTTTCTGAAACAGTCATATGGCCATATGTTTAAAATACCATATGGTCATATAGGACCTGCAAAAAAATTTATAAAACAATACTTCACACCTTTTCCGGAAACCATACTTCCGTGACTCAAAACTTAACAAAACTTTCCAGAAATCTTTAATATAACATAATAAATCATTTTCATAACCATTCCACCCGTTTGACCCCAAAATGGGTATAAATATGCTCTAATCAAAACACCCCTTTAAACCAATTACATACATTTTAACCAATTCTATAACAACCCATTTACCACCAAAATACTTAAATGACCATGACATAAAGTATGACAATCGACCACATGATTACAAACCATTTTAAGACCATCGGGGGTTCAACTTTGACTTGGAGCTCGGCATCTACCTAGCTCTTATTTCATACATACAAATCTTCTGTGATCCCAAACCAAGCAATAGCATCTTCAAAATAATAAACCTACAAGAAATATTGACAACTATAACATGTAAGCGATAACGCTTAGTAAGTAACCGGGTTAGAATATGAATAATACATCTATTAATCATACTTGCAACATGAACATACACCATAACTATTACCATCAAGCTTTAATCACATATTACTATAACATACTTAAAAACAACATCAAATATTTAACAAATCCAAAAATATACCTTGGTTAATCCACAACCAAGGACTAACACACATTCATCCAACTAATTAAGCATCTAATCATAACTACACTTTCTAAGCCAAGGCCTTCAATCCTTAACACCTTAATTCATAATCATAATATGATAATATCAATATTAGACATATCATAACCAAAGTTACTTACCTTAGCTCCAAGGCTAAGTTAATCACAATAACACCATCATCTTCACTATCATCATCATCCATTATCATCCAAAGTTTAACACCTTTAAACACATAATCAATATACACTAAATACATCATTCTAAAGCTATAACCATGAATTAAAACAGCCATTTAACTCACCTATAAACACCTGTAATCATCATCTAATTATATGTTAATCATATGATGATCCAACTCATAAATTAAAGGTACTTACTTGTATAAGGATTAACATTAAGGCTTCAATACTTGATATAACACCTTAATTCTTCATCAATTTGGCCTCAAGACCATTTCCCCTTTTTCTCTCCTTTTCTCTATCACGATACATACCACACTCTTAAAATTTCTGGAAGTATGATGATAAGTGAAGAAGGGGGCAGACATTTGTAGATGGCATCTTTTTCCATTTGACATAAATGGTCCCTCAAGTCCCATTCTTTATAATTTAGGTCCCTAAATACTTCTATAACAAGTTTACAATATAGCAACTTAGGTCCCTCTACTTTCAATAACTAGAACATAACATTTGTTGACTATTAGCTTAACTATCGAGTTGACGACAATATAACATTCATTAACTAGCCAATCACATAAGACCTTTGGTCCATTTTCATTTTGGGTGGGGTCCCAGTACCCAGGAAACAGGTCTAACAGAAATACTACAAGGATCATGGTGGATGGCAAGGGACCTCACCCACCAAGGGATTCATCGGATGAAAGGAAAAGATAAAGAGAAGGAGAAGGAAGTAGCAAACCCCTTAGCAACACCGATCTCGACCCTTTAGAATACATCAATCAACTGCCGGATATTCCATGCCCTTCACAAGAGTGGCAACAAACTAAAGGGATATTCAAGTGTTTTGCTAACTTCTTGAAGAAGAAGAAGTAGAGATGGTGGGATGAAGAGTGAAGGGGATAAAGATGGAGATGAAGACGGAAGTGAAATAGAAGGAGGTGTGGATGGAAGGTAAGGTCATAGGACCTTAATTTGTGAAAACAATTTCTAAAACAATGGTCTGTAAACATCTTAACAATATTTATGTAGATTAAGATGTAGCTTGTAGGAGTTTCCATGATTTGGCATTAGACACTTTAACTTAGGAGCTAGTAAAAAGAGATTTTACGAAGACTTGATCTCATTCAAGTAGTCGTTGTCACTCATTTTTTGATTACGTTTAGTCCCCCCCCCCCACTTGCTATGCGTTATACTTGTTGTTTGCATGTGTTTACTGATTGTAGAAATGATTTGGATAAGCATTTGCTAAGAGTGCAAAAATTGCACAATTGCTGAGAAGCTACTGGTCAGCAGTAGCCACCTAGCCGGATCCCTGGGCTATAACTAGTCGGATCCCTCAGATGAGGGAACCATGGGATCCGGGCAAGAAGATATCAGATACAGATCATTTTACATCAAACCTGCCCCCTAGATCACATCATTCTAGCTAAACATGATTCTTCAAGACTACTTAAATCTTCCTCAAGCTCAGTAGGTCTCACACTTACCCGTAGCTAACTTAGGATCAAATTCAAAGTACTTTTGATTTATCAACTCACCAAAACTCGCCATATTTCCGCTCCAATGCTCACACATTGTTCCTCACATCTCAAAACACTTAGCTTGATATTTCTCTCAATTTTAGCAAATTGATTTTAGTCATCCTTACCTTAAAAGTAGGCTTAAAACTAGTTTTTCATTTCTTTTTATTTTTTAGGAATTTTTCAAATTTCTCTTAAGTCATCATCTGATATCTAGGATCAATTGCCATCATTTGTCATTCTCAAATCAAAAAGTATCTTCCTCAAACACTTAGTTACACTCTCAAAAGTCCACTTCTTTACTCAGTACCATCATTGAGTATCCTCACTCCTTATGGTTGGGCATTTAAGTCATCTATCACTTAAGACATCTAAGGAAATTAAAACCCTCAAGATATATAGGTACTAGACCTTACAAGAGCATAATCACTTCACCAATTTTCTGTCTGACAGACGGATCCCTGGCTTATAACCAGACAGATCCCTAGTAAGAGGGATCCGTGTCTACAGAAAGCTTCTAATCAGCTTTTCTTTCAAAATTCAAACCATCTTTGGTAATCTAAACACTTTTGTTTACCATTTAATGATTCCCTTGAGCTGAACAACACCATAGTTGACCTTGGTGCATGCCAACTTTTCTTAGTGGTCATGAATATTATTCATTAACTCATATTCATCCTGTATAAACCAAACACTCTTGAGAGCTTAAGTCACCATTCATACGACAATCCTAAAAATCAGTAGTTGAAGACTCCTACTATAGCCTCAACTTCACTATGACTAAAGTGTCTAGCAAGAACTCTTCAACCAAAGGTTCATCCAAAAGGAATACTCATATGGTCCATGAGATATCATCCACCGAGTCATCACCCGTAAGAAGTCCAAATGTTAGAATCCCACCTCAACAATCTCAATCAAAAATACTCAAAAGAACCGCAAGAATTAGTATTAGACCTTTCGAGTTAGAAAAGGCTTCATCAAGCTCTAAACCAAACGCACCTAGTTCTAGTAAAACAGCTAAGTCTTCATTTTTAGAACCTAGACCACACTCCTTTACCGAACCTCTTTCCCATCCAAATCTTTACTCATTAGAGCACTCACCACCAAGGATTTCCCATTCACCAGCTTTTCTGTTAAATAGGGAACCACCTACATCACTGTTAAAAACTCTTAGACCTTGACAGATCTTAAGCACTCGTGGATCGTTAGTTTTGCATATGCAATCATAAGCAAACTAATAGACAGTCTCTAACACTTGTATTCTAAAGCGGAAAGTAAACACAAGATGTTATAACTAAGAACACTTAGATCCTCTATGGATCTTTTTATTTACTGAAACTCTACGTTTCAGATCAGTTGAGTTTCTATTACAAACTATGTGGTTCCTTTTATAAACAAGGAACCCTAATCTCTTACTACTCAATCGACTAAACATGTTTGCATGCATTTAATGACTAAAACATTAAACAAATATAGAGAAGTCTAATAATACTACCCATGCAACCTTGGGCCGTTCAAAGATAATAATGAGTGAGCATTTAATTCATAGGCGCATGCTGATCCTAGTCAGCTTTCACCCTTCAGCAGTAACACGGAAATGCTTGTTCTCTTCAGTAGAATTGCATCTTCAGCAGATTCTGCTTCTCCTTCGGCAGAAACCTTCGGCAGTAATGTCGGCAGAAATTCTACTTCACATAATTCCCAACAATCCTCCCCTAAACTGGAATTTGACTTGGTTAAGTTCCAGTTTCCTGACCTTGAAAGATCTTTTGAGACTTCAGTACTAGAGGATTGTTTTCTCAGATCATTAGCAAAGAACCAATACTAATTTCATCTCTATGATGATCAAACTTTGAAACGCCAGGTCTTTGCAGCAACCAATGACATAATGTACATCAATACTTATCAGTTGCATACTATTCTCATCACTTCCAGGTGTGTGAACTCCTGTGAGAGGTGAATCATTGAAAATAATGGATTTGATGTCTCTTTACCAATAGCCATCTCTACTGGAGTAGCCAAATGTTTAAGTTCGAGAACTATGGTACACTGATAACCATCTGATTTATAGGCAAACCAGAAACCATATAAACGGATTTGACTTGTCTTTACCTGTAGCCGTTTGCTCAGGACTAGTCAATTCTTAGAATTGGTGAATTGATAACCAAATATGGAGATAGTTGCCTTTACCACAATCCATATACTTGTGGGCTCGTCAATTCTTAGATTCCAACAAGGAATAGATCATGGTGAATTGATGACCATATAACACTCAGCAATTAAGCATGGGTGGTTACAGACCCTATGATTTTGAGCAAATCATTACAGCTATCAACAGATTTAACATGTCTTTACCAAAGCTGTACCCTTTGGACTAGCTAACTCTTTGATACACACAAGGTATATCTGGTGAGTTAAAAACCATCAAAAATGCAACAAACATGCAAAAGAAAGTTAGTTCTTTTTTTTTTTTTTTTTTTTTTTTTTTTTTTTTTTTTTTTTTTTTTTTTTACAAAGAATCTACCAAACAAACAAATACAGAAAAATCCTCCCCTAAGGCATATGCCTCCCCTGAGGCCTATGCCTCCCCTTAAACTAGGCAGTTAAGGGTTAAGCATTCCTATATTGACCACAAGGTGTTGAAACCTTGGTCCATCAAAAGCTTTTGTTAGCAGATCTGCCACATTATCATCTGTATGAATTTTAGCCACATTTATCAAGTGTTTTTCATATGCATCTCTTATAAAGTGGTGTCTGATTTCAATATGTTTGGTTCTGCTGTGAAAAACTAGATTTTTGACAATGCATATGGTACTCTGATTATCAATAAAAAGAGTTGTGTTCATGAAGTTGTACCCATAGTACAGCAATTGGTTTTGAATCCATAGCACCTGTCCACAGCAGTTTGCAGCAGCAACATACTCTGCTTCAGTAGTAGAGGTAGCAACAATGGTTTGTTTCTTGCACTGCCAAGATATCAGTCTCTTTCCAAGGAATTGACAGCCTCTAGTTGTGGATCTCCTATCCAGATTTGCACCAGCATAATCACTGTCACTATATGCTTCCAACTTAAAAGGAGACTCTTTTGGGTACCAAAGACCCAAGTGTGGTTGGCCTTTGAGGTACTCAAAGATCTTCTTGACTGCATTGAGATGGGAAGTAAGTGGAGTGACTTGATGTCGAGAGCACACACTTACAGCAAAGGAAATATCAGGTCTTGAAGCTGTCAGATACATTAATGAACCAATCATAGATCTGTATAAGTGAACATTCACAGGTAGATCTGGATCATTGTTGGCTTTTGTTTTTGGAGCTTCATAAGGAGTTGTGGCAGTCCTGACACTTTCCATGCCGAATTTCTTCAACATGTCCCTCACATATTTATCCTGACTGATAAATATCCCATCCTGTTTCTGCTGAACTTGGAGACCTAAAAAGAAAGTAAGCTCTCCCATAGCACTCATCTGAAATTCTCCCTTCATCAGATCCTCGAATTCCCTACACCAAGCTTCTTTAGTGGATCCGAAAATGATGTCATCCACATACACTTGCACAAGTATGATGTCTGTTGAGTTCTTCTTCAGAAAAAGAGTCTTATCAATGGCACCTCTTCTGTAGCCATGCTTCAGCAGAAATGATGAAAGCCTAGCATACCATGCCCTTGGTGCCTGATGAAGTCCATAGAGAGCTTTAACGACTCTGTAGACATGATTAGGATGATCTGGGTCTTCAAATCCTTTTAGTTGTGTGACATAAACTTCCTCTTCAATCTCACCATACAGAAAAGCACCTTTAACATCCATCTGATATAGCATGAAGCCCATGTATGATGCATATGCCAAGAAAATTCGAATGGCCTCTACTCTTGCAACAGGTGCAAACACTTCATCATAATCAATCCCTTCTTCTTGCCTGTAACCTTGAGCGACTAATCTTGCTTTGTTTTTAATAACTACACCCCTTGCATCTCTTTTGTTCTTCAGAATCCATTTAGTTCCAATGGCATATTTGCCATCTGGTAATGGTACCAAGATCCAAACTTGTTGGTTCTGAAACTGTTGCATTTCGTCTTGCATTGCTTCAATCCAACTTGAGTCTTCAAGAGCTTGAGTGACACTGGTTGGCTCTACTTGAGAAAGAAAACACGCAAACAGACAATGCTTGAAGTCTGTGTGATTGTCTCTTTGTTGATTAGAGACATAAGAGAGAAAAGCAACCTGTCCAAATTTAGGACTAGTGATAGCCCTTCGAGTTCTAACAGGAGCTAGAATGTCACCGATAATATTGGATTGAGGGTGAGTGATGTTGATTCTATTGGTAGCAGTGGGGTTGACATCAATTGTAGGTTCAAGATTAGACATAGTAGGTACAAAAGTTGTGTCATAGGAAGGTGTGGAGAAAATGCCAGATTGGGGTAGATGATTTCCAAGATCTGAAGGACTTGGAAAGCGAGTATACGGGTCACCAAAGTCTGTGTACACTCTAGTAGGAATAGGAGTAGAAACAGACGAGCTTTCAGCAGATTTGGTGACGATGGGAGAGACTGCATCAATGTCAGCAGAAATGTGATTTCCACTGACAGTCTCATTTGCAAACTCCCCATCCACCTTCTCAGCTTCAAGCTTAGCTGCAAACTCTTGAGTCTGAAGCCTAGCAAGGTCCTCAGCATAGTGTGATTCATCTTCACTTTCAGCTGTATTATCTCTTGAAGAGTTGCCTGCAACAATGTTAGGGGAGAAAGAAGGCACAAGAATGGGTTGTTCATCATCTTCAAATTCACTTCCAGAGTCAGCATCCAAGGTACCTCATCCTACATTGCTCAATGTACCTCCACCATCTTTTGTGGAGCCTCCTCAAAACAACCAATCTCCCCTGGTTCCTAGTCATGACAATAATTGCTCCAATTGTCAAATTACCCAAGGACTTGTTCAAGAAGTACGAAATGAGTTACATTTCATGTTTAATCATCTTCTTGAACGATTGGACCAAATCAACAAGTCTACTCATTCTTAGATTCAAGCACATTGATGCTTCTTAAGTTTTTCGTCACTTATTAGAATTAGTAGAAAAGATATTACATGTTTAAATCATTCTCTTAGTTTTAGAGATTTGTAGATCATCTCTCGTATGTTTTATTGAATGAGATTACATGTTATGTGTCATATTGTCTTGAGAGTATGTTTGTTACCTTAATACGTATCTCATTTTGATGTTAACATCATTTGTTACATCACCATTGCTGTATTTTGTTTACAGTCAGATGGATCCCTCTATTTTTCCTAGACGGATCCCTCCATGGAGGGAACCGTGCAACAAAAGACCTGTTTACTACTAACTTGAGCCATATTTGCAGGAAATTATTTCTAACCTTTTGTTTTGTAGATTTTCAATATACACATAAGACTTTGACACCCAAAGCTAGGGGGAGTTTCGAGTCAAAGAAATACATTGAAAAATCATTTGCAATATAATTCACATTAGGGTTATATTACCTGATGTACCCTTGCAAAGTTGCAATCATCAAGGGGGAGCATATTCGTCACATAGACGAAATCATTTGCAAACATAGTTGCAATGCGTTAGTTTAGTATTTCTTCTTACTTGACGCCATCATAAAGGGATGGACTCGTCAAGGGGGAGCTAAGTCGAGAATTCTTCTCCTCACTTACTCTCTATTTTTCATATTTTTCTTTCACATGTTTTTCTTAAAACAAGGTGTTAGTTTCTTTTCGACGCTCTTTTTGTTTCGACAAAAAGGGTGAGAAGAGAGTAAAAACTCCAATTCAAACTTTTACAAATTTTAGTTTTTACTTAAAATAATTTTATGTTTTGTCAACAACAAAAAGAGGGAGATTGTTAATAAAAATAAGCCGTAAAAACGTTTATTTATATTTTACGATCTTCTAATGTTTTGTCGATAAAAAACGTAAAATCATTTTAACGAAACAAATAAAATACATAAATGGTTTATGGCAATAGTTTACTAACACACTTACGTTTTCACATAAAACACCAAACAAGTAATAGTGTTTTCATGATTTAGTAATACATATGTATAACAACTAGTGTTTACATATTAGGTAGACATATACATAATTAGTATGTATTATATTGGGTAGAAGTTTAAGTATTTGACCCATTGACTAAATACATTGAATGTAGTTGGGTAAAACCCAAAGTCCATGACCCATATCCATGGAGGATAACCCATAACCCATTGCATGACATCTTGCATAAGTCATAATGGGTATTATCCATGACCCATGGAGCTAACCCATGACCCATGGACTAGAGGCATTGCATCTAGTAGATACATTGTATCCACTTGGATACCCATGGTCCAAAGTCTAGGACCTATGCCCGTAACCCATGACCCATGACCCAAAACCCATGGGCAATGAGGAGCGTCCCACGGTTCCCCCAGTTTACACTGGACGGATCCCTCAAGTAAGGGATCCGTAGGATCCGTGGAACAGTTGTCTATTTTCTTCTATAAATAGTGAGCCATTTCTTCATTTTGGGTTGCCACTTCTACACATACTTTCTCCTAGTATTGTAAACCTTCTAACCTCATATCCTAAGGATCTCTCTATGTAGTTTGTGTTTGTTTTTGTGTGATTCTCTAGGTTCCTCTTAAAGGCGAGATCACCACCTTTTGAAGTCGAGCAAGCTCAAGTCCATGAGTTGCCATGCTTCATCATCATCAAGACTACTGAGGTTCACTTGTTGATAGTTCTTTCTTCCTCTTTAGAAGTGTTGTGTCAAAGGCATTAGTGAAGGATGCCAAAAGAGTCAAGACGAAGGCATTAGTGAAAGGTGCTTAACGTTCGTGTCAAAGGCATTGGTGAAGGATGCCAAAAGAGTCAAGACGAAGGCATTAGTGAAAGGTGCCGAACGTCCGTGTCAAAGGCATTAGTGAAGGATGTCTAAAAGGGTCATGTCAAAGGCATTAGTGAAGGATGCCAAGGGTGTACAATCGATATGGTGTATCGATGTACAAATAGAGATAGGTTGTATCCAAGGATATTGATATCCTTGATGACGTGTAATAAGGAGTGGGTCTCCTTTGGGATAGGTGTTGTGTAGTGTTGGTTAGTAGTTCCTTCTTCATAATGCAACTCGATATCTAGCCTTGTACCGGAGAAAGTGTAGGCGACGTTGTGATAGGTGTGGTTCTACCTTGTGGAAGAGCCTTGTACCGGAAAAAGAGTAGGCGACGTTGTGAAGGCTTCTCCGCCATAAGGAGTTGTGTCGTGTAGTGATTACGAACTCTAGAGTAGGTGACTCGGGGAGTGAAGTAGGGAAAGGAAGGTGTCCTTGTAGCCGAACCACTATAAATACTTGTGTCGTGGTTTTGTGTTTCTTACTCTTTACCTTTACATTACATACTTTTATATCTATCTATCAACGTCCAACATACACATCTAAATAGATTGACATAAGTCGATCTAAATATTTTAATGAAGTTTTAATCGGTAAAACTATTTAACCCCCCTTCTAGTTTTCCATAGGATGGCTTGAGCTCGTATGACCGAAAAATCTTCAAAATGTTGAAAAAGATATTTTTTCACGAAGGACGAGTAGTTGATCCCTCATTCACCAATAACACCGACATTCCCCAAGTTTTTGCAGGAATCAACTTGCATTGCCTCTTGAGCATAAATGAACAAATTTGTCCGGTGTTTGTCTTAGAGTTTTATAAAAGCATGAGGATCATTCGAAATGATGATGGAACCATTTCGATAGCTTTTATCATTAATGAGCACAAGTTCACCTTAACTCTTGAAGAGTTTGCTAGGATTCTTGGTATCCCTTGTCAAGGAGTTTGCATGTACTCAAATGAATGGTCTTTGGCCGAGATTAATGACATGGTAGTTCATCACGAGGTATACTTCACACCCATCCCGGAAGCGGCTACGGTTAGAGATACCGTCTTCATGGAAAGAGCTTATCCGTCAAGAGTCACTAGGAAGTCCAAGGTCATCTATAGAGATCCTTTTCAAATGGAGCTTTCAGAAATGTTCCCATTATAAAAGAAATAGGAACTAGTGCTAAGGGAGAACGTTCTTTGTTTGGGATGAAATAAGGATCATCCCAATGCTTGCCTAAGCTTCATGATTTATTGCCTTGTAACCGACACTCACTTCAACCTCCCCTATTACATGGTGCAACGAATGGCAAGTGTGAAAAGGATGGACAAGATGGTACTCCCCTATTCCATGCTCTTGACTCGCCTAGCAAACTTCGTCTTTGCTCTAGATCCTTCTCCTTACTCCTATGACCACACCTTTTGCAACAAGGTTATGGTGCCCTTGTCCGATGGAAAGACTACAAGGATTATGGTGGATGGTAAGAGACCTCACCCACCAACGGACTCATCGGATGAAAGAGAAAGAGAAGGAGAAGGTAGCAATCCCATTGGCAACGTGCAACTCGACCCCCTAGCATACATTGACCAATTGCCGGAAGTCCTGAGCCCTTCACAATAATTCCAACAAACAAAGGGCATGTTCAAGTATTTTGCTAACTTCCTCCTGAAGAAGAAGAAGTAGGGGTGGACGGGTTGAGAGTGAAGAGTAGAGGCGATGGCGATGGAGATGGAGTGAGAGGTTGAATGGAAGGAAGGTAAGGTCGTAGACCTTAATTTGTGAACAATGGTCTGTAAACAATCTAAACAATATTTCTGTAGTTTCGGACGTAGCTCGTAGTAGATGGCATAACATAAACTAAAACATTCTCACCTAGGAACCCCGAAAAATGAGAATTTTACGACAACTTGATCACATTCAAGAAGTCGGTCCCAATCATTTTTCTTACATTCTAGTCGCCCTTACTTACTATGCGTAATATTTGTTTCTTGCATATTTGATTATTGAATGTAGAAATGATTAGGATGAGTATTTGCTAAAGAGTGCAAAAGCTGCACATTTGCTGAGAAGCTACTTGTCAGCAATAGCCGGATCCCTGAGCTATAACTAGCCGGATCCCTCAGATAAGGGAACCGTGGGATCCGGGCAAACAGAAGTAGAGTTTCAGACCTCCACACTTCAAACCAATTATCTAGACCATATCATACTAGCTAAACATAACTCCTTAGGATTACTCAAGTCTTCCTCAAACTCAGTAGGTCTCACACTCACTCACAGCTAGCTTAGGATCATATTCAAGGTGCTTTTGATTTATCAATTCACCTAAACTCATCATATTTCGCTTCAATGCTCACACATTGTTCCTCACGTCTCAAAAAACTTAGCTTGATATTTTTCTCAATTTTAGCAAATTGATTTTAGTCATCCTTACCTCAAAATAGGCTTAAAACTAGTTTTTCATTTCTTTTTATTTTTTAGGAATTTTCAAAATTTTTCTTAAGCCACCATCTGATTTCTAGGATCAATTTTCCTCATTAGTCATCCTCAAATCAATAAGTATCATCCTTAAACACTTAGTTCCACTCTCAAAAAGTCCTTTTTCCTACCAAAAACCATCATTAGGTATCCTCACTCCTTATGGTTGGACATTTAAGTCACATACCATTTAAGACATCTGAGGAAAGTCAAACCCTCAAGATTTATAGGTACTAGACCTTAAAAGAGGATAATCACTTCACCACTTTGCTGTCTGACAGACGGATCCCTAGTTTATAACTAGACGGATCCCTAATGAGAGGGAACCGTGGGATCCGGGTCTACAGAACAGCTTATGATCATCTTTTCTTCCAAATTCAAACTCTCTTTGGTATTTTAAACACTTTTACTTACCATTTAATGACTCCCTAGAATAGAACAACACTATAGTTGACCTTAGTGCATGCCAAAAATTCTTAGTGGTCAAGAATTTCATTCATTAACTCAACTTCATCCTTTATAAACCAAGCATTCTTATGAGCTTAAGCCACTATTCATACCATAATCCAAAAATCAGTAGCTAAGACTTCTATTACACCCTCTCTTTCATCATGACTAAAGTATCTAGGAAGAACTCTTCAACTAAAGGTTCATTCAAAAATAAAGCTCATATGGTTCATGAGATATCATCCACCGAGTCATCACCTGTAAGAAGTCCAAATGCTAGAATTACCCTTCAACAAACTCAACCAACAATAGCTAAAAGAACCGCTAGAATTAGCATTCGACCTTTTGAGTTGCAAAATGCTTTATAAAATCAATAGGCTTCATCAAGCACTAAACCAAACACACCTAGCTCTATCAAAACACTCAAGCCTTCATTTCTAGAACCTAGACTACATTCTTTTACCGAACCTCTTTCCCATCCAAATCTCTACTCGTTAGAACACTCACCACCAAGGACTTCCCACTCACCAACTTTCTCGTTCAATAGGGAACCACTTTCATCACCAAATAGTCCATCTTTGAAGATAGGGAATCACCAAAGATCTAACCATATAGAGGACTTTTCATCTCCACCACCAACTCGTGCATCATCACCCTCATTTTTAGTGGAACCACATCCTACGTTGCTCAACACACCTCCATCATCCTTTGTGGAGCCTCCTCAAAACATCCCACCTCCTCCGGTTCCTTGTCATGACAATAATTGCTCCAATTGTCAACTCACCCAAGGACTTGTTCAAGAAGTACGAAATGAGTTGCATTTCATGTTTAATCATCTCCTTGAACGATTGGACCAAATCAACAAGTCTACTCACCCTTAGATTTCAAGCACATTTATGCTTTTTAGGTTTCCGTCACTTCTTAGAATTAGTAGAAAATGTATTACATGTTTGAGTCATTCTCTTAGTTTCAGAGATATATAGATCATTTCTCGTATTTTTATTGAATGAAATTACATTTTATATGCCATATTGTCTTGATAATATGTTTGGTGCCTTAACACATATCTAATTTTTGATGTTAATGTAAGATATAACTTTTCACATACACATCAAACCATAACACAAAGTAGCATATAGATGGAATTCTAGAGAGAGAAAGTTAGAGGTTTAGGGAACTTAGTGAGAGAAAGTGAAAGATATTTTTATGAGCTCCAACTCTCTACCTTGGAAGGTAGAGAGTATTTATAGTCTTACATAACTCGCCACACTTTGGGCTGTGGATCAGGCATACAGTGGGTAAAGACCCGTCCGTCCTCCACGGTGTTACTTAACTAAATTACTACTTAACTTAAAAGAACTGCGACTACGAGGTTTCTAACGATTACATATACTTGAGGTGACCGACTCTTTAATACCGGAAATTTCTAATTCCTAACAATCTCCCCCTAAGGGAGGTCACCTCAATCATGTACCAAAATTACATAGAATACAAATAGATATTACATTAAACAATTGATCTTGCATTCTTGATGTAGTCCTTTGCTCCTAAGCTCGTAGTCATTGGTTCTTCACATTGCATGTTTGGTTATTCCAAGTGGAGGTCTTTTACTGATCCACGTGATTATAAGTTTGAGCCATCTTTGGAGATCATCAGCTATCAACAATCTCTGACACATCCTTTGTGGTGTTGGTATTTTGTGATGTTGTGACTTTGGGACCGACATGCTCACATTCTGGATCATGATATCTTCTCATCAGAGTAGTGAAAGCTTTAGTTGATTCATGATATTGGCAGCAGCGTAGCAGAAGCATGGAGTGAAAATATCAGAGTCATTGATGCACTAATCATGATTTCTTTGAGTTGAATGTGTTAAGTGAGCATGCGGCTATGGATTGACCGCTCCATTCTGATCAGCTGCAAACGTCGGGTGTACCTGCATACAACAGTTAGCAATAAATCGCACGAAAGTGTCTTTGATCACTTTCGTTGAATTGAGGTACACGGCCCACGGTTCCCCGTTGATCAGTATAAATACTGCCTGTGATCAGGTAGGATTCCTAAGAATCTCCTTGACAGGGTTTCGCAGCTGTTCTAGCTGTTCTCAAACCGGAACATCTCAAAGAAGACAACACGGAGTGAGAGAACCAGCGAATTTTAAGTCCACTGATTGATGAAAAGAGATTTGAAAACCAATCGTGTATTGCTCAATAGAAATTGTTTTTGCAATACAACGAAGGTTTTATTGAAAATCAATTATCAATCATAAAAATACCTTTTGGTTTGAAAAATGAGTACACGGTCGATGTGCTAAAGAAAAGAGTTTTTAAGCACAATGACCGGTTTTTCAAAGGTATCCGTCAATTCATAACCTGAACCAGGATTGATTCAAGAGATTGAATCGCCCCATTGTTTCTGTTCAGTTGTCACATGGTTGATCCATATAATAGATCTCACATGCCACCTACCAGGAGCTTGTTTGATGTTGGCTCCAGAAGGCTTTCCATCTTCATTGTGAGTGTGTAAACACATCACTCAGATGTTCTGGCAATACCACAAGGATAATGCGTAGGACTCAAGATATAATCTCTCTTTCCACATTGTGTGAAACAGAGAGTCTTCATTGAAAGTGTCCTAATGAGATTTATTGATGATCTCGTGGCTCTAGACTCAATTTGTGCATATTTGGATCCTGTGCCGGAGACTAGGGAGAGGGTCTCCTTCTTCAATATCAACAATCTCTAAGAGAAAGTCGATAGATAATGTCGGTTCCCCGTGAGAATGAAACAAGTCCTTTTAAGAGGAACTTGAGTGGTTTGGAAAGTTGAAGTGCAGTGCGTCACTGGGTCCATGATGTCTTGTCTTCAATACCGATGTTACCATCAGTAGCATATGAAGTGAACCCGGTTTCTGCCCTAAGGTTGAATAAATGGAGGGCTATTTGTTTTCACCCTATTCTCATTCAATTCTTTTTAATTCTTCAACCCCTTCAGTGCTTACCGAGACTTCATAACTAGAACCTTGTTGGGTTTATTCCAGTACTAGCTCAGTCTTAGTCCGCACTCTTCTCATATCTCATTTTTCTCCTTTTATCATCATACCTGAGGACTTCTACACTAACTAGTGGATTGTCCCTGGGTAGATCCCTCCGGATCTGGCGGATCATGGGAACCAATACCTAACCTTATCATCCGTATATCACCGTACATAAAATAAAGTTGGTCGGTCTATTTGGTATTGTTCATCTGCCATTGGATCCAATTGAAAACCATTTGAAAATCAATTCAGATACTTGTGATATATTATCAAAGCATTTTGTACCTGAATTGTTTTTGATATTTTTAGAACGAGAACTCCCCATCAACATGTGCATCAAGTATTTGAAAATGTTTTGCACACGGAGGCAAGAGAAAGAATTAACTTTTTGATTACCATTTTTCTAAAAGATATCAACATCACTTCCCTCATTAAGTCAAGTAGAAATAGCATTTCCGGGAAGGATGAGGTTTCCATAAATTTGCTCCCCCTCAATATGTGCCTCGAGGTTTGAAATGAGTTTTGCACATACTAGAGGGAACCTGCACATTGGGATAAATGATCACGTTTCAAATCATAGGTTTAAGATAGATGCTCCCCCTCAACATGTGCATGGAAAATTTGAAATCGTTTGTCACATGTGGGCAGGATAGCATGTACATCCTTATAAAACCATTTACCTATTTATCAGTTTAAATCCAGTTTAAATCACACATTCTCCCCCGATCACAATTATCAAATCATTTGAGATTTGTGATCTCTTATTGATTTAAATTGATTTTGAAAGCTTTTAAGGAGAATTGTGACTTGATTATGAACGCGTTTGAACTGATTTGATCGGATTTTAAGACTTTAAACTCCATTTATGAAACATGCATGTATATCTTTTGAAAACAATTTAATGCCAAATAACTTTTTTAATTTAATTGAAATCATTCTCCCCCTCAATCAATGACATAGGTTGTTGATTGAGAGATAGAGATTTTGGCAATTAAGACCTGATGATTATCAAAAATAGAGATCGAGTTATTTTTCAACGCATTTAGTTTTCAGCAGATAAATGTTTATAGAATCAGAGCATGGAATTTTGAAAGCATGATAAAACATGGCTCTGTTCTTTCTTTTAAAACCGGGTTATTGCCTGAAAATGACAATAAACCATTTCTCTTTCTCCCAAAAATATTTTTTGATTTTTTGAATTTTTTTTTTTTTTTTTTTTTTTTTTTTTTTTTTAACATTCGAACAAACATCTAAAGTCCCGTGTCATTCTTTGAATGACAGCACAAAGACCGTAGATATTATCGAACCGAGAAAAACATGACAAAATGACAATATTTTTTGAAGATTTTTCGAATTTTTCAGATTTTTATGGATTTTGAAAGTTTTATGATTTTCTATTTGATTTTAGAGGGTTTTATAATTTTGTATTTTGTTTTTCGAATAAATATTTACAAGAGATAGATGAAGATTGACCTTTACTCCTCGTCTTCCTCCTGAAGACGTTTGAGAGTTTCTGGTTGAAGGCTTTTCAAACCAAGACGTGGAAGAATAAACTCAAAACGTTCTCTTGGAAGAGCTTTGGTGAAGATGTCTGCTAACTGATATTCAGACCTCACAAAATATAGTTCCACCACACCTTTTTCTACTTGTTCCCTGATGAAATGATGTCGAATGTCGATATGCTTTGCTCTTGAGTGTTGAACGTTGTTGCATGAGAGAGCAATAGCACTTTTATTATCACAGTACTGAGGGATTTTGTTGAATTCATAGCCATAGTCAGATAATTGAGATCTCATCCATAAGATTTGAGCGCAACAAGATGACATGGCTATGTATTCAGCCTCTGTAGAGGAAATAGAAGTACTCATTTGCTTCTTTGAAGACCAGCTCACAAGTTTATCACCCAAAAACGTAGCACCTCCTGACGTACTTCGACGTGTATCTTGACAACCTGCATGATCAGCATCTGCATAGGCCGTTAGTGGCATACCGGTGTCCTTCGGGTACCATAGTCCCATATTGATGGTTCCTTGGAGATACCGAAAGACCCGTTTAACTGCTTCAAGGTGCTTTTTAGTAGGCTTAGCCTGGTATCTAGCACACATGCAAACAGCGAACAAGATGTCTGGTCTACTAGCAGTGAGATACATTAGGGATCCAATCATACTCCGATATTTCGTTTGGTCAATCATGATCCCTGAGAGGTCCTCATCTAGTTTGGTTCGGTCTATCATGGGGGTGTCAACAGGGTCACTTGAATCAAATCCAAATTTCTTTAAAATCTCTGTTGCATATTTAGATTGATTTATGAAAATGCCTCCGGGACTTTGTGAAATTTGTAATCCCAAGAAAAATGACATTTGTCCCATCATTGACATTTGAAACTTTGAACTCATTTCATTAGAAAAACGATCACATTCCATTGGGTCAGTCGAGGCAAAAATAATATCATCAACATAAATTTGAACATGAATCAAATGTTAGCCTGACTTCCTGGTGAACAATGTAGGATCAACTGCTCCTTTGATGAATCCGGATGATAGAAGAAACTTTGACAGTGTATCATACCATGCCCTTGGAGCTTGCTTTAAACCGTAAAGAGCCTTCTTCAAACGATAAACGTGAGTAGGATGCTCTTGATTCACAAATCCTTCAGGTTGGCTGACGTAGACGACTTCTTTAAGATCTCCGTTTAGAAATGTCGTCTTTACATCCATCTGATAAACTACCATGTTCTTACTAGCAGCATTAGCCAAAAAGATTCTGATTGCCTCGATTCGAGCAACTGGAGCAAAAGATTCTTCAAAGTCTATACCCTCCTCTTGACGATATCCTTTTGCAACTAATCGAGCCTTGTTCTTCAACACATCACCATGCTCATCAAGTTTAACTTTGAAGATCCATTTTAGAGCTATAATCATAGCACAGTCTAGAGCAGGTACTAACTCCCATACATCAAGACGATCAAACTCATGAATTTCATCTTGCATAGCATTGAACCAGCTGTCTTCATTCATGGCGGTTTTAACATCTTTTGGTTCGATCTTAGATAGTACGGAGTTGAAGAAACACCATAAGGCATCGGTTGCAAGTTGTTTCCGGGTTGCTACAGGACGAGAGGGATTACCAATGATGTTGTCTAATGGATGATCGTGAGTCCATTTTCTGAGGTGTTCATGTGGCATTTGTTGAGGAACTGAGGTAGCTGAGTCGATGTCTCCTGAAGAAGATGGTTCTGATGATGATTCAGGAGTAGCAAATATGTTTTCAAATGGAGCATCTTCAGGAGTAGCAAAGGGATTAACTTCATCATTGATGCCAGAAACATTTCCATGATGTACATTTGAAGAATGATGATTTGTTGATGAGACTGAAGGATCAGCAGCAGGTGCTTCTTGGCTTAAAGATATTGAGACTGAAGGATTGACTTCATTCACTAGACTATGAGCAACCTCTGTTGTAGGGATCAGCACCTCATTAGTAATTGAATCATACAGTTCATCAAACATAGGATCAAACAATTTCTTTACATCATCTTCAGATGGAGGTACATATGGAGTTTCTTGAGAGGAGTTTGGAACAAGGGATGAACCAATGGGACTGTTTTGAAGTGCGGGTCCTGAGCTGGAGTGTCCAGGAGCCATTTGACCGGTCAGCTCATCAAACGTAACGTGAATTGTTTCCATGATATTTCGGGTTCTTTTGTTGTAGATTCGGTATCCCTTTTTGTTTGGTGCATATCCTACAAATACTCCAATGTCAGCTTTAGCCCTAAGTTTGCCCAAGTCTTGACCCTCATTAGTTGGATAGCACAAGGCACCAAACACACGAAGGAAAGATAGATTAGGTTTTCTGTTGTGGACAAGTTCATATGGAGTTTTTCCATGAATAGTGTGAATCAGGGAACGATTTTGTGTGTAGCATGCAGTGGCAATTGCTTCAGCCCAGAGAAACATTGGAACCTTTGAGTAGATCAGCATTGTTCTAGCAGCTTCAACAAGAGTACGATTTCGTCTTTCAACTACATCGTTCTGTTGCGGGGTTCGTGGAACACTTCTTTGATGGCTGATTCCAACGCTTTCATAGAATTCACTAAGTTGTTTGTTGACAAACTCAGTTCCATTGTCTGTTCTGATAATTCTGACAGTTTTGTTTAGTCGAACCTGCAGCTGTTTAATGAGTTTGATGATGATGTCAGGAGTTTCATCCTTTGTCCTTATGAACTTGACCCAGGTGAATCTAGAGTAATCATCAACCACAACTAACACATATTTCTTCCCAAAGATATTCTGCACCCTCATTGGTCCACATAAATCCATATGAATCATATGAAGAACTTCTGTGACAGAGTTAGTAGGTTTGGGTTTATGGGCATACTTCTTGCTTTTTCCCAATTGACATGCTGAGCAAAGATGATCCTTTTCATACTTTAGTCTAGGTAAACCTACAACTAAGTCCTTTCTGGAAAGATCGTTGATGGTGCCGAAGTTCAAGTGATTGAGACGACGATGCCATAACCATGACTTTGTTTTTGAAGCCTTAGATAACAAGCAGATTGGAGAGGCCCTCATCATGTCATCGATAGAGATGGTGTAAAGGTTTGAGCCACGAGTTCCTTTCAACAGTTCCTTACCATTAAGATCTCTAACAAAGCAGGTATGTTTTCTGAAGGCTACTTCTAGATCAGAGTCACAGAATTGACCAACAGAGAACAGATTATGACCTAAACCTTCCACATAATACACTCTAGAGATGACACTATCACCAACAACATAATCTCCATAACCCATAATAGCACCGAAATGATCATTACCAAATCTAACAGTCCCGATGAATTTGCTCACGAAGTTCATGAGCCGTGACCGGTCTCCAGTCATATGCTTGGAACAGCCTGAGTCCAGGTACCACAGAACGATTTGAACGATCTGCAGTTGAACACAGACAAGAATGGATAACTGGATAATTGGGATCCCCATGCAAGAATGGGTTCGATTTGGTTAGTTGCAACAGTTGGAACACCCACATCAGAAATAGAAGCATTCATATCAGACAGTGAGGTAATGGAATCATTGTGAATAGATGCAATACTAGTGTCTGTATTAGCCCTGTTTACAGTGTGACCACTTCTTAAGGGAATAGTTCTACCAGTAGGCATCCATTTTCTAGTGGGCATTATCTGATTAGTCTTATGACCAACAGGTATCCAATAAAAGCCTATTCTGCTGAATGTTCTTCCTGTGGGTTTCCATTGTTTTCTAACTCTCTTTCGCTTTTGCCTTTTAGCCCTTTTAGCATGAATAATAGCATTAACAATATTAACTGGACAATTAGCATCATTAGGCAGAACATTAACATCACATTCATGATTAGAAACAGAATTCAAGCAGTCATCAGTACAAGGTTTGCAAATAGTATCAGAATTCGAATTAATTACAGTACGCCTATGGCTAATACTAGAATCAACACGATTCGTTTTATTCGATTCAAAATTAAAGTTCCTAGATTGTTCTTCTACTCTTTTCCAGTGCACATTCTTAGCTTGCGAGGTCCTATCATTCCTTGTATTGTCTTGAGACTTTGACCTGCTCCCTTTAATGTCACTGATTACTTCTGTAGAGGGAATGGGAACATTAGTTTGTTTTACTACTCTTTGCACCACCTGTTTAGATGTGCTGGGATCTGAACTACATGCAGGTGCACTAAGGTTCACTTTCTTAACACTAGAGGTACTGAGATTAGTACTCCTAGAAGGCACATTTGAGTTCACTTTCCTAGCATTGACAGATCTAGAATCTGAACTACTCAATGGTACACTACTCCTCACATTCAAACCATTGGGAATCGAGTGCATATCATGTTTGGCCTTAGGCATTGAGCATGGAATCAAAGGGTTAACTCTCTCACCTAATGTCTTTGGGCATATTGTGATCAAACATTCTAAGATTTCTTGAGATCGTTTGGCATATAAGCATGCATGTCCAATTGCATTATCATGAGGTTTCTCTAGCTTATCCTCTTCAACAATCTCACGCAGGCATTCTAAGCAATCCTTAAGGGATGAGAAATATGTTTGAATGGCAAGTTTGTTGTTCCTTAGATGGGGGGGGGGGACATATGTCACAGATAAAGCATATTTATTACTAGAGTGAACCTTAGATACAACATTCTCCTCATTGATCATTGGCATTTTCCCTTTTACCTGACTCTTCAGATTCTTAATTTCCTTTTGCAATGAAGTTATTTGTTCGTTGTTTTTGTTACGAGTGACTTTAATTGATTCAAACAACTCATTGAAATGACGTTTTACCTTTTCATTTTCTTCTAGAAAACTTTCGTTTTCCCTTTGTAAAGCATTTACTAGGTTTTGAAGATGAAACGTTTGGGAATCCTGAGAATCTAAAGGAGGAGGCATTTGGGAGCCTGTCATATTGTTTGTTTGACCCTTTAATTGAGAGATTTGGGCTTTCAACTTTCTAATCGTGTTGCACTGAGCTTGAATCTGTTCATCTCGTTTGTTAATTTGAAAAACTGCATCAAACTCTGGAGCATCTGAAGATGTCTTGATATTTGAAGTTTTGACATTTTCTTTGAGATGTTGATATTTTAGTTGTAGATTAAAATACTCAACTTCTAGTTTAGAAAAATGTTTAACCAAATTGTCGTGATCATCTAGTTCAATTTTCTCATTTAGTTTAGAATTAGTTTTTTCAAGCTCAATGACACGATCATGGGAGACTTTCAGGGCCACAGATAATTCATGAAATTTGGAAGCATTAATAGAGCAATTTGACGCAGTGAAAAACACATCTTGAGCAACACATTCAGTAATAAGATTCTCATTTAATGTATGCAAGTTCTTTCTCTCAATCTCATTATATTTCAGTGCACGCTCATAGTCACTAACTTCAACAACCATTGCATCAAATTCCTTTTCCATTCCCTTAATATCAGTTTCTATTCCCTTTTTAAGACTCTCAAAGTGATCTTTTAGAAGTTTAAAGAAAGGAATGACCTCAGTCAAATAACATTCTTTCATTTGTTCAAAACCCCTTTCTCCTTCAGTTATACCTGTGGGTGTGATCCTTTTCTTGCAAGTTTTCTCAAAATCAACAAATAGTTGAAATATCACGTATTGGCTAATTAATGTCTTGCTTTTAGTGGCAATTGTTCTAGGTACAAGATGCATTGGTGTATTAAGAGGATACACCGTCGCTCTAGGCATTTTCCTAAGGGGAGGGTTTGTTTCAACAATATTTTCCGCTTTCTGCTTATCTAAATCCTTTTTCCAGAAGACTTGTTCGGGAGTCAACAAAGTCTGAGGCTTAAACTTGTTCAATGAAATCCAGTTTTCCTTCTTGTAATCATGAGGAGAGATAATTATGTTTTTCTCTTTGCATTTGGGATCATTTTGTTTCTTATTCATCTTTTCCCTAGTGATTTCATTTGATTTCTTATCTTCCTCAGTGCACTAAACGCAACTAGATTTCTGCCTAGGCTTAAGGATTTCATCACCATCATAAAGCACCTTATGAGCATTTCTAGCCTTTTTAATTACCTCTAGATTCGGTTCCTCAACAAGGGGAATGCTATGCTTATCGCTTAAGACTCGATGTTTGGTGACCATGTGAGCAGTCTGAATGGTGTTTCCTTGTATGTACAACTTGTTTTCAAGTTTGTTTTTCAAAGTTTTCAGATTAGAAAAATCTCTCAAGAGTTTTGATTCCTTTGCATTAAATTCTTGCTTAAGCATTTTCACATTTTCTTGAAGTTCTTGTTTTTGTTTAGCTGTTTTAGAAAGTTTTTCTTGCAAGGAATTTAATTCTTGTTTCAATACTTCTTCTCTAAACTTACTTTTTCTAATTACTGTACTCACTTGGACATCCATTTCCTGCTCACGAGTGGTCAGCTCAAATTTTGCACGTTGTTCGTAAATAGCAACACGTTCCTTATAGGCATTTAGTTCAGAAATTATGGAATCATCAGGAGCACACGCAGTGTAATCATCAAAGACATAGTTATTATTGACTGCAGAAGATGCATCATTTGGTACAACTTGACTTTCACTTTGTTTCACGTATTGATCGTATGGGACAATATTGTTATTACCCATATTTTCAACATTTGATTCAATAGTTTCAGTTGATTGTACTTTGTCATTCATCTGTTGCACATCAGCTTCATCGTATAGCTTTAATACCTCTGATATGAGTTTGTCCTTGGATGGGCCAGCTTGTGGTGAAGAAGAGACCTTGGGAGAAACCATTGGAGAGATGCTAGCCATAAAGATTGTGTGTGCAGTAGGTCCATCATCTACATCAGAGTCGTATGCATCACAGTCAGCGACTTGAAAGGCATTCTGATGATTGTGACCTATCTCCTGAATAAGCTGCTCATCCACATCTGCATCATAGGTCTTGGCATTGCCCTCAGCAAGAAACAGCAATTCCTCTTCATCCAACGCAGCACCATTGTCCTGAGCTTGTGCCAGCAACATCTTATCTCTGAAGTAATCAGCATTCTGTGGACGCTTTGGAGATGTGCAGTTCCTTGCAATGTGTCCTTCACCACCACAGTTATAGCATTTGATTGGCTTAGGTTGACCTTGGTTACCATTTCTTCCTCGATTCTGTTTTCCAACATAACCTCTCCCAGCTCCACCTCTTCCCTGATCATACTGTCTTTCCTGAACTGGTTGCACCACGATCCTTCCATCTTTAACAGTGGCTTGATTATGTGGGTTAGATGCAGTTCTGAGGTTGTTGTTGGTTTGTGGGAGAGAATTCATGTTTTGACTAATAAGAAGAGCTAGTTGATTAATGATGTTACCCACGTGTGCATCAGCATCAGCTTGTTTGAACATGGGATCAGGAATGAGTTTGTGATTACCATTCCCCAAGGGTATGACTTGTGATGCTTTGGTTGTGATTCCGATGTTTGAGTAGAAGGCTGTTGAGTCATTAGACGAGCTTGTCTCTCCCTGGTTGGTTTTGAACTGATTGAGAATCAATTTTTCAAACATAGCATGTCTCTCATTCTGAAGGAGGAAGGCATAGAGTTGCTCATAGTTTGTATTCTTCAATCCTTTAGTGAGCTTCACAGCTGTGACAAACTTGTGCCATTCGGGATTCATGTTGTTCACAAACTTTGAGTTCAGCTGAATGTTAGGCATAGTCATTCTGATGTTCCTCATGTCATTCACTAACTTATGAAATCTCACATAGTACTCATAGACACTCTCATCTGGTTTCATTTTGAAGTGCTCGAATTCGTCATAGAGTTGGGATTCTCTGTCTTCCATAGTTAATTCTGAACCTGAGAGAAGCATCTTAACATTATCCCAAACTGCCTTTGCATCAGTGTTATGATTGATCAGCTTGTAGATGTCTTTAGGAAGACCTTGAAGAACAATGTTTGAAGCCCTGATATCTGCATCGAATCTCTTTTTCTCCTTATCATCAAGCTCATCGTACATCATAGGTCTGTCCATTCCGTAAACAGGAGTACCATCTTCATTAGTATCAAGTATGTCTCTAGTCGTCTCAACCCGATATGGTCCTTCATCAATGGATTTGAGAATGTTGACACCATTTTCCTTTCCAAGGCAATACAATCTGATTCGTTGAGCCCAAGAATCGTAGTCAGTTCTGTCAAGCATGGGTGGACGAGTATCTGAGCCAGCTGCTTGTACATCCTCGGCAACAGTGGAGATGACAGTAGGGACGTTGGTAGACATGTTAACAGATTATACGGGATTTTATAACTCTATGATTAAACCGGGAAATAGATTCTTTCACGGGATTTTACTAAATCAAGAGAAAACCGTAAACAATCACTTAAGTCGCTAGATGATAATGCACTAAATCGCTAAAGACAAATGCACTAAGTCGCTACCAATTAATTCGCTAGAAAACCAAGTCGCTAGAAACCCAAGTCGCTAACAGAAAAGCAAGTCGCTAAGTAGTAACTCGCTACAGACCAAGTCGCTAACCAAATTTTGGCAGCAATTCGCTACACAAGTCGCTAGAGACACAAGTCGCTAAAGAGCAACTCGCTACTGACCAAGTCGCTACCACAAGTCGCTACCCGTAGTGGAGAGTCCACTACTTGTACTTTAACTCGCTAGATCTAACTCGCTAGCTCCAACACTGTAAGTCGCTACAAAAATGTGAAGCAAGTCGCTACCAAGAAAAATATTCCGTGAACTAAGTCGCTAGCATGAAAAACCATATAAACATCACTTTTCAATCCAAAAACAACCCAACCAAGATGATTCAAGCTTACCAAATGAAAACCTAAACCCTTTTGATGATTCTAAACATAAAAGTACCAACAAAATTCAAACTTTAACACAAGAAATCAACCAAATGATGCAAAAACCACTAAACTTTTTCAAACTCAAAAACCACCTAAAAACCACTATAAATCCAAAGATGTGCAAGATATGATCTAACCATGGCTCTCTGATACCAATTGTAAGATATAACTTTTCACATACACATCAAACCATAACACAAAGTAGCATATAGATGGAATTCTAGAGAGAGAAAGTTAGAGGTTTAGGGAACTTAGTGAGAGAAAGTGAAAGATATTTTTATGAGCTCCAACTCTCTACCTTGGAAGGTAGAGAGTATTTATAGTCTTACATAACTCGCCACACTTTGGGCTGTGGATCAGGCATACAGTGGGTAAAGACCCGTCCGTCCTCCACGGTGTTACTTAACTAAATTACTACTTAACTTAAAAGAACTACGACTACGAGCTTTCTAACGATTACATATACTTGAGGTGACCGACTCTTTAATACCGGGAATTTCTAATTCCTAACAGTTAACTTCACATTTTACATCACCATTGATGTCTTAAGCTTACAGGCAGACGGATCCCTAGTTTTAGCCTAGACGGTTCCCTCCAAGGGAGGAACCGTGGGATCCGTGCAACAATAGACATTTTTATTGCTAACTTGAGTCTTATTTGCAGGAAATTATGCATCATATACTTGTTTCTAACCTTTGTTTTGTAGATTTTCAATATACACATGAAGACTTTGACACCCTTAGCTAGGGGGGTTTCTTGTCAAAGCAAAACAATTGCAAATTCATTTTCAATACTTTCACATAGGATTACAATAACTGCATGACGTCCTCCTTGCAAAGGAGCACTCGTCAAGAGGGAGCATTTTTGTCAAAAAGACGAAACCATTTGCAAACATAATTGCAATGCACTCGCTTAGTGTTCCTACTTACTTGACGCCCTCACAAAGGGATAGACCCGTCAAGGGGGAGCTAAGACGAGAATACTTCTCTTCCCTTACTCTCTGTTTTGCATATTTTTTCTTTTCACATGTTTTTCTTAAAACAATGTGTTAATTTCTTTTTGACGCTCTTTGTAAAGATCGTTGTAAGCTCTTAGACGAGGTCTAATATTATATCTAGGAACACATAATAATGAAAGCGGAATATTCAAACATAGAATCAACATTATTATGAACAAGGTTTTTTTATTATTATAAACTAACTAACTAATAAAGATCAAAGACTTGATCTAACACTAACTAACTAAACCCTAGGTGTTTTCCCTACGCCTAGGTTCCCACACACACACCTTTTAGGTTTACATCTTGTACGTACTATAAAACTAATGAACCTATGTCTCTTTATATACTAGAGACATCTAGGGTTTACAAGAGGAATCATAATACAATTAGGAAACTAAATATTCTTTTAAGCATATCTTCTAGAATCTTCCAAATCCTCCATCTTTTTGTAGTTTCTCTTCTTTTCACTTTAAGTCCTTCATGTTTCATTCTTTTTGTTTTGTATCATCAAATCTATAATAGACCCAACAATCTTCCCCTATTTGATGATGATAAAACAACCACGAATCTTGTACGAATTTCCCTAGACAAAGTAGAGAAATTGAGATAATTAAATCTCACCATGAATGAAACAATCTTCCCCTTGACTTAAACATGTCACTCAAACATCTCTTCCCATTTTTGTTATCAACAAATAGAGAACGTATGCAAATAATGATCTTGACCACCACGAACCAATATCACACTTCCAATCTAAGACTTCCAATGCTTCAAATCACCAACCATTACGCATCATAAGAAAAATGGATCCAAACAGTAGAAAAGTTCAACTAGCAGTAGTAATAATGATCAACAGTAGTAAAGATCAAACACTTTCTCTTGAGTGATGCATGTAGATGGTTAAACATTTAACAATAAGCTTCCCCTGAAACCCATATGTTAACCATCTTCTTGATTCTTCAAAATCTGTAGGCTTTATGTAATGATTACTTGTGAAGAAACCGAGTATAACGATTTGATGAAGAAGTAGAATTTCCCAAACTTGTGTCTTAAACCTTGTACTATCCACAGAACTCCATACTTATACCTACCAAATATAAGTAGACCGCAATCCCTTGACAAGAATCCTCAACTAGTATGAGACACTGAGCACTACAATGTAACTCCTTCAAGTGATAGCCAATGTGTGCATAGAGCATTATAAGAAAAATCACACATTGCTATATTCATCAAGCTAGATGATAAGAACACAAACCAAGTAATTCCACTTCACCTTCAAATAAGTGATAAATAATCCTCTTCGTAATCAATTCTTCAATAAATCTCCAAAACGAGCCTTTTTAAATCCTTTTAAGAACAAAAACTTCTTCCTGTGTGTGTGAACCAAATAACCATTCTGTGTGTGTGTCATCCAAAAATCCATAACCATTATCACGCTCGACTTCCCCTCGAATCCAAAACATATACGAGAAAGAATCAGTACCTTGAGCAGTACTTTGGAGAAGGAGCAGTACTTTCATCCAATCAGCAGTACTTTAAACATCAGTAGTACTTTCGAAAAGCAGTACCTTGGGAAATCACGCAGCAGTACTTTGAAAAACTCCAAGCAATACTTTGTATGGTCGAGCAGTACTTTCAAGTTGAATCTACAGTACTTTCGAAATCCAAGCAGTACTTTCGTGTCCAATCAGTACTTTCCTTGTAGGGGACCAATAACGCACAGCAGTACTTTCAATAATGCACAGCAGTACTTTCAATACACAGCAGTACTTTCAGCAGTACTTTCACATAAAAGCTCAGATGGAAGATCCCTCTGGAGGAAAGTTAGATTGATATATAGAGAACATCCACCCAAAATTTTGTTACGATCCAACGGTTAACGAAAAAGTTATGATCGTTACAGAACAATGCTGTAGTAACCTTACGAATTTTCTTTTAGTTTCAACAGCAGACTTCGACAGCTTATAACTTTTGATTGAGAGCTCCGATTGACAATCCCTTCGGTGAGATTAAAGATAGATATACCAAGAAGCTCCAGTTCAAATTTTAGCCCGATCCAACGGTTCAATAAAAAGTTATGACGTTTTTAAAACAGTGCTGCAGAAGTATTACGAATTTTTGTCAGCTTCGAATTTTTCTTCCTTCTTCTTCAAGAAAACCTTGTAGATCCCTATATATCACGAGCCCCAGGCTCTGATACCACATGTAAAGATCGTTGTAAGCTCTTAGACGAGGTCTAATATTATATCTAGGAACACATAATAATGAAAGCGGAATATTCAAACATAGAATCAACATTATTATGAACAAGGTTTTTTTATTATCATAAACTAACTAACTAATAAAGATCAAAGACTTGATCTAACACTAACTAACTAAACCCTAGGCGTTTTCCCTACGCCTAGGTTCCCACACACACACCTTTTAGGTTTACATCTTGTACGTACTATAAAACTAATGACCCTATGTCTCTTTATATACTAGAGACATCTAGGGTTTACAAGAGGAATCATAATACAATTAGGAAACTAAATATTCTTTTAAGCATATCTTCTAGAATCTTCCAAATCCTCCATCTTTTTGTAGTTTCCCTTCTTGTCAGTTTAAGTCCTTCATGTTTCATCTCTTCTTGTGTCAACAAAAAGGGAAGAGAGTAAAAACTCCAATTCAAACTTTTATGAATCTTAGATTTTCCTTAAAATAATCTTATGTTTTGTCATCAACAAAAAGGGGGAGATTGTTAATACAAATAAGCCGTAAAAATGTTTATTTATATTTTACGATCTTCTAATGTTTTGTCGATAAAAAACGTAAAATCGTTTTAACGAAACAAATAAAATACGTAAATGGTTTGAGCCAATAGTTTACTAACACACTTACGTTTTCATATAAAACACTAAACAAGTAATAATGTTTTCATGTTATAGTAATGCATATGTATAACAACTAGTGTTTACATAATGGGTATATATATACATACTTAGTATGTATTGTATTAGGTAATATAATGGGTATAAGTCTAAGTATTTGACCCATTGACTAAAACCCATACCCATGGAGCATGATCCATAACCCATGACCCATTGCATGACTTCATGCATGAAGTCATAATGGGTATTATCCATAACCCATGAAGCTAACCCATGACCCATTGACTAGATGCATTGCATCTTCTAGATACATTGTATCTATTTGGATACCCATGGTTCAAAGTCTATAACCAATGATCCATGATCCATAACCCACAACCCATTTAGGGAGAGCGTCCTACGGATCCCTAGGAATACACTAGACATATCCCTCAAGCAAGGGATCCATGGGACAATAGTGAATTTTTGTCTATAAATAGTGAGCCATTTTTTCATTGTAAGTTGCCACTCCTACACATACTTTCTCCTAGTATTGTAAACTCTCTAACCTCAGATCCAAAGGATCTTTCTATGTAGTTTGTGTTTGTTTTTTTGTGATTCTCTAGGTTCCCCTTAAAAGCGAGATCACCACCTTTTGAAGTCAAGCAAGCTCAAGTCCATGAGTTGCCAATGTAAGCTCCCGTAAAATTTTAATGTACTTAAAGCTTTAGTCGGAAATTAAGCACGATTTATTTTATCATGAAATTTTCTAAACATCACATTTGCATATCATTTGGCATATGCATGATCAACGCAGCCTGAGTGTTCATAAATATACCGTTCTGATCAGAATAAATTCCCCACGATCCTGAAAATCTTAAAATACGCAACGAATACGTAAAAATTTGTAAAATACGAATTTAATTATAATAAAAATATATTAAAATTCATATTGGGTCTCGGAACTCATTGGACTTTTTACCACCTCGTGACCCAACCCAACTTGTCAATGGGCCTCATAACCAGATCAAGCCCACATCATTTTTGTTCTTGGGCCTTGCGTTTAACCCGAGTCCAACTCACAACCGATGTATATATATGTCCAAGCCCAAACTTTGTTTTACCCATTGGACCACGACAAATTACCAAGCCCAAACCCAAGTCACAAAATATGTTTGTGTTTCTTGTTTTTGTGTAACCGTTCGAACGAGAAAAGAAAATGGGAGAAAAAATTTCAACTAAATGAAACTAAGTTAGCCAAGGTTCATTTCCCCTCCCCATATTCCTAACCTTGCATTTGGATGCTAGAAAGGGAGACAAAGCATGTTAAATTAGCTCCTAATTAAATTAAAATAATGTCTAGGCACCCTTTGACCTAGTAAGACCTTTAAGACCAATGGATTATGTGTTTCGCATGCTACTACTCGATGGGACTTAGCATTGAGCATGCCATGAAAACTCGCTGCCTCCCCCACGTTTCACAAATCAAACACATAAGAAACTATATAAAAATCATAAAGCCATACATAAGTTTTCTATATAACACACCTCTTATGATCTTTGCTAAACACACTAACTCACTCTAACACACTACTCACTTAAATACACTCTCAAACCCTCTCAAAGATAACCGTGCGAAGAAAGGCAAAACGCGACCAAGCAAGGAAAATGAGGAAGGAAACTAGGGAAACTTGGGGCAAATATTTAATCGTGTGATATTATAAGGAGAATATGGGGTTCGAATAGTCCCCAAACGCTCTAGTCTCACATTTCGTCTCCACTCTACTCGAGTGTGGTATGTATCCAACGAAACTCATTTCAATATAACTCTTTCCATTAAGTTTACACGCATATACATGTCGTATCACACGTTAAACGCCCCTTTTTACACTAGGTTATAACATGCAACTTGAAATAAGAGACCTCGACACATATTCATTCGCTAATTACACGTTAAAATATGTTCATCATGTCGAGACAAGTCACAAAACACTTAGCAAAGCCTCTAAGAAACTCTCGTACACCTAAATTTCCTACACGACACTAAACGGGCCTAAAGCCCAAATCCCAAGCCCGTTAAGCCCAAACAAAGTCCGACGAGAGTCCAACCCGGCCCAATGAGTTAATAATAAGCTATTAAGCACTAAAAATAAGTTAGAATTAAGCTTGAAATAAGTTGAAATCATTTTTGCAAAGTTTTCGTATATAAAAATATATTTCGGACCTAAAATGCAAAGCTTGTTATCCTTGGGTTAAAGTTTGAACATTTTATAAAGTAAAAGGTTATGTTTTTACGTATATAAACTTGCATGAAAGGTCTAAGGACTAATATGGTCATTTTCGAAAATAAAAGGTTTATTATACGTGTGCATGTATACGAATAAAACCACAAGGACCGAATATGTAATAAGCTCAAACTAGTTATAATATAAGTTTTGGGTTAAAAGTGTAAAATAGGAAAAATGAAGGTTTAAAGTGAATAAGTGAACCTAAGGGCTGTTTTTGTAAAATCAATTTTACCGAAGGGTTAAAATGCCATTTCTGAAAGTTTTGATGTAAAAGGTATTTCGGGTAAAAAGTGTAAACTTCTCAAACTAGAGGGATTAAACATGTACTTTTCATAACTTGAGGGTAAAAATTGTAAATCTGGGAAAAGTTTAGAAAAGTTTATAAATTTATTGTAACTTCGTAAAAATGAGTATTTTGATCACATGAGTATTTTATTATCGGATAACGTTAAATGTATTACGTATATGTATACTTATAAGATTATAATTATATATATAAATCCGATAAAACACATGGAGAACCTAAACAAGTTAAAATACTCAACACATCCATTAAGATCACAACGGGGGAAAATATTTCACTTATGCGTAAGTGAGGATCATTAATTAAGGCAATGTAGCATGTAAATTAACTTAAAACGTTAAGCACGCACGCACACTATTGGATTAGACAATCCAATGATCTATTAAGAATATTCAACGCTCTATTATTTTGGTCGCGAACCAAAATGCTCATTATACTGAGACTCACCATCTCATCATTTTTAGGTTTCGGCTTGAAACCTCCGCTACATTGTGCTTGATCTATTTGTGCGTGTTCATTATCATCAAGGTGAGTTCATAGCCTCGCTTTTACTTTTATTTGCAAACCCCGCGAGGGAGATACATGCTCTAAACTAGAACACAAGGTTTTTCATAAATGCTCTATCTTCTTGATTATTGGTACTGCCTAAGTATTTAGCCACAAGTCCCCTGATCATGAACCATTAGTCACTGCGAGTAAACGTAGATATCATGAATAGTACTATGGGGATTAATGACCCCGTTTCGGTTATAGAGAAATAACCGGGGTGCACCATATTGAATTTCTTTAGGTAATTGGCTATTACCTCCTTTGGGGCATACTTACGTACACTGGTAATTCGGTGTATGCAGTTGAGTCTTGGTTTCATGAGCTTAGCGCATAATAATCTGTGATTTTTCTTATGATATTGTTAGTTTACAATGATCATGCTCATATACTTGTGTTCAACTATTTTAAACCTATGAATTAAACTCAACATTTTTGTTGACCTTTTTAAGCATGTTATCTCAGGTAATCAGTGAAGATTATGACCAAGGGGCAGAACGGGGCATGGCAAGGCTTATATGGTGGTGTAAAACATAAAAGTTGTCATTTCTTTCAAAATCATGATCTTTCTTTTGAGAAAAACACTTGATCTATTTACAACGTTTTGTAAAAACTATGAGTTTTCGATGAATGATAACTATTTTAATAAAACGTCTCTTTCGAGTCGTTTTCTATAATTATTGACTATGATCTCCATTCAAGTAACACCCGAATTAGTATTCCGCTGTCATTAAGATTTTCGGGGGTGTTACAGATTGGCATCAGAGCCAAGGTAATAGAGAACCAAAGAGTTTTTCGAAATCATTTTGGACTATAATCGCACTTTTAAAACAAGACTATTTTACACCACTACCTTACGCCCTTCCGTGACTGCTCTATGCATTAGGATTGATGCATCACTAGATCATAAGTAAATTGCATTCATTTTAGTTAGGCATGGAGATTTGCTTGGCAAATATGCGTAGCTAAATAAAATCTTGTTAAATATATTATTTAGAATTTTACTTACATTAATTTATGGGTTGTTACAGTACCATGTCTGCATCCCACCCGGTTGTTCTGTCCTCAAACACTGAGATGGAAGACACTGTGTCCTCTACGACTGTCAATATGCCAGCTCATCCCAGTCCAGTCATACCAGCTACTGTTTCGGACGAGACTGAACCTTTTGAGGAAGGTGAAGTTGCTCGAACTCCTACTGTTCCAGCTATGATTGCTCGCTCTCAAGAGCACAATGCTTTTGCTTCTATGACCCTAGATCAGTACTACGAGTCGCAGCAATGGCTACCTGCTTCAGATGTCGCTGTGGATGATGGATCATCCAAGTCATCCAAGGGCACTGACTCTGCTTCACCAGACTCTTCTGGATCATCTTCCCTACCTATCCGTCGTCGTCGACGTTGGATCCGTGTTCTTAAGCCTTATGAGCCTGAGCCGTTTGGAGTGCCTTATAGACTACATCCTAAGGGTACGACCTTCAAACACACCGCTAGGAAGCGTGTACGATCCATCACTATGACTCATGTGATACCATCAGCTCAGTCACCATCAGCTCAGTCACCACCTACTCAGTCATCACCAGCTACACCTACTGTTCCACCTACTGCTACTTCACCACCACTGCCACCTACTGTGTTCTACCATCAGACCACTACTGTTCCTGTTTCATCACCGCCTACAGCATCACCTCCATTGGATACTTTTAGTGATCCACTTTTATCACTTTGCATCAAGTGTTATCCACCATCACTATCTGATCCTTACATGCCTACTCAAGTAGATGCTTAGCCTGGAGCAAGGAAGAAGGCCGGTGCTAGGCGATGCTCTTACTTCATCGTTGGAGAGAAGAGGAGGGAGCACCTAGTTCATTCGAGCTTGAAGAGAGCTCAATTACTGCACCAGCTCCAGTTCTGCCTGTTACCGGTGAGCATGTACACCACACCATTCCTCTGTTGGCTACAAGACTCATTAGACACGAGGACCAATTAAGTGAGCTCCTGGCGCATTATGATGAGATCCCGCTGGTTAGGATAGAGAGCTTGGAGGAGGAGGTCGAAAACCTTGTGATAGGTCGCTACTCCATTGAGATTGTGTTTAATATGATGAGTACTCAAATTGTGGAGGCGAGAGAGGCCGTGAACCGATTGACCCAGAGACTTGAGACTACTGTTCGAGATGCTAGTACGTTGAGAGACACTGCCTTAGGCTGAGAGAGAGAGTCTTGCATCATGAGCTTGCATCCGATCATGCTCACACCGTCATCCTAGAGGAGAGGATTGATGACCTCGAGGCGAGAGATCGAGCACGTGAGCAGCAGATTCGAGATTTGACAGCCATGGTTGAGGAGATTCGCCGTCGTCATGATGACGCATCGGGAGATGCGTAGATTCTAGTCATCTTTATCTTAGTATGTATCATAAAGCCGCCATATGAGGCATTAAGGCTTGTATCCTTTTGGTTTGTAACTTTGGAACAAGAATTATGATGTTGTAACCTATAGTTGTGAACAATACTATGTAATGATGTATTCTATGTATCCTATGGTTGTATTTCTTATATTCTTGTGTTGTGATATTATTCATTGATAATGTATACCGAACCGATCCTTATGTCCTTATATATATGTTATGATTTGTTGAGAAAAATCATGATTCACTTGTTTTTATTCATAACGATATCATATCATTGATTTAAAGTGATGATCTTGACTATTATGATGTTTATAATGTGTAATCACTTTTATTATCGATCGATGATTTCTTAATCTTGGTGTTTATTTCTTGGAAATTTTAGAAAAATGGTCAAGAAGAAAGCTACCTCATCCACCATCACACCCGCAGCTGTTCGAAAAATGGTCGCTGAAAGCGTTAGCGCTGCTATAGCACAACATGCCGCTGATACTGCTAGAGCCGAAGCTGAACGCATTGCCGAAGCTGAACGAATTGCCCAAGAGGCACGTGAAGTTGAAATTACAAGACAAGCTGAGATTGCAAGAGAAGCTGAAATTGCAAGACAAGCTGAGATTGCAAGAGAAGCTGAAGTTGCAAGAGAAGCTGAGATTGCCCGAGAAGCGGAGATCGCTCGAGAGGCTGAAGCTGAGCGTGTTGCTCAAGCAGCACATCAGGCTGAAGCTGCTCGACTTGATGAAGAGAATCGTGCCACAGAAGCTACACGTCTTTTTGAAATGGCAAACTCAAATGCAACTAACACTCCGACAAATCAAAGTGAGTCCTATGTAGCTCGTAAGTGTAGTTACAAAGAGTTCATGAACTGCAAGCCGACATTCTTCAAGGGTACTGAAGGTGCTATTGGTTTACTTCATTGGTTTGAGAGAACCGAGACTGTATTTCTGCTAAGTGACTGCACAGATGATTGCAAAGTCAAGTTCGCAACTGGAACTTTGTTGGAAGATGCGTTATCTTGGTGGAAAGCCCATGCTCAACCAATTGGAGTGGAATAAGCTTGTAAGATTTCATGGTCAAATCTGAAACAACTGTTGATGAAATAGTATTGCCCGAGAACTGAGATCAAGAAGCTCGAAGATGAGTATTACCACCTGGCTGCTAAAGGTAATGATCTCAAGACATACTTCAAGAGATTCCATGAGCTGAGAGATCTGTGTCCTCACCTGTTTCCCACAAATGAAAAGCTTTTGGAAGATTTGATCGGAGGTTTACCTCGAAGCATCGAAGGAGATGTCATCGCTTCAAATCCAAAGACTGTTGAACAAGTTGTCATTGTATCCCACCGCCTTATGGAACCGATATTGAAGCTTGCAAATGCACGAGGCTCAAGTGAAAATAAAAGAAAGCTTGATGAACGGAAAAGCTCGAATTCCAACCACCATCCATCCAACAACAACAATCGGAACAACAACCAGTATCACCGCAACACAAACCATCATCACAATCGGCAAAACCAAAGGCAAGAAGCCGCAAGGGCTTATGCTGCACCCACTGCTGAAAAAGGGTATGTAGGACCACATCCCTAGTGTAACAGATGTTTGATGCACCATTCATGACCTTGTACTGTGAATTGTGACAAGTGCAACAAGGTAGGTCATTAAGGAAAGCATTGCCGAAACCCTGGATGGGGAAACACTATGGCAAACATGAATTGTTATGGATGTGGAGAAAAAGGTCATTTCAAGAGTCAATGCCCAAAGATGAATGCAGCTCAACCCAACAATGCGCATGCAAGAGCGTACGTGTTAGGAGATGGAGATGTGCCGTTAAACCTTGATGTTGTGACGGGTACGTATTCACTTAACAATCATTCTCCAAAAATCTTGTTTGACTCAGGAGCCGATAAGAGTTTTGTATCTACTACTTTTGCACAATTACTTGAAATATCCCCAATCGCCTTAGATACAACTTATGAGATAGAGCTTGCCGATGGAAAGATAATATGAACCAACACCGTGATCCGTAATTTCCCTATTCTTTTACAAGACCACTCATTCCTCATAGATCTTTTGCAAATCAAACTTGGTAGTTTCGATGTCGTAATTGGCATGGATTGGTTGTCCAAACACCGTGCTAGGATTGTTTGCGACGAGAAAACCATTCATATCCTGATCAACGGTGAAACTTTAGTCATACAAGGAGATCAAAGTAGAAAGTACTTAAGTATAATATCCTGTGCGAGATCGATAAAGTACATGGAAAAAGGATGTTATGCCTTCTTAGCTCAAGTAACGGAAAAGAAGTCGGAAGAGAAACAACTAGAGGATGTGCCTGTAGTCAAAGAATTTCCTGAGGTGTTTCCAGAAGATTTTCCTGGACTCCCACCTGCTCGACAAGTCGAATTTCAAATCGATCTTATTCCTGGAGCTACTCCCGTAGCACGAGCACCATACTGTTTAGCGCCCCCAGAAATGTAAGAATTGTCCAAACAACTAGAAGAGCTATCTGAAAAGGGATTCATTAGACCAAGTTCCTCACCCTTGGGAGCACCAGTTTTATTCGTTAAGAAGAAAGATGGATCATTTCGGATGTGTATCAATTATAGAGAATTGAACAAGCTCACGATCAAGAACCGCTATCCCTTACCAAGAATCGATGATCTGTTTGATCAGTTACAAGACTCGAGTGTGTACTCAAAGATTGATTTAAGATCTGGATACCATCAGTTAAGGGTAAAAGAGGAAGATATACCTAAGACCGCATTTAGAACTCGATATGGCCATTATGAATTCCAAGTAATGCCATTCGGTTTAACTAATGCACCTGCTGTATTCATGGACCTCATGAATAGAGTCTGCAAACCTTATCTGGATAAATTTGTCATTGTGTTCATTGACGATATTCTTATCTACTCTCGTGATAAAGAAGAACATGCGGAACATCTGAGAACTGTCCTGAAGCTACTCAAGGATGAAGAATTGTACGAAAAGTTTTCCAAATGTGGTTTTTAGATTGAGACAGTCCAATTTCTTGGTCATGTGATCGACAGTGAAGGAATCCATGTAGATCCCGCAAAGATCGAATCCGTAAAGAATTGGTTTATTCCCACCAACCCCACTGAGATTTGTCAATTCTTAGGACTTGCTGGTTATTATCGAAGATTCATCGAAGGTTTCTCGAAGATAGCCAAACCATTGACCGAGTTGACCCAGAAAATGAAGAAATTCGAATGGGGAGATGATCAAGAATCAGCTTTTTAACTCCTAAAGAACAAGCTTTGCGAAGCACCCATCTTGGCACTACCGGAAGGAGCCGAAGATTTTGTAGTATATTGTTGATAACATCAAATAGTCTTGTATATTAAGTGTCAGTTTCCCCCGATAATGCTTGTAATTTATATCATTTATATGGATTTACGCTTGTTTTCCATTGTTTTCCACTTTCAGGTAAATTATGAGCATTGGAGCTAAAGAGACGCGGAACTGGAGAATTATCTAAAGATTTATCACAGTATGCTATTTTGAAGAAGTTACGGCATAACTCGTCTCTCACATTACGCCGTAAATATTGCGTGACTCAGAAAACCAACTTATCAAAAGGTTACGGCGTAACTCTTCTCAAAGTTTATGACGTAACTACATTAGGTCAAATGAGGTTCCACGGCATCTCTTACGACGTAACCGAGTTTATTGAAGACTACAGCGTAACCACTCATAAGGTTACGCCGTAACCAGCAGATCTAGTGAATTATTCGAAGAAATAGAATGTTACGGCGTAACTCCTATATGGGTTACGCCGTAACCCAGATCTGGCCTATAAATACCCCACGAATTCCAGCATTTCTATTCATTCCATTCCACATGCAATACTCAGAGAACGTGGGAAAAAGCTCACGGCAGGTCTAAAGGAGCATACGGAGCTGTCTCCAAGGGAGAAATTACTCCCCTACGATAAGCATTAGCATTTTATATTTCTTTTACTTTCAATTCAAGTATTTCGTACCTTTGAATATTGAATTGGTTTGCATGATTAATATGAGCAGCTAAGCACCTTTTGGTGCTGGCCTAGTTATGATTCCTTAATTGTTTTGTTTGCGTTTACTTTACTTCCGTACAATTATTTCTAAGTATATGCATGCATAGTTTATTGGTAGCCACCCTTGGTTTGGTAGTTTTGAATGGCGATAGAGGCCAATTGCCTAGAAGATATGACCAACTGACCCTAGGTGAGCGGACTGAGATGGGAAGGATAAGATATGACCAACTGACGACCCTTTCTACTTGTGCGATTTGACCAACTGATCACCTATCGTTTGGATGAACTTAAGAATTAGGGGGTGCGTGTCTAAGTTCCTAACGGCTGGGCATTTACTATAATAAATCTAGCATGTAGCGGTACTTAATGACTTGGCTTAGAGGACCAGGAATAACAGGACTTATGAGGGGACACCTGACTTCTCCTGTGGTGGCATCTTTGCTGATAGGTTAGGGCGAATTGACCAAATGTTGTCCTCTCGACTTTGACCCCACCTGAAGTAATTGGAAGTAAGTAGACGTAGACATAACTAGCTAGGAGGATTAACTAGGTTAGCACCACTCTCCTCTATTGATTTCCCTTTATGCTTTATTTGCTTTTATTTATTCTGCTTTAGTAGTTTAATTAATTAAATCCCTATCGAAACCATTATTAATCTGTGACACCTAGACTTAGTAATAATCCAACACACATAGCTCTTGGGACGACCTCAGCTTTACCGTTTACTACACTACACACGACCAGGTACACTGCCCGTTAGTGCACTAGGGTAGACCATAGGTATAACGAGACACTATAAATATTAAGACCTGGTCAGTAAAACCTGCATCAAGTTTTTGGCGCCGCTGCCGGGGAGTTGTATTAGGATTTTTATTTAAGTCTTTAAGTTTTGTTCTGATAGTATGTCTCTTACTATGAATGATTATCTCACCACCTTTAAAAGTAAACAGGGGATCACCATTCCAGCTCTTGAAGAAAATGTAAAATTCGAATTCTGGGGACTCTGTCTTGATGAACTAAAAAGATGCTGCTTTTATAGAACCAAAGATGAAGAAGCACATGAGCACATCGCTAAAGTATGTGAGATCGTCGATTTATTCCATGCGCCTGGGGTCTCTAGAGATCATGTTATGATGAGGGCATTCCCTTTTACCCTAAAAGGAAGAGCTAGAGATTGGTTTAGAATATCAAGCGAGATTATGACAATGCACTAAGAACACAAGTAGCTGCTATAAGAAGACTTGAAAATCAAGTCGGAAAGCTCTCAGAATCTATCAGAATGAGAGATGAAGGTGAATTACCTAGCACAACTGAACCAAATCCTCGAGATCTTACTCATGCCATTACAACCAGAAGTGGATTAAACTATAAGGAACCAGCTTACCCTTCAAACTCGAATGATCTGACTAATGAAACGCCTCAAGACAACAACAAAGAAACCGAGGAGGCTCAACCTACTGTCGAAAAAGTCCGTCCCTACATTCCACCAATTCCATTTCCGGGGAGAAATATGAAAGAACAAGAACGTGTGCTATTTCAGAAATTCATAAAGAAATTACAACAACTCAGCATTAATATTCCTCTCGTTGAAGCCCTGGAACAAATGCCGAAATATGCCAAATTCATGAAGGATATCCTTACCCATAGAAGACTTTCTGATCAGACGTAGATAACTTTAAATCAAAGATGTTATGCCGCCCTTTTAAAAGATATACCTCTCAAGGAAGAAGATCCAGGGAGTTTCACCTTACCTTGTTCTATCGGGGGAATTTTGTTCAACAAGGCCCTTGCCGATCTTGGGGCAAGCATAATTATTATGCCATTCTCTCTCTATTCACGTCTGGAATTGGGGGAACTGAAAACAACTAGAATGTGTATTGACCTGGCTAATAAAACTACTCAATATCCTAAAGGAATCGCTAAAAATATTCTTGTCAAGATCGATAAATTTGTCTTCCCGGTCGACTTCGTGGTCCTTGAGATGGAAGAGGATGATATCCCTATTTTGCTTGGAAGACCCTTTCTTGCAACCGCACATGCTATGATTGATGTCTTTAACAAGAAGATTTCTTTGGAGATTGGAAACGATAAGATTACCTTCGATCTTGAAAAGTCAATGAGATATGCTTCTTTCACTGACGACAACCTTGAGGATCTTGACCTAATCGAAGCTAACGCACAGAAACATGCCCAGGAATGCTTTCTTCCCGACCCTTTGAGATCATTGAAATTTGAAGATAATGAGGGGACATCTTGCGATAGAGAAAGCAAAACGGAGGAACTAGCCGCGAACAATCAAACATTATGTTCAGCAAATACCTCGGAAGAAGCTGATACCACCCCAAAACTTAAGGAGCTCCCTCCTCATTTAGAATATGCATGCATCAATGGGGATCGTAATTTTCCTGTTGTGATTTCTTCTCTGTTATCTGACGAAGAAAAGGAATCGTTACTGCAGGTTTTAAGGAAGCACAAGAGAGCAATTGCGTGGAAAGTCTCTGACATTAAAGGAATTAACCCTTCATATTGCTCTCACAATATACTTATGGAAGATGATTTTAAACCTGTAGTACAGCCACAAAGGAGATTAAACCCAAAAGTCCAAGACGTGGTAAAAGACGAAATCATTAAGCTTTTGGATGCGGGTCTAATTTACGCTATTTCTGATAGCCCTTGGGTTAGTCCTATTCATGTTGTGCCAAAGAAAAGAGGAATGACAGTGGTCACCAATGAAGATAATGAGCTGATACCGACTAGAACAGTCACTGGCTGGAGGGTGTGCATCGATTACAGGAAATTAAATGACGCAACATGAAAGGATCACTTCCTCCTTCCATTTATCGATCAGATGCTAGAGAGGCTCTCTGGACATGAGTACTACTGCTTTCTCGACGGATTCTCAGGATACTTTCAAATTCCTATTGCCCTTGAGGATCAATAAAAGACTACTTTCACCTGCCCTTACGGAACATTCGCCTACCGAAGGATGCCTTTTGGACTATGTAACGCTCCCGCCACATTCCAATGATGCATGATTGCAATATTCTCGGATATGTGTCAAGATTTTATGGAAGTCTTCATGTACGACTTCTTGGTTTTTGGTAACTCTTTATCATCTTGTCTTAATAATCTATCTAAAATGCTTGCTAGATGTGAAGAAACCAACCTTGTCCTTAACTGGGAGAAATGTCATTTTATGGTTAAAGAAGGGATTGTTTTGGGGCATAAGATTTCCCAAACAGGGATCAAAGTTGATAAAGCTAAGGTTGACGTTATTTCTCGACTGCCTTATCCTACCAATCTAAAAGGCATTAGGAGTTTTCTTGGGCATGCGGGATTTATAAAAGATTTTTCAAAAACTGCCAAACCTATGACCCAACTCCTCATAAAAGATGCTAAATTTGATTTTGACTTTGACGATGATTGCAAAAAAGCTTTTGACATTTAAAAGAAAACTGACTACTGCTCCTGTTATTATTGCTCCTGATTGGGGGAGCGATTTTGAACTCATGTGCGATGCTAGTGATTATGATGTGGGTGCTGTTTTCGGACATAGGGTGCATAAAAAATTTAAACCCATTTATTACGCTAGTAAAACCTTAAATGAGGCACAAGAGCATTACACAACCACTGAAAAGGAACTCCTGGCTGTAGTCTATGCCTTTGATAAATTCAGATCTTATTTAGTAATGTCTAAAACTGTTTTCTACACTGACCATTCTGCTTTGAAGTACTTATTCAATAAACAGGATGCCAAACCCAGATTGATAAGATGGGTGCTGCTGCTGCAAGAATTTAAAATTGAAATCAAGGATAAGAAAGGAGCAGAAAACTTAGCAGTTGATCACCTCTCACGATTAGAAAACCCCGAGCTTGATGAACTTAACAAAGAAACTATTCGGGACTCCTTCCTCGACGAGCATCTCATGGCAGTTAGAATTAAAGATTCCAGTTCCGAACCATGGTACGCAGATTTCGCTAATTACCTCACGGCCAGAGTATTACCGAGCAACAAAACCTACGATCAAAAGAAAAAGTTCTTCTCAGATCTTAAGTATTACTTCTGGGATGATCCGTTCCTTTTTAAATCATGCCCTGATTGTATTATTCGGAGATGCGTATTTGGAGATGATCAAAAATAGATTCTGGAACATTGTCACAACGGACCTGCAGGAGGACACTATGGGGCCGACAATACTGCTCAGAAATTTTATGAGGCCGGATTATTTTGGCCTAGAATTTTCAAAGACTCCGCAAAACATGTTAGGGATTGTGACGCTTGTTAGAGGGCAGGGAACATCTCTTCTCGAAATCAGATGTCGCTCAACAACATTATGGTATGTGAGGTTTTTGATGTTTGGGGGATCGATTTTATGGGACATTTCACTCCATCGAAGAATAAAAGTTATATTCTTGTAGCTGTCGATTACGTTTCAAAGTGGGTTAAAGCTGAAGCTCTGCAAACATGTGATGCTAGAAGTGTCATTCGTTTTTTTGAAAAGATTATTCTCTAGGTTTGGGATCCCTAAGACCATCATTAGTGATCGTGGGACACACTTTTGCAATGCTATTATGGAGAAAGTTCTAAATAGATATGGAGTACTCCACCGAATGTCTACACCTTATCACCCACAAACCAATGGGCAAACGAAAAACACCAACAGGGCACTCAAGTGAATTTTAGAGAAATCAGTCAGCAGTAACAGAAGAGATTGGTCCGACAAACTCGACGAAGCATTATGGGCATTCAGAACAGCTTTCAAAACTCCTATTGGAAGCACCCCTTTTAAGATTGTTTACGAGAAAGCATGTCATCTTCCCATAGAGTTGGAACATAAAGCATATTGGGCTCTCAAGAATGCTAACTTGGAGGCTGATGTAATCAAGGAACACCGATTTTCCCAAATAAACCGTTTAGCTGAGTTACGAGACGAAGCATATGATCATGCCAAAGCATACAAAGACAGGACCAAAAGATGGCATGATAAGCGAATCAAGGAAAAAATATTTGAAGTAGGACAAGAGGTTCTCGTTTTTAACTCAAGACTCAAATTATTCCCTGGAAAAATGAGATTTCGTTGGGTTGGCCCCTACACAGTAAGTAAGGTATTCCCTTATGGGACTATTGAGGTTCATAACAAGGAAGGAGTATATTTCAAGGTAAATGGACACCGCGCGAAAATTTATTATGGGCAGGATGTTAGCAAGCTTTCGTAAGATGAGTTCTTCGCACCTGTCTAGAGCCCTGCGGCTCTGAGTCTAACTTAAAGACTCGTAAATAAAGAAAAGTGCTCTTCGGGAGACAACGCGAATTATCCCTTTCTTTTGTTTTATTTCCATTTCTGTAGGGTTTTGTGTTTTCTAACTATTTTTGCAGGAAACAGTAATTGCTGCTGTAGTTTGCTGATCTGAACAGAGTTACGGCGTAACTCATCTTGGTAATTACGCCGTAACCAACCTTTTAGCAGCGGAATTCTTGACGCATTACCAATTATGGTGTAATACCATCTCAGTGGTTACGCCGTAACCACTCGCTTTGCAGCTTATACCAGGTTTTGCCAGTTATGGCGTAACTCCCTCAAAAGAGTTACGACGTAACCTTCCTCTGCTTTAATTCTTTCATTTTAAAACACAATAACCTTGTATTAGTATTTTAAATGAAATTTGTGGGTGTGTTCCCTGTAAACCCTCACGAGACTTCACTCGTCTACTTGGGACACCAAGTGGTTTAAAAGGCTTGTTGCATTCGCTAAATGCAACCGTGATTCCTATGAAAGTGAGTTAGGTTTGTTTTTCATTTTTCATTTTTCATTATGCTTGTCAGTAGTGTGATTTCAGGGATTGAAGTTTGTTCATGATGCTTATACGAAGGCACGTCTCTTTTTTGTGGGCCTTCCTTCTTTATGGAGCAAATTTCAGGGAAGTTCTCGCTCTAATTCTACCTTTCTCTTCACCTTTATTTAATGCTTAGTACAAAAGGGACTTTATACAATTCAAGTGGGGGGACGGGAGTAGAATTATCTCTTGACCATTATTTCGCTCTCATTTTTCTAGTTTATTTTGAAAAATTATGCCATTTTTAAAATTTTGACATGTTTTTCTTAACCTAATGATGAGTGTGTAAATACTCATCATTTTTGATTTAATCTGAACTGCAAAACGTCTAAAAATGCTCAGAAATGCATCAAAATACTGAAAATATTCCAAAATTGCATTTTATATGTTTCAGATGCAAAATGTTTAAAATCAGATGAAAAATGAGCAAAGTTTGCATAATTGGCAGTTTCAGTCCCCCAAGTTTCTAAAATTGTCAAAAATAGTCCCTGAGTCAAAATTTCAAAAGTAAAATCACCAAAGGTCCTTTTTAAATCATAAGTTGTCAAATTTAGTCCTTTGGTGAAAAATGTCAAAAGTTTGAGAAAATTACAAATTGGTCCTTCAAGTTTCAAAATTGGCAAAATTGGTCCCTGGAAAATATGAAAATGTCAACTGTGGTCCTTGAACTATTGATACTTGTCAATTTCAGCCCTTGGATCAACTTTGAGATATTGGCAGCATAGGTCCCTACATTTTCAGAAATTGCACAACAAGTCCCTATGTTATTAAACCCTTCACCTCTTTTTGACTTGTCACAATTACTTTTGGAACCCTGCCATTAACCATTTTGGACCCTTTCTATTATTTAATCCCATGTCAAACTCTGTTGACTGCCCCATTTCCCTCCCTCCTTCACGAGATACCATTTCCCATCATCACAACCTGCAACTCTTCTGATAACACTCCACCATCATCATTTTCACCCTCCTCCAAACACATAACTCCAAAGATTCATTAAATGCACCCTCTACCTACCCCTGCCCTCCCCAGCTGTTAAAACAAAATTTGGCGCCAAAAAGCCTTTAAACGGCCAAGATCAATTTGAGTAATCCAAGGGTCAGTTTTATGAGTGGGATTTGTCCAGAGAGAGGAGAGAAGGAGTTTGGAGCTTATATAAAGGAAAAAGAAGCAACAAGGAAGGAGACTTAGTTTTAATTTTCACCATATATGTCGTTTTTAGCTTAACTTGTCTTAAAACTAGTTTTCATTTGTATTTGCATGCTTATTTGTATTAAACAAAGATATTTAAGTGTTTTGCAACTTTGTTCAAGTGATAATTCAAGTTCTAGTTCATCTTTTACATTTTCTCTCCACTGTTACAAAACTGAGTTTCAGTTTCTTATGTTAACATCTCTAGCAGCTTATTTATAAGCTCACATAAGCTTATTTTAGCTTATAATAGCTTTTTGTGAGCCTGTGTTCAAGTTCCATGCACTTTTGGAGTTTGGTCAAGAAAAGTCAAAAATGGGTAAAACTGATGCAGAAAGGGTAAAAATTGATGCAGCCATGGAAATGGGGTGATTTACAGTTAGTTGGGTTGGATTTGATAGGGTAGTAGTTCTTGTTTCATAGTTTGCAAGCCATTGTGGCTATGGACAAATGTAAGTCAATTTCTAGTTCATTAGCATAATCTGTTTTAATGGCAACCAGCAGTTGAAATCTGTTCTAATAGTAGTATTTAAGTGATATTAAGTTAGTTTGATCATAATTGCAAGCTGGTTCAGTGTCTGGATTAGTTTTGAGTTCAAAACAGTTAAAAACAGGGGTGTTTGGCTCAATGGGTTTAACTGTCATTTAGGCTTGTGCAGTGGTTTATGTCTGTTGGTTCATGTTTATTAAGCCTATTTAAGTTAGTATCAATCAATATTTGGTGCCTGCTAGTTCAAAAAGTCAAACTTGTATCTAAATCTGTCTCACTGCTCACTGTTGTGGTTTTTGGATTTGCAATCTCTGGATTTGTGTTTAAAAGTGTTAAACATTGCTTGCATTGTACTCATTACATCATATAACATCAACACCAGTCCTCAAATTGGTTTTAAATTTCATTTTGGTCAAAGTACTCAACTGCTTTCAAAAGTCAAAGTCTAGAAAACCTGTTTTGAGCTCAGTTGCAAGGATTTTTCATAAGTTCAATTTTGAGCTACATCAAGTGAGGCTTGGCATTTCATAAACTTCAACTGGTCCTCTTTCTTATCACCATTTTTGTAAAATTTTACCAATTTTTTATAAGCTCTAAATAAGCTGGTGAATTTGGTCCTAACTGCCCTGCTCCACAGGGCTCATCTTAAACTGAGTTTTCTCAGTTTGTGCAGGATTGGCACAGGGCTCATAAGAGCTTGTTAAGGTCTGAAAATTGGTTTGTAAGGTCTCAGCTAGGTCTACTTTAGGTCCCAATAATTGGTTTTTGCTGACTAGCTTATTTGAGTGCTCATTTTTAAGCTCAAAGTAGCCCACAAAATCTGTTTTAGCTTATTAGTTCAAACCAACAAATCTGATCAAACTTGTAATTCAGAGGATATGACTTGTTGATATTAGTTGCATTTCAGTTCTTATAGCAAATTTAGACTTCTGTAATCAGTGGGTGGCTTGTTTTGTTCATTTGGCTTATCAAAGTGCTTATTTATAAGCACTTGCTATAGCATTTTCATTTTCTTGCAAACAAGCACCTGTTTTTTAAATTTTCCTAGCTTCCTTATATCATTTTAGAGTTTTCCTGAAATTTTCAGATTTTTCCTAGCTTGTTTGCTATTTTTCTGAATTTAAATTAGTTTTTAAGCATTTTTAATTAGCTTTAAATACAAATAATTAAGAAAAGGTTTAAAAAAATAATTTTTCATTTTTCTTAGGTTTAGATAAATATAAAAAGTAAAAAAGGTAATTTTCCAGATTTTTCATAGTTCATTTTGTAATTTTTAGTAATTTAATTAGTTTTTAATAGTTTAAAATTCATAAAAAATAGAAAAATAATCAGAAAATTACAAAAATAGTTTTGAAAATTCTATTTTGATATTTTAGACTTTTCCAATTCATAATTTTAGTTTTCTAGCTTTATTTCCTATTTTCTTGTATTTTAGGTAATTATTAAATAGTTAAAAAAAGTTTTTAATTAATAATAATTAGATAATTAGTTATAAAAATAGTTTTCTTTTTCTAAAAATCTTCTTTTATCATTAGGTTTGTAAAAATATCATTTTCATATTTTTAGGGTTAATATTGTGTAAGTTTCACGTTTTTATTTGTACGTCGCGTAGTTTTTAATTTCAGTTTTATAAAAACATAAAAACAAAAACATCATTTTAAATATAGTGATAGCGTTTATTTAATAGATTTTATCTTTTTAATTTCCTTTAATTTGCATTTAAGCCGTTGTAATTTGTTGGCTTTTTCTGTAGTTATAATCATATTCCAAATCCTTTTCCCGTTCAAATTCCTCGATCACTATTCGTTTGATAATCCACTGCATAGCTCGCTGGGACATAACGACCCGGGGAAACACTATACTCCCCAGATCTTCATTGCATTCGTGCTTGAGCAGTTTTAAGCTGATTACGGTCTGCCATTCACAAGTGGCAGGCTTGAGTGATTTAGCTTGACTGTTTGGCACGCATCACCTAACTAGACTAGACCTTAGCCGAGCACAAACAACCCTTGATATTATATGGTGAGATTAGCCTTATCCGTTTCCAATATTTTACCCCAAATCCACCAAATTATGAGTGTGCCGGTAGCTTGTAAACTTTAGAACTTGGCCTTTGCATCATTTCGAGACCATAGACGAGGTATGTTGAGTTAGCTTGATGTATTTGGACTTTTCAGTTTTAGAAGGCAATATTATAGGATTATCACCCAAACAGCCTACCATTGTGAGTCTATCGATTAGTCACCTCGACTTTTCGACCCCCATGTGAAACCCTTTTGTTGCACTCATCTTTAGTGCAAGATACCCCTAGATACACCCTTCTGAGCCATTCCTTTCATTTTGATAACCCGATATATTGTTTTGATACACCTATACACCTTAGCCTACCCTGTAGTCTTTATTTGTGATTGGAAAGTCATCATTTGCCTAAGTTCAAGGTTCGAGTGGAAAGGTTCGGAAATCACGCTTTGATCGACAACATTTTTGAAGATCATTAAAGACCCCTCGTATTCCCATTGTTCATCTCAAGTGGGGGGATATTATGTTTAGTATTTATTGTTATGATTAAAAAAAAGAAAAAAAAAAGAAAAAAGTGATTCGAAAAAAAAAGTTGTTATGATTATGTTATTGTAAAGTGCGATGTTATAAGCACTGTAGTATGAGCTTTACTGATTTAGTATTGAGGAGGCCACCTCGGTCACATTTGAAGATTGGAGTTGGTAGTTATGCCAACAGTTGGAGAAAAGGTGGTGTGCCCATCACGACGTCCTCTAATGACACATCTACCTTGCATTTCATGATCCGGTTTCTTGACATCAAAGCTTGAACTTTGGGCGGACGGTAAGTGGTGATGACTTGGTTATAGATTTAGACTACATGCTTGTTTTTATTTTACACCAATTATATATCCCATGTCTTATCCTACCCTTTAGTCATGAAGCATGTCTAGGTGATGCAGCGAGCAATGTTTGGTGTCTTGGCCATGGATTTTGTCATGTATCATTGATTTTGTCCACTTCGCCGTGACATGTTAGTAATGACGAGTCACCCCTTAACCTTTGTCGAGTCTACCCATATTGCCTTCGAGAATTGTTTAGCCCTTAACTCTAGTGGTGGAGATTTGTGTAACCGCCAAGCTTATGATAGAATACATGCTATGACTGTGCGATTGAGTGATCACTCCGAAATTGACACTTAGAATAGTTGAGAGATTTGAGTGTTTTGTTCCCCTTTAGTGAGGTGTTCGGCTTTGTTTTATTCTAGCATAAGGGATTTGTAAATTCATATTTTCCAGGTTATGGGAGATATCTTTTTAGGAATCTTTCTAATAAGGTCTACTTGAAGGCAAGTAGAGTTCAAGTGGGGGGTATTTGATAACATCAAATAGTCCTGAATATTAAGTGTCAATTTCCCCCGATAATGCTTGTAATTTATATCATTTATATGGATTTACTCTTGTTTTCCATTGTTTTCCACTTTCAGGTAAATTACGAGCGTTGGAGCTAAAGAGACGCGGAACTGGAGAATTATCTAAAGATTTATCACAGTATGCTATTTTGAAGAAGTTACGGCGTTCGTCTCTCACATTACGCCGTAACTATTGCGTGACTCAGAAAACCAACTTACCATAAGGTTACGGCGTAACTCTTCTCAAAGGTTACGACGTAACTACATTAGGTCAAATGAGGTTCCACGCCGCTGTTACTTACGCCGTAACTACTGCATCTCTTACGACGTAACCGAGTTTATTGAAGACTACGGCGTAACCACTCATAAGGTTACGCCGTAACCAGCAGATCTAGTGAATTATTCGAAGAAATAGAAGGTTACGGCGTAACTCCTATATGGGTTACGCCGTAACTCAGATCTGGCCTATAAATACCCCACGAATTCTAGCATTTCTATTCATTCCATTCCATATACAATACTCAGAGAACGTGGGAAAAAGCTTAAGGCAGGTCTAGAGGAGCATATGGAGCTGTCTCCAAGGGAGAAATCACTCCCCTACGATAAGCATTAGCGTTTTATATTTCTTTTACTTTCAATTCATGTAATTCGTACCATTGAATATTGAATTGGTTTGCATGATTAATATGAGCGGCTAAGCACCTTTTGGTGCTGGCCTAGTTATGATTCCTTAATTGTTTTGTTTGCGTTTACTTTACTTCTGTACAATTATTTCTAAGTGTATGCATGCATAGTTTATTGGTAGCCACCCTTGGTTCAGTAGTTTTGAATGGCGATAGAGGCCAATTGCCTAGGAGAGATGACCAACTGACCCTACGTGAGCAGACTGAGACGGGAAGGGTAGATATGACCAACTGACGACCCTTTCTTGTGTGATTTGACCAACTGATCACCTATTGTTTGGATAAACTTAAGAATTAGGGGGTGCGTGTCTAAGTTCCTAACGGTCGGGCATTCATTATTATAAATCTAGCATGTAGCGGTACTTAATGACTTGGATTAGGGGACCAGGAAGAACAGGACTTATGAGGGGACACCTGACTTCTCCTGTGGTGGCATCTTTGTTGATAGGTTAGGGCGAATTGACCAAATGTTGTCCTCTCGACTTTGACCCCACTTGAAGTAATTGGAAGTAAGTAGATGTAGACATAACTAGCTAGGAGGATTAACTAGGTTAGCACCACTCCCCTCTATTGATTTCCCTTTATCCTTTATTTGCTTTTATTTATTCTGCTTTAGTAGTTTAATTAATTAAATCCCTATCGAAACCATTATTAATCTGTGACACCTAAACTTAGTAATAATTCAACACACATAGCTCTTGGGACGACCTCGGCTTTACCTTTTACTACACTACACACGACCGGGTACACTACCCGTTAGTGCACTAGGGTAGACCATATGTATAACAAGACACTATAAATATTAAAACCTGGTCAGTAAAACCTGCATCAATTGCGATGCTTCACACATGGGTTTAGGCGATGTTCTCATGCAAAGGAACAAAGTGATTGCTTACACGTCACGACAACTCAAAACTCATGAGAAGAATTATACTACTCACGATCTAGAACTTGGCGCTGTGGTATTTGCACTCAAATTATGGAGACATTATTTGTACGGAACTGATAACGCTCAGATTGTGCATGTTTTTAGTAGCGTTATGTGTGCTTTTATATATGTTATTTGGTTATATTTGCGTAATTATAATGCTTAAACGCATCGAAAGATGTTTGCCTAGATTTTATAACCAAGTGCAGGGAAACGGAAGGAAAGCGAAGAAATGTTCAACAAATGAAAGATTCCTGTTTCAGTGAGCCTAAATCAGTATCTCAAGGACCTTTGAAGACCATAGTGATTGAAGAACCAAGTTCTACAAGATAAAGAGAAGAAAAGATCAAGTTTCCGCAACTCAGGAAATCCAACCGGATCGGTTGCGAATGTAACCGGATCGGTTGGAAATTGACCATAAATACCTATATTACCATCACCAACCGTTCGGTTGCCACCCGCAACCGGAACGGTTGGCCGTTTTTGTAGAAGACCAACCGGATCGGTTGGTCATATGACCGATCCGGTTGGAGAAGCTGCAGCTGCCAAATCTTCATCACTAAGCTTCCCCTTTGCATCCAAACGATTCTAAGTCCTTCTCTTGGTGTATTCTAGACCCTTCCTTTCTCCTTGGAGGCCAAGTTCAACAATTAATACCCTAGGCTTTGGAACTAGTATAAATAGAGGCCATTTGTGAGCATATGAGACACACACTTCAAATACAAATCTCTCTACTCATCAAACAAAGCTTTAAGCTCTCCAATTCGTCCTTAGAAGTCCAGGAAAGTTTGGAGTTCCAGAAGTTCCACATTTGGTGGCCAAACCACCAAGAAGTCTACCCCAATACTTTTGGGAATCATTACTTCACCATTTGTAATCTTATTCCAAGCATTGTAAGACTTTTAATCATGTTTTCTAATGTTCAAAGTTCTGAGTTTATGTTCATGTTTGCTATGAGTGGCTAGTTTCTTTATACACTTACTTAAATGATGTTGATTATCATATGATTAGTTAGATTGTGTTAACATGTTTTAATTCAATTTCAAGTTGATTCTAAGATCCAATTGTGCTAAAGTTTTATAGTGACATTTGTTAATCAAGTTTGGCTAATTGATAGTAATCATTGGGATCGAAAGAACTTATTGTTATTCAACTAGTCATAATCATTTTGTCTATAGATGATTGTTTTTACCCATTATTCTTGATTATACAAAGGAACTAAGGTGTGGTTGTAATAGAAACGCTTTTTGATTATCAAATTGGATTGGTTGGAAACATCTAAAAGGTCGTAAGATTAGTTGTTGAGAATCAATTGTAGCCTTTTGTCTATGATCGGTTACCTTTTGTATTGACCATTTCTTAAGCAATTTGATAAACAAGTGGATGTTTTTGTGTTTAAGTTTTTGTATGTAGACTTATGAAACTTGAATTGATCTTGAATTGATTGGTTAAACTTAATGCTTGTTTTTATGAACTAAAATCTTGACGAAGGTTTAACTTGTAAGAACAATAGATTAGTCCACCAACTAATTATCATAACCAACATGTTAAGAGGTTAACACAATCACATTAATCTATGATATGAAACTAGTTTGAGCAAGTGTAGTTTTTAATCATCTGAATTTCATTATATCTATTTGCTTTGTTATATGTTTTGGATAGACTCTGTTGATTCAAACTTGTGCTTAGATTCACTCAAATCCCTGCGAACGATCCCAACTTACCTTCATAATCTTGCTATAACGGACGAGTATACTTGCTCGTATGTGTTATTGGTAATATTGGTAATTCACCTTTTATAAATTTAAAACTTGTACACAACCAGGACATCAAGTTTTTGGCGCCGCTACCGGGGATTTGATTATGTTTCAGCAAGTTTTTGAATTTCCCTCAGTCGATTCAACCAAAAAAAATTTTCTCAGAAACCTTAACCGGATCCGGTTGTCCATCAACCGAATCGGTTACAATTTTTCCCATTACCCAACTGGTCTAACCGATCGGTCGCCACCTGCAACCGATCCGGTTACCCAATCTGTCCTAGAAAAACTGTTTTCGTTGTTTGTCCGTGTGTTTAGATATTGCCTGGATTCTCTAGGACATTGTATGAACACTCGAGCAGCGAGAATAGAACCAATTACACCTCTCACCAACCCCGAACGTTTGATTCGAAGAAGAAGAAGAGCACTTTTTATACCATTAGAAAATCGTGTACCAAGAGTACCAAACCCACCATTTGATAACCTCGTAGAAGCCAAAGTTGTTTACAACCCTTTCACCAATTTACCTTTTCCCATGGCGGACGATCAACCCATGTGGGGAACCAACCGAGCCATAGCACCAACTCCCGGAAGTGCTATTGTTGCTATCAACCTTGGTGACAACTTCATCGTGAAGGGACATCACCTTTCCATGATCAAAGACCATCAATTCGATGGTCGTGCGCGGGCCGATCCACACAAGTACATTGCCGAATTCATCGAAATGTGCGCCATGTTCCGTTATGGCGACACCGATGTCAATGCCATCAAACTCAAACTTTTCCCATCATCACTCGCCGGAGATGCTAAAGTATGGTACAATGAATTAACTCCAGGAATCATCAATACTTGGGAGGAGATGAGGCAAGCTTTTGTAAGCCGATTCTTTCCACCTGCCATGTTTGATCGATTAATGGGAGAAATTCGTGCTTTCACCCAAAACCCAAACGAATCACTTGTCGAAGCTTGGCTTCAAATGAAATATTTGCTTCGTAGTTGTCATGGACATGGATTATCTAAAGGAACCATTATCCAAATCTGTTACCATGGACTAGATGAAATCTCTCAAGGCATCCTTGATGCTGTAGGAATTTTTCTCTATAAGACTCCCAACGATGCACATCAATTGCTCAAAGATCGAGTACTTCTCAAACTTAATTGGTCCAAAGATTCCAAAACTAAACCTCTCTGAAAAACTATTGCTTTTGTCGAAAACACCGATGCTTCAAAACTCATGGAGAAGATGGAAGCGTTAACCTCAAAAATCGACTCGCAATACAAAGATATCAAAGATGAAATGAAGGAAATGCGAGATGGATGCAACAATTGTGGAGGAAATCATCCATCGTCCGAGTGCGACGATAAGCCTATGGGTGGACCAAAGGAAAGAGAAGCGAGTTATGCTCAAGGAGGATACCGTGGAGGAGGATATCGTAGTAATTATTATGGTCGAAAATCTAGAAATTGGCAAGACTGCCGACCAAGGGATGACAACCGTGATTCTCAACAACGAACTGACGATCCACCACCACAAAATCCAGACAAAAAGATGGAAGAAACCGAATTCTAGAAAACCATGAGAGAATTCGTGGCTGCTCAAAAATCTTCAAATGATTTTATCAAAAATCAATTTTTCAATCTCAAAGCCAAAGTTGAGCAAGGACAGAAAAATCATCAAGCATCTATCCAAGATCTTGAAAACAAGTTTGGCAGACTTTCTGACCAACATTCCTCTATACCATCTGGTTCATTGCCAAGTAATACCCAATCCAACCCAAAACCATCAAATGATAAGACGTACCGTCCACCACAAACAAGAAATGAGCATATGATAACGCTACACGCGTCGTTCGGGGTCAAGGAAACTTCCTTTTCTTCGAGCAAGTTTTATAACACCCTAGGCAGTGAACCTAATCGTTGTAGTTTAGTAATTAGGGTAAGCCACGGGTATTGATATCGTTCTCTAGGGGAATAGGAATGCTAGTAAGGAGTTACTACGCTAAGGTTAAGGTTGAGGAAGATTATTTTTTATCTTTTTATATTTTATGAAAATGGAAAGGTACGAATCTCGGGTATTGGATTGGGGGGGGTTGGTATTTCTACCGATTACTCTACTATTATCTAATTATCTAAACTAAGGTTGTGGGAGTCTATGTCTAATTAATGTGTGCTCGTATGATAGTTTAAAGATGTGTTTACTTAAGTTGTATGACTCCTTAATTATCTCCTATTGATGGTTGAGTGTCACGTCTTATTCCTAGTTGCGTTGTGAGTCTAAGTTGTAGGGTATGCGTTTCTCCCTAACTCTTTGAACTTACCAAAGGGTCTTGTCTACAAACCCACTAGGGATTATAAACTCCTACTCTAAGGCGCTCTTTGGATGGTTTAGCCTACAATTACTCAGGTAATTATATTCTAAGGTTCACAAAGATGAATCAAGCATTAAGTACACAACGAATGACCTATCGCATTACTAGATCATTAATCAACTAAGATAAGAAACAACCAATCAATATTCAATAATTAAGTTTCATACTTCCTAAGCAAACACACAAATAAATTAGCCGGACATGGAGAACATGCAAGCATACACACAAATAATCAAAGACATAATTGAATTAATGAAGTAAAGACTTATCTTGATGTAAGATAGGGTTTAAAACCCTAAAATACTGTACAAGACACCTTAGGTTCGGTTTTAGGTTTTTACTCCAAAGACTCTCCACCCAAAGACTGAAAAATTCGGATTCTATATATAAGATGTCACAATTCTCAAATTCCGGTCATTTCTTAAATTAAATATGCATCATATTAATTCATTCATGGCATTTCATTTCACATTTAACGCGTAAATTTTTATATTTAATAAACGTTATCGCGTGAGTTATTATTTTGTATATTTAATCTGTTACTTTCAAAAATGATCCCGATGTATTTTTAAACTTACATTTAGTTTATAAAAACTATATTTTTAGTTTTCCTAGTGTTTCAAATTTATTTGGTACATAAATCGTTAAAGTTATATTATTACGACGTTTTTCTTAAAAACGACAAGATAATTATTATATCACCCAAATCTTTCAAGGAATGTATTTTTACAATTTTTATAATATCATTATAATCTATTTTGATCTATTAAAAATTTGCTTGTACCTAAAAGCTACCAAAACCTTACAAGTTATTATTATTATTTACTTACACTTTAATATATACACATTTATACTTGCTAGAAAAAAAAAATCTTGGTGAAACATGATCCCCCCAAAACCGGTTCTTAGGGGGGGATGTATGCATTTATTGGGTAGGTACTCATTTTCTTTGATAGTATACTTATACACTCCAACATTCATTTCACCTTTCATTCATTTGATAATAATTCAACAAGTTAGAAAATTTTTTTCTCTCCTTTTTGTTTCTTCTACAAACCGGCCTCCCTAGGGGTGTTAGAGAGATCATCAAACTTTTCTCAACTTCAAGTTAATAACAATCTAGTTATATCCTTTATATGGTTTTGAAATAAAAACCAAGGGTATTTAAGTTTAATCCTTGTTACTTTCACCTCATCATAATCACTTGTAAGCATGTTTTTATCATTTTCATGTTTCCTTTTCATTTTCATATGTTTCTTTTCATTTTTGGAGCTTATATGCATGATATGTGATTTATACCATTTATTTCATGATTTATTGAGTTATATATATATATTGGTCATCCTATAATTATTCCCATGGTATTCTTTGGTCTTGATGGTGATTAGGAACCCATGACACCCTAAGAAGGTGTATGGTAGGATTAGATTAGCTTTGGAGTTGATTTGAAGGGATTAGAATAGGTTTTGTCCGAGAAAAACTATTTTCGATAACTATATATTTAGGTTCTGTCCTTAATTCGAATTTCTGGAAAAACCTACTGTTGGTACGAAACTTTGGCCTTGATATTTAGAAAATATACTTTAAAACGAATCCGTGGCCTTTTGAACGGATAAAAACGGACTTATAACGAAGAAGTTATGGATTTTTAAAGTTTGACGACGAAATAAAAAGTTTTCTGAAAATTCAGCATGCAGTTTTTAGTTTGTTCGGGTCAAAAACGAGCCTTAAGCTTCACAAATTATTTCGACTAGTCAAAAATATATTAGTTTACTTCGATACGAAGCTAAGGACATATTATACGTAGAAAACGGATTTAAAACGACAAAGATATGCACGTTTTCATAAAGTTGCCGTAACTATTATTTTCTGAAAAACTATATTATTTTTACGTTACAAGTGTTACATTAGCTGTAACGACCATGTTTGCGGCTGTTTTTAACGAGGTTGTGAAACTTTTTAGAACGAAATGTCTTCTAGTAAAATCAAGTTCATCGGCCATATTTTTCAAAACGACAAGCCGTTTGTATAGTGGAGTTGTAATAAATTATTTACGGATGTTCAAACTTGGCCGAAACTCACTTTTTACACCACAATTAGCCAAAACCACTATCTTTAACCCTTATTATCCTTATGTTCTAGACCTTTTTGACGAAAACTCCTGAACTGAGACTTCTATATTTCGATACAAACTTTCCAAAACCGTCGAGTTCGTTCTCTAACGATCGACGTACACCATTTTACGACTAGTTTTCCAAAGCCATTTTTGTTAATTTCATGAAAATTCCGACGACATTGTTTTGCGACGAAAAGTGGTAATTTCACCAAAAATCATTATAAACCCATTATAGGATGACATTTTGACGTAAAAACTTGAAAAGTGATTTTTGAAGGGTCAAGACGTCAAAAGAGTATTTTTTCGACGACAAGTAATATTTTCAAAACCCGCAAATGGTATAAATAACATACGAAATGCATGCATAACATTACATTGCAACTCATTACATATCATATCATTCATAATAGGTCAGTTTCGAGATTCACGCTACATTTCGGTGTAACCACTTTTGTCATCACACCAGTTTACCAAGTGAGTAATCACATCCCCTTTTTACCGTTTCACTACATTTTGGGACTGAATGCATGAACTATACTTGAATTAAATTAAATCTTACTTTTGTGAACTCGAATCAAATCCTTGAACTTAATTACGAAATTATGACTTGTTGGAATTTATTGAACCGTACATGTTATGACCTTGTCCCAAAGTCTCCCATGTTCGGAGCATCACTATAAAGTCTCGCCTTATTGGTGGAGCGTCTCAATAAATCTCGCCTAGGTGGTCGAGTGACAAAGGAGTCTCCTATGTTCGGAGCATCACTATAAAGTCTCGCCTTATTGGTGGAGCGTCTCAATAAATCTCGCCTAGGTGGTCGAGTGACAAAGGAGTCTCCCATGTTTGGAGCATCACTATAAAGTCTCGCCTTATTGGTGGAGCGTCTCAATAAATCTCGCCTAGGTGGCCGAGTGACAAAGGAGTCTCCCTTGTTGGAGCAGTGCAAAGTCTCTCATGTTCGGAGCATCCCTGAATTATTATATTCGTGGTACTATATTGTGAACTATTATGACCGCTTATACTTGACTATTAGACATACTACTTTTGGCAGTGGGTTGTGAACACACAGGTTGCAAGTTTTGTATGGGCGGAACTTGGAACTGAGTGGATTTACAATGCCTTTGCTTTGTGGACCATTTTTCGTCGACCGAAACCTTTGACTATTGCTTACGAGTTTTCTTATTTTGCTAAACGTGTTTACTCACCAACTATTTTCATAGTTGACCCGTTTTTCTCTCATGCATTTCAGGTGATCGTTAGTAAGCTTTTTCTACCAGGTCTTGCATAACGAAGTTTTCACTTGTCGCTACAAGTCGTATGTAATAAAACTCAATATTTTGGAATCTAAACTTTGTAATATATTTGCCGATGATGGCTAAACTAGTATTGTAATGGTGTATTATTTCTTTTTAATCTTAACGTTGGAATGTTCTATTAATTTGCGCTTATGTTCCCTTCCGTTACACCTCGTGCTTCCGCCTCCGGCGAGGGTGTGACAGATTGGTACCAGAGCCAAAGGTTATAGAGAATGCCGATTTTTCAAAAATAAAAATCACAGCTATAACCGGAAAATTTTTTTTATATATTATTTATTAAACATTGAACACCATTCGAGTCAACTAGTCCTATCGTTGCATTGTTACTCATAAATTATACATAGCCTGATCAACTATGTCTAATTTATGAAGAACCATGCAATGATAAGAGTGGTAGTTTTAAATCATGTTTAGTCGAGTCTTTAAAGTCTGGTCACCTGAAGTTGCATTGGTCGGGTGAGTATGCATGGCATGTTTTTACGTTCACGTCTACATTACCGTACCTTGTTCATATCTTCTCTTTTCCATCTTTCGACTTGTTAGGCATAGCATGTCTCTGTTCCTGTCATGTTTCGATCACTATAACACATTACCACCGTTCTGCACCTCATCTAACTTCGTTCGAATGTCGTTTACTCAACCCGATGTTTTGGTCCTCTGTAGGATCATGGCTGCAAGAAACACACGCTCAGGAGGTAACAACAACGGCAACCCAAACAACAATGACAATCCAAACAACAACGCTGCTAGAATAGCGGACCTACTCACCCAAATTATAATACATCTCGATGCTAGACGAACCAACAACGGAGAAGGTACTTCAAACAATGAACGAAAGCGACAGGAGGATCACCAGGGAAGCCGAGACCAGAATCAGCAAAACAAGAGGCAGCGAATAACCCAGAACTATGGGGCGACCACCCAGGAGCGCAAAGGATATGCAGGTCCACATCCTTTGTGCACACGATGTAATTATCATCACTTAGGAGACTGCCCAAGGTGCGACAAATGTGGACAGACGGGCCACTTCGCGCGAAAGTGCTCAAACAGAACTGGAAATCAAGGACAGAGAAAGGCATGTTACGAGTGTGGAAGTCTAGATCACCTTCGCAATACCTGTCCAAAGTTGAAAAGAACTCCCAATCAAGGAGGTAATCGTCCAAACCTGGCATTGGCAATAGAAGGCCCACAAGATCAGAACATTGAAATTCCTCCCGCACGTGGTCGAGCATTCTATCTGGGTACCGAGGAAGCCCGCAACGCTTAACGGGTACATTCTTTCGAGCAACTACCTTATTTCTGTACGACATAATTTTGAGTGCATAGCTTCCTTCCAATCTTTACCACGTTCACGACATTGATTAATTTGAGACCTATTGATATCGACCTTAGTTGTTATATATTTTGTTGATTTGATTTGATTTGTGTAAGCAAATCCAATATCGAGCGAATCTTTCAAAAGACTTCATTCAAGGATGTTGATTCCTATCTTTCTAACAACTTGTTTCCTAGCTTGATCTAGTGACAGTTCTTGTTTGATGAGTTGCGAAAATCAAGCTAAGAGACAAGTTTACTCAAGTCGGTTTAGTTTAATCTCATGACAGTTCTTGTTTGATGAGTTGTGGGATTAAATTAGAATCGACTACCTAAAGGTCTTTTGAGAGCTACGTTCGATATTGGGCAAGTTTACCCTATCCAATCTAATCACGGGCACGTACTTAGTTGAATGGGGAACCTGTACGCATGGGCATTGTTATGATCATTTAGACCGTTCGTACGACCATGAACTTTTAGAACTCTTGTCGAGGTTCGGACCATAGTATCGTTAATCGAATCACGGGGACGTGATTCCGCTGACATGGGAAGAATGTCACAATTCTCAAATTCCGGTCATTTCTTAAATTAAATATGCATCATATTAATTCATTCATGGCATTTCATTTCACATTTAACGCGTAAATTTTTATATTTAATAAACGTTATCGCGTGAGTTATTATTTTGTATATTTAATCTGTTACTTTCAAAAATGATCCCGATGTATTTTTAAACTTACATTTAGTTTATAAAAACTATATTTTTAGTTTTCCTAGTGTTTCAAATTTATTTGGTACATAAATCGTTAAAGTTATATTATTACGACGTTTTTCTTAAAAACGACAAGATAATTATTATATCACCCAAATCTTTCAAGGAATGTATTTTTACAATTTTTATAATATCATTATAATCTATTTTGATCTATTAAAAATTTGCTTGTACCTAAAAGCTACCAAAACCTTACAAGTTATTATTATTATTTACTTACACTTTAATATATACACATTTATACTTGCTAGAAAAAAAAAAAAAAAAAAAATCTTGGTGAAACATGATCCCCCCAAAACCGGTTCTTAGGGGGGGATGTATGCATTTATTGGGTAGGTACTCATTTTCTTTGATAGTATACTTATACACTCCAACATTCATTTCACCTTTCATTCATTTGATAATAATTCAACAAGTTAGAAAATTTTTTCTCTCCTTTTTGTTTCTTCTACAAACCGGCCTCCCTAGGGGTGTTAGAGAGATCATCAAACTTTTCTCAACTTCAAGTTAATAACAATCTAGTTATATCCTTTATATGGTTTTGAAATAAAAACCAAGGGTATTTAAGTTTAATCCTTGTTACTTTCACCTCATCATAATCACTTGTAAGCATGTTTTTATCATTTTCATGTTTCCTTTTCATTTTCATATGTTTCTTTTCATTTTTGGAGCTTATATGCATGATATGTGATTTATACCATTTATTTCATGATTTATTGAGTTATATATATATATTGGTCATCCTATAATTATTCCCATGGTATTCTTTGGTCTTGATGGTGATTAGGAACCCATGACACCCTAAGAAGGTGTATGGTAGGATTAGATTAGCTTTGGAGTTGATTTGAAGGGATTAGAATAGGTTTTGTCCGAGAAAAACTATTTTCGATAACTATATATTTAGGTTCTGTCCTTAATTCGAATTTCTGGAAAAACCTACTGTTGGTACGAAACTTTGGCCTTGATATTTAGAAAATATACTTTAAAACGAATCCGTGGCCTTTTGAACGGATAAAAACGGACTTATAACGAAGAAGTTATGGATTTTTAAAGTTTGGCGACGAAATAAAATGTTTTCTGAAAATTCAGCATGCAGTTTTTAGTTTGTTCGGGTCAAAAACGAGCCTTAAGCTTCACAAATTATTTCGGCTAGTCAAAAATATATTAGTTTACTTCGATACGAAGCTAAGGACATATTATACGTAGAAAACGGATTTAAAACGACAAAGATATGCACGTTTTCATAAAGTTGCCGTAACTATTATTTTCTGAAAAACTATATTATTTTTACGTTACAAGTGTTACATTAGCTGTAACGACCATGTTTGCGGCTGTTTTTAACGAGGTTGTGAAACTTTTTAGAACGAAATGTCTTCTAGTAAAATCAAGTTCATCGGCCATATTTTTCAAAACGACAAGCCGTTTGTATAGTGGAGTTGTAATAAATTATTTACGGATGTTCAAACTTGGCCGAAACTCACTTTTTACACCACAATTAGCCAAAACCACTATCTTTAACCCTTATTATCCTTATGTTCTAGACCTTTTTGACGAAAACTCCTGAACTGAGACTTCTATATTTCGATACAAACTTTCCAAAACCGTCGAGTTCGTTCTCTAACGATCGACGTACACCATTTTACGACTAGTTTTCCAAAGCCATTTTTGTTAATTTCATGAAAATTCCGACGACATTGTTTTGCGACGAAAAGTGGTAATTTCACCAAAAATCATTATAAACCCATTATAGGATGACATTTTGACGTAAAAACTTGAAAAGTGATTTTTGAAGGGTCAAGACGTCAAAAGAGTATTTTTTCGACGACAAGTAATATTTTCAAAACCCGCAAATGGTATAAATAACATACGAAATGCATGCATAACATTACATTGCAACTCATTACATATCATATCATTCATAATAGGTCAGTTTCGAGATTCACGCTACATTTCGGTGTAACCACTTTTGTCATCACACCAGTTTACCAAGTGAGTAATCACATCCCCTTTTTACCGTTTCACTACATTTTGGGACTGAATGCATGAACTATACTTGAATTAAATTAAATCTTACTTTTGTGAACTCGAATCAAATCTTTGAACTTAATTACGAAATTATGACTTGTTGGAATTTATTGAACCGTACATGTTATGACCTTGTCCCAAAGTCTCCCATGTTCGGAGCATCACTATAAAGTCTCGCCTTATTGGTGGAGCGTCTCAATAAATCTCGCCTAGGTGGTCGAGTGACAAAGGAGTCTCCTATGTTCGGAGCATCACTATAAAGTCTCGCCTTATTGGTGGAGCGTCTCAATAAATCTCGCCTAGGTGGTCGAGTGACAAAGGAGTCTCCCATGTTCGGAGCATCACTATAAATCTCGCCTTATTGGTGGAGCGTCTCAATAAATCTCGCCTAGGTGGCCGAGTGACAAAGGAGTCTCCCTTGTTGGAGCAGTGCAAAGTCTCTCATGTTCGGAGCATCCCTGAATTATTATATTCGTGGTACTATATTGTGAACTATTATGACCGCTTATACTTGACTATTAGACATACTACTTTTGGCAGTGGGTTGTGAACACACAGGTTGCAAGTTTTGTATGGGCGGAACTTGGAACTGAGTGGATTTACAATGCCTTTGCTTTGTGGACCATTTTTCGTCGACCGAAACCTTTGACTATTGCTTACGAGTTTTCTTATTTTGCTAAACGTGTTTACTCACCAACTATTTTCATAGTTGACCCGTTTTTCTCTCATGCATTTCAGGTGATCGTTAGTAAGCTTTTTCTACCAGGTCTTGCATAACGAAGTTTTCACTTGTCGCTACAAGTCGTATGTAATAAAACTCAATATTTTGGAATCTAAACTTTGTAATATATTTGCCGATGATGGCTAAACTAGTATTGTAATGGTGTATTATTTCTTTTTAATCTTAACGTTGGTATGTTCTATTAATTTGCGCTTATGTTCCCTTCCGTTACACCTCGTGCTTCCGCCTCCGGCGAGGGTGTGACATAAGATTACAATTGCGACGGCGTCACCTTATGTTTAGTGACGCCGTCGTGTCGCCGCCATTAGGGTTTCGTCTTGGCCACGTTAACCTTGCGACGGCGTCACCTTATGTCCGTGACGCCGTCCTCTTCAGCTTCTGACGTCGTCTGGATTGCATCTAGGCCGTCTGAGTAGCGACGGCCTACTCTTTCACAACTGGACGTCGTCACTTGAAAACACGAGTTTTGGGTTCTGGATCGTCACAATAATTTTGGGACGGCGTCGCCAATAGCACCTGACGCCGTCGCCTTCTAACTTCAGCAACTGTGAGTGCCTCGATTTCGACTTTGGCCATTTTCTTCATATATTCGCGCCTTTTCGTCCAAATAAGTGCCATTCCAGCATTTTGCCTTCACGAGACCTAAAAAGTGAAAAGGAACGATATTAAGCAATAACGGATACAAAAGTGATCAAATAAGGACTTAAACGACCCCTCAAAATGGTACCTTTTAAAACCTTATCAAATATCCCTACACTTGTTATTTGCTTGTCCTCAAGCAAATGTGCTTTTAGCCAATTAATTTATAAGTTAGGGGTCATGAAGCATTAATTCAAAACGGTCCACAACACATATAAGCCCCGCAAAAGTCATAACAAGCACGGAAATTACATACTAGCACCTCACATGGGGTGTTTGGATATTCACATCTCTCTCGGGTGTATATATGAAATATAACAAAATAGGAAATGGAAGATAAACACTCATTAACCGGTCCTAGTACATAGATTACCATAGGCTTGAGAATAGATCAAACCTTCATCGCTTTGGCGTAAGCACCTAGGAAAGACTATCAAAGAGGTCTTTTAAAGGGTTGTAATGTTAGGCTTACGGTAGGGAAATAAGGGTTTGGTAGAATAGGCTATTTAGTGGTGGTAAGTCAAAAATCTTTATGTTAACTGCATATGAAGAATGGCGTTGCTAAGCCAAGACTCGACACTCTAAACTCTAGATAACTGAAATAAACAAACATAAATTTAAAAAATAGATGTAGGATGGTAGCCCGTATGTTTTTTGTTTTTTATTTATTTTTTTTTTCACTCTATTTTTTTTTCTTTTTTTATTTTTTTTTCGATTTTTTTTTTTTTTTTCATACACTTTTACTCTACCATCCTCTACGATAACATCAAAATACTAGGGATTTATAGGCACATCCCTACACTTGAGTTTTTTATTACTCTAACACTAATTTGACCCGATTTGAAAAGATCAAAACACTTGGGGTACATTATTACGCAACAAAGGGAATTTGAATTTTTAACGTTCCCTTCCCGTCATTTCATAAACTTTAACTTTTCCCATGAATCCCAATCATCCCAAAACTGTATACAAAGGATATGACTCGACTTAGCAACTTATGCAAGCAACTAGATAATTGAACTAAGGGTTTAGGGTGATAACAAACATTTGCACTAAAAGTGAGTGCATAAGGGTAGGCTAAGGCGATTTGGGTGTATATTTGGGGGTGGGGTGTAAACAATGCTCTTCATTGATATTCCGGAAAAACCGAAACATCACGAGAACCGCGAAAAGGATAGGCTCTGAGGGGTTAACTAGGGGTATCGTGTACTAAAGATGAGTACAACGCAAAGGGTGCGGGGGAATTACTCAACCGATATGGAAGAAGTAATTATATTACAGGTATCAAACAAGGGTTATCCTAATGCCTCTTATCATTTAGTTATTCCTAACTACACAAGTGTAGCCTCACTTGCGATCTCGGAATGCATCACAAAACAAGTTCTAGAATCTATTATACTACCGGTTCACACTCTAAGCATTAAAGATGAATGCTTTAATTCCTACTAATCTAAGGGCGATCCTCACATTTTGGGTGGAATTTGGGTGGTAAAGGGTTTTTGTGCTAGTCATATAACTTCCTATCCGTGAGACGCTACTAATGGCCCACTCCTATATGTCATGAAAATTTTTAAATTTGGTGCCAAAATTACCCTAACCGACATTTTCTCATGGTTTATTACACAATCACAATTGGACAAAGCAAATAATCAAGGATAAGTATAGTTTCAAAGTTCCCGTTTTATTTTCCCTCCCTACACTTAAACTGAACATTGTCCCCAATGTTCCCCGAAAGTATCAAAGTTATGATAAAAGAAGGTAATTAAAAACGAAAGAAACTAATACTCCCCTGATTAGCTCGGTAGGATCCGTGTAAAGTGGTGGTTAAATTCTTTTCAAGAAGAATTATTGCGTGAAAAGCTCCTTCCAATCTTATGTAACTTCTTCTTGACAAACTAAACCTGCACACTTGAAGAAAACAAACGAAACCTTCGCGTAAAATCGGCGGTAATAATATATATAAGACTCGATTTAAACTAGGATATAATGCTTGTGAAATGGATGTTTACAGAATTTCTAAGAAAATTAAGACTTGGAAAATTCCAAAAATTTATAAATAGCTCAGAAAACGAGAAATAAGTAATCTGATGTTTTTACTCCTTCCTGACGCCGTCAGGTTGCAATCCTGACGCCGTCAGGTTATCCTGACAAAAACTGGTCTGCGATTTTCTGGAAAATTTACATCTTTAGAATCTGGAAAAATTTCTGCAAAAACATCCATTATGACTCGATACAAGCATTTGACTCGAACAAACAAACATAAATATCTTTTAGTTAATTGTTATTCTTATGTTTACGTTTCTTTTGAAAACGTGTGTAATCCTCCCTACACTTATCCCTTATGTAAAATACCTTTATATGCAATTAAGACGAGGTTAATAACAAAATAAAGCATTTTTACAAATTTAAACATGAGGATAAACAATTAATAAAAGATATAAGACACTAACAAGCAAACAATTAAACATGGGTTGCCTCCCACGAAGCGCTTTTCTTTATTTAAGAGTCTTGTAGCTAGACTCATAGTCGTGCTCCTACGTTTTCTCATTACCACCCTCTTGACCGTTTCTAATGGGGGATTCCATGTTGTAGAAGTGCCCTAAAATGCGCTTCTCTAAGAGTTCATCCTCTCCCCAATCGGTCCTATATTCCGGTCCTAGGCTCAAGCAATCCTTATAGAATCCGAAAATCTTAGCCATAACATAATCAACACCTTTCTCCCTATCCTCATCATTCCTAAAATAGACCGACAGTTTAAGTTCCTTTTCATCATTAGAGAGTGATGAAAACTTCTCAATCTTAAACGGCATTTGGTAAGCTATATCATCGGTCTTATTCTTGAATCGCACTACTCCTAACGAGGGGTCATAGGTCATCCCGGTGCTTTCTATGAAAGGTTTTCCTAGAATAACATGGGATAAGCTAGGGTCTATGGCCGTGCTAATATCATCCACAATTATGAAGTCCGTAGGAAACGTGAAACTACCTACATAAACGGGCAATCCCTTAACTCTTCCAAGAAAATTGCAACGAACATTAGGATCATTGGGGTCTTTGCTAGTTGGAATAGGCTTCTTCAATATCCAATTGTAATAGGTGCTAGTCATTATGTTGATTGGGGACTTGCGATCAATGTAGGCTTTTGCCACAAAAAGGTGTCCTATGACACATGTTATATTAAGATTCCAAGGGTTCCCAAACTTAATTCGAGGACTTTTCCTAACATACATGTGACGGAGGTCACGCACTAAGTGAGGGTGGTGAGATAGTTCTTCTTCCGTAGGAAATTTGTTGAAATAGTCAATGTCTACTTCATCTACTTTCTCGGGTATTTCCTCATCCGCAAGTGTATAATCCTCTTCGTCATTTGTTTCATTAGGTTCAACTAAGGCGATGGCATTGACGAATTGGACATGCTTAGTTAGCTTGCTTGGATCCTTAATCTCTATGCCTGAAGGCTCGGGAGTTGAGATAGCACTAACCTTCTTATCACTATTAGCTATGGCTTTCAAAAGGTTTACTATTTTCCTATCCATCTCGGCTTGTTGATGGTTAAAGCGGTCCGAGAGCTTAGCCATTTGGGTTTCTTGGGATGCAACTAGGTTTTGCAACATCCCTTCGACGTTTTGTTGGTTAGGACCATTAGGTGGGGGCCATGAGAAATCATTAGAGGTGAATTCTTTGGTTTGTCCCCAGTAGAAGTCGGGCTTGTTTTTCCATGCTTCACGGGTTTCATTGAAATTCCTAGGTCCGGGTGTTGTAGGGAATCTTCCTCCCGTTCCATTAATACGTGAGGATGCGTAGTCAACGGAAGCATGTTCTGGGGAGCGAGTGCTATTGCGGGTATTATGAGGATCACAACACGACTCACACGAGGAAGAAGCTTTGTTAACATGGTGTGTAGACTTAGGATTTTCGTAGGAACTCATGAGGAATTTAACTTGATCTTCAAGTTCGATCATCCTACGGTCGGAAGGAGGCAAGGAGATTGCCTTGACGGTTTTGGGCAGCTCATGGGGGTCATCCCAACTTTCGTTGTCATAGAGGGCGAGGTCCTCTATTATTTCCCATGATTCTTCTGCGGTGAGATCACTAAGTTTTCCACCGGCCGCTTGGTCAATGGATCGCTTAGTGGGGAAGTTGACATGATCATAAAAGATTTGGACTTGGAGCCAAAGATCAATGCCATGATGAGGGACTTTATGAAGTAAGTCCTTGAATCGGGTCCATGCTTCGTAGAGAGATTCACCTTGACGTTGTTGGAACATCAAGATGTCATTCCTAAGCTTAGTGGTTCTCCCCGGTGGGAAAAATTGAGCAAGGAAGCGAGAGGTAAGATCATCCCAACTTGAGATGGAGCCGGTGGGAAGTCGCTCAAGCCAATTACTAGCTTGGTCCCGTAGAGAAAATTGGAAGAGACGTAGGCGCGTGGTCTCCCGAGTAGTAGCATCAAGGCCGATGGAATCGACGATTTTGAGGAAATCCCTCAGATGCTGATTTGGATCTTCGGAACGAAGTCCATGGAATGCACATCCGTTTTGCACCAACCGGATGGTGTCGGATCGCAGGGCCGTAGTTTGGGCTTGGTCGGGAAGCTCAATGGTGTTCCTATAGCCTAGGTGGCTTGGTCTTGAGTATTCACCAAGAGTACGGGCTCTTGGCGGGTCATTTGGTGGTGGGTTGATGAATGGTAGTGGGTTATCACCTTCCATGATGAAAAGTGATGGGGTTACGAACAAAAATCACGAAGAAGGGGGATAGACTAAGAGAAATCTAAAAAATGAGAAAAATTTACTTGATAGGAATCAAGCAAAGAAACCTAAACGAGGTGGACTACTAACTAGCTATTCTATTCCCCGGCAGCGGCGCCAAAAACTTGATAACGTTACACGCGTCGTTCGGGGTCAAGGAAACTTCCTTTTCTTCGAGCAAGTTTTATAACACCCTAGGCAGTGAACCTAATCGTTGTAGTGTAGTAATTAGGGTAAGCCACGGGCATTGATATCGTTCTCTAGGGGAATAGGAATGCTAGTAAGGAGTTACTACGGTAAGGTTAAGGTTGAGGAAGATTATTTTTTATCTTTTTATATTTTATGAAAATGGAAAGGTACGAATCTCGGGTATTGGATTGGGGGGGTTGGTATTTCTACCGATTACTCTACTATTATCTAATTATCTAAACTAAGGTTGTGGGAGCCTATGTCTAATTAATCTGTGCTCGTATGATAGTTTAAAGATGTGTTTACTTAAGTTGTATGACTCCTTAATTATCTCCTATTGATGGTTGAGTGTCACGTCTTATTCCTAGTTGCGTTGTGAGTCTAAGTTGTAGGGTATGCGTTTCTCCCTAACTCTTTGAACTTACCAAAGGGTCTTGTCTACAAACCCACTAGGGATTATAAACTCCTACTCTAAGGCTCTCTTTGGATGGTTTAGCCTACAATTACTCAGGTAATTATATTCTAAGGTTCACAAAGATGAATCAAGCATTAAGTACACAATGAATGACCTATCGCATTACTAGATCATTAATCAACTAAGATAAGAAACAACCAATCAATATTCAATAATTAAGTTTCATACTTCCTAAGCAAACACACAAATAAATTAGCCGGACATGGAGAACATGCAAGCATACACACAAATAATCAAAGACATAATTGAATTAATGAAGTAAAGACTTATCTTGATGTAAGATAGGGTTTAAAACCCTAAAATACTGTACAAGACACCTTAGGTTCGGTTTTATGTTTTTACTCCAAAGACTCTCCACCCAAAGACTGAAAAATTCGGATTCTATATATAAGATTACAATTGCGACGGCGTCACCTTATGTTTAGTGACGCCGTCGTGTCGCCGCCATTAGGGTTTCGTCTTGGCCACGTTAACCTTGCGACGGCGTCACCTTATGTCCGTGACGCCGTCCTCTTCAGCTTCTGACGTCGTCTGGATTGCATCTAGGTCGTCTGAGTAGCGACGGCCTACTCTTTCACAACTGGACGTCGTCACTTGAAAACACGAGTTTTGGGTTCTGGATCGTCACAATAATTTTGGGACGGCGTCGCCAATAGCACCTGACGCCGTCGCCTTCTAACTTCAGCAACTGTGAGTGCCTCGATTTCGACTTTGGCCATTTTTTTCATATATTCGCGCCTTTTCGTCCAAATAAGTGCCATTCCAGCATTTTGCCTTCACGAGACCTAAAAAGTGAAAAGGAACGATATTAAGCAATAACGGATACAAAAGTGATCAAATAAGGACTTAAACGACCCCTCAAAATGGTACCTTTTAAAACCTTATCAGCATATCAATGCTGTCCTCACAAGAAGTGGTCTCTCGTACGATCCACCACCAAACCCTAATGAAAACACTCCTGTCACCATTGATAGTGAGGATGAAACCGAGGAACCAAACATAACTCAAACCACCAAAAAGAAAAACATTCCATCCGTCAAGGCATATACACCAAAGATTCCTTATCCTCAACGCCTGAAGAAAGAAAAGATGGAAGAGCATTATAAGAAGTTTATTGAAATTATCAAAGAGGTTAGACTCAATGTTCCTCTCGTTGATGTCATAGCCGGAATGCCCAATTACGGGAAATTTTTGAAAGAACTTCTTAATAACAAAAGCAAGCTTGAGCAAATATCAGCAGCTTTTCTTAACGAAGAATGCTCAGCTATTGTCCAAAACAAGATCCCACCAAAGCTCGGAGATCCTGGGAGCTTTCTTATTCCATGCACTTTCGGGAATAATGTTAAATGTGATGCTTTAGCCGATCTTGGCGCAAGTATCAATTTGATGTCTTATTCGTTGTATTCCAAGTTGTGCAACAACAGCCTGAAACCAACAAAGATGAGCATCCGTGTAAAACCCACATTTCTGAAGATGTTAAAATACCCAAAATACCCTTTAATCTCGAACTTATGAAAGACATCTAATAATTAAAATATTTCGTCACGGTTATAACTTAATTATCTAAACCGTAATCATCCGAAACAAATAAAGGTAATACGAAAATAAAACTTACACTAAAATAAATGCTACACAAAATATATGTGCCTAATTTCGTCAAATATCTAATTACGTTACTACTCTAAGCTAATTGTCATTTAACATTTATAATAAATAGCGAATATATATATCAAGTTAATATTGCATTTAAATCAACACGTTATGTATGAAACGCTTGGTCAACTTTCCGTTTTATCGACAATTTATTTTAAGGAAACGCTCCTATATCATATTCTGAATCCCTTTCTTTTCGAACTATTTCTTATACACAATCATTTAAATTTAGCTCTCTTCAATCATAAACTAAATCACAAAAGAATACAATGAAACTAAACATTTGAGAGATTAGAAAATCTGAGGTACTTTTACTCGTGAAGCATTATTCCATTGTGGAGTTGTGCTTCGGTTCATATGCTACTAAGCTGCCGTTCAATTTCGGGTCATGTTGCGGTCCTTGCTTTGGTTCAGTTCTGGTTTGGTTAGGAGTTCATGATTCGGCATAGTTTTGGTTATGTTTAGCTGTCGGTTACGTCGGGGTATTGAGTTTCGGTGGTGTCTCGTCGAATCTAAATGTTCGTGCTCACACTTGTGTACGTTCATCCGTGTTCGTGTTTTCGGTTTCGATCGTACTTGTCTAGCCTAGAGGTATAATTCGAACTATTCTCTTAATATATGTATCATATGCTACACATGATCTCTATGATCAAGAAAATCTTGTTACAGTAAAACCTCTATAAATTAATACTCGATAAATTAATAACCTCGATAAAATTAATAATTTGTCCGGTCCCAACTTGGGACCAGTACAAATTTGGACCCCAATCGATAAAATAATAAGATAATAATTTTTTTGAAACCCCAACGTATATATATTAGTCCCAACGAAACTATAAATTAATAATTACTAAAAATATCATATATATGTATATAAGTGTGTGTGTGTGTGTGTGTGAGATATACACTTCAAAATCCTAAGATTATTTAGTAAACAAAGTAAACCATAGTCACTTGTTTTTTTGTTGAACTTCAAATCTATATTGAGTTTATCTTAAAATCTCCTTATTGCACTAAAGAGTTGGTGCGTTGTCTCCTCGTATTGCAACAAAAAGTGTTAATTTTATTTTCATAAAGTGTGAATGTTAATTCATAAAATGTTAATTGGAACTTGTTTTTCAAATTTATTCCGTCTCTAATGAGTATACATTGTAACTAGCTAGTATATTAGACTTGAAAATTTAATGGTCATACGTAAAATCTCTTTAAATTAATAAATTATTAATTTATCGATATAATAATATCTCGCTAAATTAATAAAATATCCCGGTCCCAACACTATTAATTTATAGAGGTTTTACTGTATATGGTAACATGTAAATACCACCATTATTAATGAATCGAAGCTTAAAATTTATAAATGACTAACGCCATGATTTTAAGATGTATATTTTTTAAAGTGAAGTAAAGAAGTTTTCTAATAATGTGTGAAACTGTGTTGCAATTAGGAAGGAGACGTAAGCTTTAAAAATATTTTATATATATATTGTGTCATTAAATCAGTACTTTTGGTATGGTAATAAGAGTAGTAAAATGACCATATAAATATTGTGTCATTAAATCAGTACTTTTGGTATGGTAAGGACATATGATTCGATTTATATATACTATAGAAATTATATAAAGGTGTGTGCATGGATCATAGGGTATTAAACTCAGTATAATCTATCAAATGAATATGTAATATGCATGGTCTTGTGATGTAAATTGAAGCCGATCGCGGGATCAATGGTTGAGTCGGTTAATGTTTTGAAAAAGTGTCGGGATGGTGAGTCGGGAGTTAGTCATTTGGCACGTTCGCTTGATCGTAAAAGTAAGTGTTTTAAACCGCGAGCGAGCTTGTTTATGTGTCGATCTTGTGCATGAAATTCATATTATGAAATGTGTTTTTTTTTTGTCATATTAAACGAACAAGGCTTTTGATAGGTAAAATACAACCTTTAACTGTAATTACACTTTAAACCCTAGGCTTTTATAAATTGTCGCATGCAAACTTTGGATTTTATGAGTCAACATATTTAACCCTAATCTATTATAATGGTCATTTTTAACCTTTTAAGATTATTTATTTTATAATCCTAAAGTATTATATTACTAATTCGAGAAAATTACTAAATATGAAAATTTCTTAATTCGAAAAATTTCTAAAAATGGAAAGGAACCTTAATTATGAAATATGAATATCGATGAACCCTAAAACTACGAAATAGCTTCTAAAATATTAAGCGATAATTAATTCGCTGAAGAAGGATTAACTTCCGATCTTTTCCGATATGGTTTCATTTGCAATTTGAGGTACAGATATTCTATCACTTTTCAGAAGGGATTTCTCCTGACTTTTCGATCTTTGACTTTACTTCACTTATGATACCTTTGCTATGACTCCCTTTACTGTGGATCCCTTGATATGATTCTGTTCGCTATGATATTCGTTTGTTATGATTATGAACTTATGATTATGAACCTTATGATTATGAACCTTCTGATTATGAACCTTATGATTATGAACCTTTGATTATGAACCTCTGATTATGAACTTATGATATGGGACTCTGATATGAACCTTTGACTTCTGAACCTTTGATATGAACTCTTATGATATGATTATGCTTTGACCCTTCAGTTTGATATCCGAGCCAAATATGTGTTCCTATTCATGGAGGTACCATGACCATGTCATTGATGCACCAATGGCATGACTCCAGTGTGTACGAGTGATGTTACACACCGTCCCCTTTATGTTATATGATTATGAGCTCAGTTATATGTTTTGGCCACTATGTTTCCGCGGGGGCGTATGGATGCATCCTAGATATGTTTTGATATGATATGATATGATATGATTTATATGGTGAATGATGTCGTGTGTAATACGCGTCTTCACAGTCTGGGAGCTAGCTACTCCATTGGTTACTGAGGTCTCCCCTCCTATTATATATGGTATTTCGAGGTCACCCCTCCGAATACAATGGTTACTTATGATATGATATGATATGATATATGTTCCGGGCTCGTGGTAGATTTCTGACAACCCTTACCCTTTGATATACCTATATTGTACCTCCTGTATTCCCCAACGCACCATATTCTGTATTAACTGTTCATTACTCAGCACCCTTATATGATTCACTCTACTACCAAGATATGTATATATTTCATTGCATTGATCTGTCATACTCTCATTCCGTTACTTCAGATATCGTTCCATTCACGTACCGGGTTATTATATGTTTATTGGATTTGATTATGCTATTCATGTTTTATGTGACTACTGATTACCCTGTTGCGATTTGATTAATATATAGTTATCTAATTTACCTGTTGTCATCTGATGATATGTGATCTTACTGTTATGTGACCCTCTGATTTGTCTGGTGACCATGCTAGTGTGTGATCGATTGTTTTGTATGTTTTATTATGTACACTCCGTTCAGTTAATCTCGTGGACTTTGACTATCCGATAGTGTCTTTATCTGCTTGTTGTTGACCTGCCATGTTTGCATTTCTGTTTATGCTACGGTTTGATTGGGTAAATGGTTCAACTTGTGACGTCTGGCTTGTTAATTTGTTTAGTTGCCCTGCTATGTCTTTAGTTCATTCAATTATATCGTTTATACTGTATTCCTACTTGTTACGTGCGACTGCCATATGTTGACTGTTGTTAGTACTTCCGCTGTTATGATACTGGTTATGTTTTCAACTAAGTGTTTTTGACCTGTGTGATTGCCATGCTCACTTAATAATTAATTGCTTTCGCTTACCTTTAGATTTCTGTTTTACTTGTATGTCTTCTGATTTCCTGAATTGATTGTATGTCATATATGCGTTGTGTGGATACGACGACTGCTATGATTGCTTATGTTTCAGTACTTGTATGCCTGGTTTGTATGTACTTGTATATATGTCATCGGTTCTTTGCTTTGCTTAGTTCTCCTTGTTATATGTTTCGTTTGGATATCTTTATATTTGTGTTCTGCAGGATCCTCTTTGACTCATTGTTCTCTTTTCGCTGCGACCTTGTTATCAGTTTCCTTTGTTTCATTTCGTTTCTGCTTTTATTTAGCTTTCGTTTTGTTATATCTGTTCACTGGGATTTTTAAGCTCAGCCGCATTTCTTTTCCTGCGGCAGGTTTTAGAGTTGAAGATGGGCTTTGATGGGCTGAGAGTTGGATTATCTGAGTGGACTAACTCTAGTTACCTTATTATTTGGACTTACTTTGAAGAGTTTTTGTTTTGATATTTCACTTCACTTTGGATATTGTATTTTCCTCGTCAGTCAATTGTTTATATGATTTTATACTTCATTTTTAAGGTTTCCGTTTGTAAATATTTTATTTGTATGTTCTGATATGACACCAGAATGTGACACTTCTACCCTTGTCGGGTTGAGGTGTTACAATCCGATTAGCAAATCATTCCTATCAATATCCTGTGGGTATTGCCGAGAATATGCTTGTTCAAGTCGGTAAATTTATTTTTCCCGTGGACTTTGTGATCTTGGAAATGGAAGAAGATAGTAAAGTTCCACTCATCTTAGGAAGACCATTCCTAAATACTGCCGATGCAATCATCAAAGTGAAAGGAAAAGAACTCAACCTTGGAGTTGGGGAAGATCGAATCACTTTTCTAATCGATAAAGCAATGCGCTACCCACATTCCAGTGATGACACTTGTTTTAACATCGATATCATTGATGAAGTCACTGATGAAGAATTGGACGCATTACTTAACAAATCCGACCCATTCATGACTACTTCTGAAAAAATCAATGAAACAGACTTTGACAAAGAGTTTGATGATTTCATGAAAGTAGAATCCGAATGAGATAACTCAGAAGAAGAAGAAATAGAGGAAGAGGAAGGAAATTTTGAAGAAATAACTTTCAATGACGAGATACGAATTAAATCCTCTATCGAAGAACCACCCACAGATCTCGAACTCAAACCTCTCTCAGATCATCTTGAATATGCTTACTTGGAGGAAAACTCTCTTCTTCCAGTAGTCATATCTTCATTGCTCAAGGATAGTGAGAAAGAAAGTTTAGTTTCTGTCCTCAAAAATCACAAACAAGCTTTCGCTTAGAAAACATCCGACATCCCAGGAATTAGTCCTAATTTCTGCAAACACAAAATCAATTTTGAAGAAGGGATTAAACCTGTGGTAGAACGTCAACGTTGACTCAATCTCAACATGAAAGAAGTTTTTAAAAAGGAAATCATAAACTTCTCGATGCTGGAATCATTTACCCAATTGAGGATAGCCCTTGGGTAAGCCCTGTTCACTGTGTTCCCAAGAAAGGAGGAATGACGGTTGTGACTAATGAATGAAATGAACTAGTTCCAACTAGAACTGTCACTGGTTGGCGCATTTGTATTGACTATCGTAAGTTAAACAAAGCCACCAGAAAAGATCACTTTCCACTCCCGTTCATGGATCAAATGCTTGAAAGACTGGCAGGAAATAAATTCTTTTGTTTCCTCGATGGATTTTCAGGGTATTTCCAAATTCCTATCGATCCTAATGATCAAGAAAAGACCACTTTCACTTGTCCTTTTGGAACCTACGCGTATCGGCGTATGCCTTTTGGTCTTTGCAATGCACCTGCGACTTTTCAAAGGTGTATGATCGCCATATTCCAAGACATGCTAGAAACCTCCATGGAAGTTTTCATGGATGACTTTTCAGTCTTCGGAGACTCATTTGAAGCTTGTCTTTCTAATCTCGATAAAATGCTCGAAAGATGCGAAGCTGCACATATTGTTCTTAACTAGGAAAAATGTCACTTTATGGTAACCGAAGGAATTGTGATTGGACACAAAATCTCCAGTGCAGGAATGGAAGTAGACAAAGCAAAGGTCGATGTCATCTCGAAACTTCCACCACTAACTAACGTCAAAGCTGTTAGAAGTTTTTTAGGACATGCTGGTTTTTACCGCCGATTCATCAAAGATTTTTCAAAAATATCTCGTCCGATGACAAAACTTCTTGAGAAAGAATCTATCTTTGACTTCAACGCTGATTGCATAAAAGTTTTTGAAACACTGAAATATCAACTTACTAGTGCTCCGATCATGGTTTCACCTAATTGGTCACTACCCTTCGAACTTATGTGCGATGCAAGCGATTTTGCTGTTGGAGCCGTCTTAGGCCAACGTGAAGGAAAACACTTTCGGCCTATATATTTTGCTAGCAAGACACTGAATAGTGCTCAGCAGAATTATACCATCACCGAAAAAGAATTACTGGCCGTCGTTTTCGCATTCGACAAATTCTGATCCTACCTCGTGCTCTAAAAAACAGTCGTTTTTACCGATCATTCAGCACTCAAATATCTGTTCACCAAGCAAGATGCTCAACCACGTCTTATTCGATGGATTCTGCTACTCCAAGAATTTGACATCGAAATCAAAGATAAGAAAGGAGCAGAAAATCTTGCTGCTGATCACTTATCTCGTCTAGAAAATCCCGATCTTGAGGAATTAAAAGAAGAAGAAATCGATGACTATTTCCCTGATGAAACTCTCATGACCATCGATGGAACTGACGATCCTTGGTTTGCTGACTTTGCGAACTACCTCGCGGGAGGAATTCTCAGAAAAGGACTAACTCATGCTCAAAGAAGCAAATTCTTTTCGAAACTTAAATACTATTTTTGGGAAGAACCATATCTTTTCAAAATGTGTTTAGACGGAATGATCCGAAGATGTGTTTCTGGTTCCGAAACCCGCAAAATTCTTGACGAATGTCATCATGGCCCAACTGGGGGACATTATGATCCTTCCACCACAGCTAAATTTTTTTTTTGATGCTGGATTCTATTAGCCAACAATATTCAAAGAAGCACATACACTTGTTCAAAATTGTGACGCTTGCCAAAGGACCACCAATCTCTCTCGAAGAGATGAAATGCCATTAACAAGTATCCAAGTGTGTGAAATATTCAATATTTGGGGAATAGATTTCATGGGACCTTTTCCTAAATCCCACAAATTCGAATACATTCTCGTTGCTATAGATTATGTGTCCAAATGGGTAGAAGCTGAAGCTTTACAAACAAACGATGCTTGTGTCGTCGTTAATTTCCTGAAGAAACTTTTCGCTCGTTATGGAATTCCCAAGGCCTTGATAAGCGATCGAGGAACTCATTTCTGTAACCAACAAATGGAGAAAACCGTGAAGAGATATGGAGTTCATCACCGATTCGCGACTGCCTATCATCCACAAACCAGTGGTCAAGTTGAAAACACCAACAGAGCCCTCAAGAGAATACTAGAGAAAACAGTGAAGGACAATCCTTCAGTATGGGCAAAGAAACTTGACGATGCTCTGTGGGCATTTCGTACGGCTTATAAAACTCCAATTGGCACAACTCCTTATAGACTCTTGTATGGAAAGACTTGTCATTTGCCGTTCGAAGTTGAACATCGTGCTTATTGGGCCCTCAGAAACTGTAACACCGACCTCAAAATAGCTGGAGAAAAGAGATTCATGCAATTGCACGAACTCGATGAATTAAGACTCCGAGCTTATGAAAATTCCAAACTGTATAAAGCTAGAACAAAATCTTATCACGATAAAAAGCTACGAGTTCGAAAAGAATTCAAAGCTGGAGATAAAGTTCTGCTTTTCAACATGAAATTCAAATTCAAGGATCCTAAATTACAACCAAAATGGTTTGGACCATATATCGTTAAACATGGATATCCATCCGGTATGTCGAACTCTATGACAAACAGGGTGGAAGTTTCATTGTTAATGGGCACCGAATCAAGTTATATTACGACAAGGAGCAAACGAATGAAGTTTCATTTGCCATAGTTTCCCCTGAAAATGAATTCGAAACTATTACCTTTGTAGCACCATTTCTAGGAAGAATCCCATAAATTGTTCCTTGGAAACCATCTGCTGAATTCGTCTGGGACGATATTGAAGCTACTGGTGAAGAATTCATGTACATCCCCGAACTTTTCAAAATGTTCAAGGATACTCTTGTAGCCAGGTGAATTCGGGAAGATTCGAGTCAGGCTGATGACTCGGTAATAAAACAAGCGCTTCTCGGGAGGCAACCCGTGTGTTTCAGATTTGATTTCCTGTGATCACTCCCCAAAGTTTTAACCTTTGGTTGAACTTAAGTGTGGGGGGGTGCCACCTTTTAATAAAACCTTTTGTTTGTTTATAAGATTTTGTGCAGGTAATGATTTCTCCAGTGAACGCCAGGAATGAAGGAAGAATTTTAAGCTGACAACTCGTTGACATATCTGGTTTCATCTCTATTTTTCCCTATTTCTATGCTTTGAAGTTCGTTTTTCATTGAGGACAATTTCTAACTTAAGTGTGGGGGTGAATAGGAAAAATTAGAGTTTTCATGCTTAAATTTTAAATTTTGTTTGCCCTTGTGATCTAGTTGTTTTCACGCTTTTAAGGATTATATATTAGAATAACTGGATCAATCCACTGGTAAAACTGGTAATATTTGAAACTTTGAGATGTGTTCCGATTACTATTGCAATCCATTTTGGGATCGATAAACAATTGCTAGCACATATTATACCCTTTTCCACTAAATTGTGAGGATTTGAGCCTATTTCATAAACAGCATACATATTTTATGCTTGGATCTTTTGCTATGAGTGTGCCGGTGATTTTATTTATTCTAGAACTTGTGCTTGTAAATCATTACCAGACCGCAGTGAGATTGCATTCGTGCGATATAAGTAAATTCGTGTGATAAAGAGGCAACCTTAGGATTTAACCCAAATGGCCTTCCATTTTACATCTAATGATATATTAGCTATCCGCATTGGTTAGTTAACCACCCACATCCCTTTCTTTTTGTTAAATCCAGAAAAATACAAAAATATTTTACACCTTTAAACCTTAGCCTACCCCGTATCAATGTCTAAACGGTTGGTTGCTAGTTGCCTGGAAAGTGAAGATTGTTCAAATGATTGAGAGTACCATATCTCGCAAGATTGATTGAGCCATACATTGAGTTTATGATTATAAAAAAAAAATGTGTTGAAAGTATGAAAAATAATAGCCAATGTGCTATAATCGAAGAACAATTGTCATGGCAAGGCAAAACGATGTGGAAAGCGGAAAAGAAGAAATTGAAGCTATAATCATTTATTGGTTCGTGGAATGTTTGGTAGCTAGCAACAGGGGTATTAGACTTGATTTCATTTTTATTTTAACACCAATTTTATATATATATATTCCCATGCCTTATACATACCCTTAACCCTAAGGCCTAAGCCTATCATTATAACCCGAATAAAAGTCCTCTTTAGATTTTTTACTTGGTGCTCACACCACGTCGGTGGAGTTTTGTTTCTTGTACAAGCTTATGGTAATAATCTAATCATGACTGAGCAATGAGTGTGATTTATCTTGTTACTCCACTAAAAATGAGTGATTGAGTGAATTATATTTCGTTCCTTTTTCGTGAGGTGTCTTGAAATGTTAATTATGCAAGAAAATCATTGGATATTGTCAAACATCTTGATATTTCACCTTTATAAAGCATAATTGATGAATCTTCTCTCGTATTTATACGTGGTTGATTTGCATCATATTTTTCATAATCGCGATCTTGTACCAGTGGATGTTTTTCCTAGATTTGCTTGAGGGCAAGCAAAGTTTAAGTGTGGGGGAATTTGATAATGCTCAGATTGTGCATGTTTTTAGTAGCGTTATGTGTGCTTTTATATATGTTATTTGGTTATATTTGCGTAATTATAGTGCTTAAACGCATCGAAAGATGTTTGCCTAGATTTTATAACCAAGTGCAGGGAAACGGAAGGAAAGCGAAGAAATGTTCAACAAATGAAAGATTCCCGTTTCAGTGAGCCTAAATCAGTATCTCAAGGACCTTTGAAGACCATAGTGATTGAAGAACCAAGTTCTACAAGATAAAGAGAAGAAAAGATCAAGTTTCCGCAACTCAGGAAATCCAACCGGATCGGTTGCGAATGTAACCGGATCGGTTGGAAATTGACCAGAAATACCTATATGACCATCACCAACCGTTCGGTCGCCACCCGCAACCGGAACGGTTTGCCGTTTTTGTAGAAGACCAACCGGATCGGTTGGTCATATGACCGATCCAGTTGGAGAAGCTGCAGTTGCCAAATCTTCATCACTAAGCTTCCCCTTTGCATCCAAACGATTCTAGGTCCTTCTCTTGGTGTATTCTAGTCCCTTCCTTACTCCTTGGAGGCCAAGTTCTGCAATTAATACCCTAGGCTTTGGAAATAGTATAAATAGAGGCCATTTGTGAGCATATGAGACACACACTTTAAATACAAATCTCTATACTCATCAAACAAAGCTTTAAGCTCTCAAATTCTTCCTTAGAAGTCCAGGAAAGTTTGGAGTTCCAAAAGTTCCACATTTGGTGGCCAAACCACCAAGAAGTCTACCCCAATACTTTTGGGAATCATTACTTCACCATTTGTAATCTTATTCCAAGCATTGTAAGACTTTTCATGTTTTCTAATGTTCAAAGTTCTGAGTTTATGTTCATGTTTGCTATGAGTGGCTAGTTTCTTTATACACTTGCTTAAATGATGTTGATTATCATATGATTAGTTAGATTGTGTTAACATGTTTTAATTCAATTTCAAGTTGATTCTAAGATCCAAGTGTGCTAAAGTTTCATAGTGACATTTGTTAATCAAGTTTGGCTAATTGATAGTAATCGTTGGGGTCGAAAGAACTTATTGTTATTCAACTAGTCATAATCATTTTGTCTATGGATGATTGTTTTTACCCATTATTCTTGATTATACAAAGGAACTAAGGTGTGGTTGTAATAGAAACGCTTTTTGATTATCAAATTGGATTGGTTGGAAACATCTAAAAGGTCGTAAGATTAGTTGTTGAGAATCAATTGTAGCCTTTTGCCTATGATTGGTTACCTTTTGTATTGACCATTTCTTAAGCAATTTGATAAACAAGTGGATGTTTTTGTGTTTAAGTTTATGTATGTAGACTTATGAAACTTGAACTGATCTTGAATTGATTGGTTAAACTTAATGCTTGTTTTTATGAACTAAAATCTTGACGAAGGTTTAACTTGTAAGAACAATAGATTAGTCCACCAACTAATTATCATAACCAACATGTTAAGAGGTTAACACAATCACATTAATCTATGATATGAAACTAGTTTGAGCAAGTGTAGTTTTTAATCATCTGAATTTCATTATATCTATTTGCTTTGTTATATGTTTTGGATAGACTCTGTTGATTCAAACTTGTGCTTAGATTCACTCAAATCCTTGCGAACGATCCCGACTTACCTTCATAATCTTGCTAAAACGGACGAGTATACTTGCTCGTATGTGTTATTGGTAATATTGGTAATTCACCTTTTATAAATTTAAAACTTGTACACAACCAGCACATCAGGAACCAAGTGTATAGTGTACACTGGTCACAAAAGTCTTCAACACATCTTAGACCAAAAAGAACTGAATATGCTTCAACATCATTGGATAAAATTACTCAGTGATTATGACTGCGAGATTCGTTACCATCCTGGAAAGGCGAATGTTGTTGCCGACGCCTTGAGCAAAAAAGATCGCCCTAAGCCACTTAGAGTGAGATCATTGGGAATGGTAATCAATTCACCCCTACCATCAAAAATTCTTGAAGCTCAAATCGAAGCACTTAAAGAAGAAAATAGACTGAATGAGAAGATTTATGGCATGTCAGATAATAAGAATGGATTTGTGAAGAGATCGGACGGAACGTTAATCTTCAAAAATCGAAGTTGGATCCCACTTTACGGAGGAATCTGAGAACTCATCATGCATGAATCACATAAATCAAAGTATTCCACACGTCCTGGTCCCAACAAGATGTATCAAGATCTAAAGCTTTTGTACTGGTGGCCTAACATGAAGGCTGATATCGCCGAGTACGCCACTAAACGCTTGAAATGTTTGAAAGTCAAAGCTAAACATCAAAAGCCATCAGGTATGTTAACCCAACCAGAACTTCCCATGTGGAAATGGGAAAGAATCACAATGGATTTCATCACGAAGTTACCGAGAACTTCTAATGGTTTTGACACCATTTGGTTTATCGTAGATCATCTTACGAAGTCCGCTCATTTCTTGCCAATCAAGGAGAACGACGAGACGATTACACTCGCTAGACTGTACATCAAGGAGATTGTTTCTCGTCATGGTGTACTAATCTCTATCATATCTGATCGTGATAGCCGATTCACCTCGAGATTTTGGCAAACACTTCAAAGAGCCATGGGTACCAACTTGGATATGAGTACCACGTACCATCCTCAAACAGATGGACAAAGTGAAAGAATGATCCAAACTCTGGAAGACATGCTAAGAGCATCTGTGATTTTGGCAAACACTTCAAAGAGGATGTTGTTGAGCAGGGTGATAAGCTACCAACCATGGGTCCTGATGGAAAACCTATTGCAATTAAGAGTGAGACTGAAAAGGCCCAAAGAAAGTTGGAGATTAAAGCTCACAGTATTCTCAGTATGGGAATAACTAATGAGTATGCTTTGGATTTTGAACAATATGAGACAGCTAAGGAATTAATGGATGCCATTGAAACAAGATTTGCTGGTAATGAAGCTACCAATATATCCAGGAAAAACATGCTCAAGCATCAGTTTGAAAACTCTACTGCACTCAGTTGAGAAAAACTTGATGGCACTTATAACCGACTGCAGAAATTGATCAGTCAACTGAAATTGGTGGACTACAAAGTTGCTCAAGAAGATATAAATCTCAAGTTTATCAGAAGTTTGTCACCTGAATGGGCTGTGCAAACTGTTGTGTGGAGGAGCAAATAAGACTTTGAGAAGATGACTTTGGAAAACCTCTACAACAACTTGAAAGTTTATGAGTCTGAAAAGAACATAGCTGACTCATCCACATATACACAGATTATTGCTTTTGTGTCTACAAGGCATAGAAATTCTCAAGAAGTTTCCACTGCTGCTTATGAAGTATCCACTGCTATTGCTAATAATACCACTGTTAGTGATAATGTTGTGATGGTTCTATCTGTGCATTCTTGGCTGATCTCACAACCAGTGTTACTGTACTAAATCAGGATCTGGATCAAATTGATCCTGATGATCTTGATGAAATCAATCTTCAGTGGCAAATGGCAATGTTAACATTGCAAGCTAGGAAGTTCTTGAGGAGGACTGGTAGACAGGTCAAATATGATGGTCAAAGAAAAGCTGGATTTGACAAAAGCAAGATGGAGTGCTTTAACTGCAAGAAGAAGGGGCATTTTGCTAGGGAATTTCGAGCTCCTAAGAGGATAGAAGGCATCAAGAAGGCTACTGAAGAGCCTGTTTCTTCTTCAGCATTGGTTGCTCAGGATGGATTGGGAGATTATAACTGGAGTGATCAAATAGAAGAAGGTCCTAATGCAGCTTTTCTTGCTAGTGAAGCTTCTAAAGAGCATACCTTTGCTCTCATGGCATATGCATCATCTTCTGGTTCAGACTCTGAGGTATCTAATGAGTCAAATAATTCTACTTGTTCATTTAAATCGTGTCAAGATAATTTAGAATCTCTTAAAGCAATTAACGAGAGTCTAAGAAAAGAGGTAGAAAGACTTGCATTAGATAACTTAGAATATAAAGTTGGTCTTGAGAGTGTTGAAGAGAAACTTAAATTCTGTATTAAATGTGAGTTTGAGTATGTAGATAAGATTAAAATACTAGGTGGTGAAATTGATCTTAAGGATAGAGAAATTAAAGTGCTTAAACAGAAACTAGAAGAAGAAAAAAGTGTAAAATAAGAAGCTCTTGAAGAAAAAGAAAAACATGTTGTTAGCGTTGCTAAAACACAATATGCTTCTGATTTAGTAAATAAGCTAATTGGACAAAAATTGTTCAAAGATGGTACTGGCCTAGGTTACAACAATCTGCCACCACCCTCTCTTATGAAACATGCACCACCAACAAAAGAACTGTCATTTAGTAGTGAATTCAGTTTCAACAAACCTGTAGGAGAGTTAAGTAAGGCTGAATCACCTAAGATAGGTTCTGATAAGTCATCTGATGGTCCAATTATTGAGGATTGGGAACCAGATTCTGAGGAAGATAGGTTTGAATCAACACAGTATGAGAAGTTAGAATATGTTAGGTCTGTTGATTCTAAACAAGCCAATCTTATGCCTAGATTTGGAGCACCAATTTCTAGAAAAGTGGTAGATTATAATGAGGTGCCAAGGGAACAGATGAAAAGATATATACCTAGGGGTAATCAGAGAAACTTCAATGGCCTAATTTTAAACAGATTAGGAGATGAGTTTCAATGTGTTAAGAAGGCTTGTTTTAAATGTAGTAGTTTTGAGCATCTACAAAGAACTTGTTATAAAAACCAACCACAAGTTTGGAACCATTGGAGGAGGGTAAATCATCAAAACTTTTCAAAGAATACAATCCCTCATCCTAATAAAAATATGGTTCCCAGAGCAGTGCTAATGCGGAATGGTAAAGAAAATCTATAATCACTGCTGCACCCAAATGGGTTCCAACCACTGCTAAGCAAAACGTATCCACTACTAAGCAAACTGTTTCCACTGCTAAGCAGAATATCACCACTGAAACAAAAGAAGTTTTAACTATTCCAAAGGTGATAACTGACACAGTGGTTGGAAACCATTTTTATGATGTAAAGGCCTCAGGTAGCTGGCAATGGAAACCTAAGACCAAGGTTTTGCACAATGCCAGTAGTGCATCAATGGACCTAAAGAAATTAGATTATGTTGATGCACAGGGCAGACCCAAGTCAGCATTGGCTTGGGTCCACAAAAGGAACTAACTTGTTTAAAATCTTTGCAGGGCAATCTACAAGAGGAGCTACAAGACAAAGGAATTTTTGATAGTGGTTGCTTTGGGCACATGACATGGGATGGGAGCAACCTTGAGGATTTTGAAGCTTATAATGGAGGACATGTGGCTTTTGGCAATGATCCAAAGGGAGGAAAAATAGTTGGCAGAGGAACCATCAGAATAGGAAAGCTGGATTTTGAGAAGGTTTATTTGGTACACGGACTAAAGTACAATTTATTCAATGTTTCTCACATGTGTGATAAGAAAAATTGTGTACTTTTTGGGGAAACTGAGTGTGTGGTGTTGTCTCCTGATTTTAAAATGCCTGATGAGAAATATGTGCAGTTAAGAGTACCTAGGAAAGAAAACATATATTGCTTTAACATGAAAGATGTAATTCCTAATAGGTCCTTAACCGGTTTGTTTGCTAAGGCATCAGTTGATGAGTCAAAATTATAGCATAGAAGGCTAGGTCACCTAAATTTCAAAACAATCAATAAACTAGTAAAGGGCAACTTAGTGAGAGGGTTACCTTCTAAGGTTTTTAAGTGTAGAGAACTTTGTGTGGCTTGTCAGAAAGGAAAACAACATAGAGCCTCTTGTAAGACCAAAACTGTAAACACCATTACACAACCATTGTTTATGCTTCATATGGACATATTTGGCCCTACCTTTGTTAAAAGTTTGAACCATAAGCAGTATTGCCTAGTTATCACTGATGATTATAGTAGATTTTCTTGGGTATATTTTTTAGCTGCTAAGAGTGAAACTAGTGAGATCCTCAAGAGTTTCATTACTAAGATAGAAAATCAAGTAAACCATAAGGTCAAAGTAATCAGATGTGATAATAGAACTGAGTTTAAAAATGATGTGATGAATCAGTTCTGTGTGGCTAAGGGTATATAAAGACAGTTTAGTGGTGCTAGGACACCACAACAGAATGGTGTGGCTAAAAGGAAAAATAGAACAATAATTGAGGCTGCTAGAACAATGTTGTCAGAATCTAAGTTACCAACTACCTTTTGGGCTGAAGCTGTAGGCACTGCATGTTATGTGCAAAATAGAAGCAATGTAGTGAAGCCTCATAACAAGACCCCCTATGAGCTGTTACATGATAGGAAGCCTATGATAGCATTCCTAAAACCTTTTGGGTGTCCTGTTACTATCTTGAATACCATAGACTACCTAGGCAAGTTTCAATAAAAAGCAGATGATGGATACTTTCTTGGCTATTCTTCCAATATCAAAGCCTTTAGAGTATACAATAGGAGGACCAGAATTGTAGAAGAAAACTTACATGTTAAGTTTAGTGAAAGTGTTGAGACAAAAGGACCTGAGTGGCTGTTTAACATTGATATGCTAACCAAATCTATGAATTATGAGCCTATTATTGCAGGTACATCCACTAATGTTAATGCAAGTACTAAAAAGGATTCTGAAAGAGAAGAAAATTCTAAGGAAGCTGATTCTTCTAAGGAGTTCTATTTGATTTAAAAGTGGAAAGCTGGTCCTGTCTCACCCATCATTGAAAAGAAGAGTACCCCTAATGATGATGATTTGGATTCTGGAAGCAAGGGTGATCATCATCAAGATAAAGAAGATAACTCAGTGTTAGTAGAAGAAATTGAAAGAAAGAAGAAAAATTCTGAAAGCACTGCTAAACCAAGTACTACCACTGCTAGTACAAGTGCAACCCCGGCTGCAGATTCTGATGACAGTACTTTCTTTGGACCTACTGCTAAGCCACCTTTTGGTGAAGATGAGTATCCAACTGATCCTGACATGCCTGGTTTGGAAGAAAGGGATACTCCCACCGATGATGAAAATATGGATGACTTTTTCAACAATGCTGATATTACAAATTTGGATATAGTCATCATAGAAAGTCCAATACCTACCACTAGGGTACATAAGAATCATCCCAAAGAACAAATTCTTGGAGATTTGAATACACCAGTTCAAACAAGAAGCAGGTCTCTGAAAAATCAAACCTTTCCTGAACAAGGGTTCTTTGCAAGGTCACTTCACAAAAGGAACAATCGTCAGGACTTGCAAAATTGTTTATTTGCTTGCTTTTTGTCACAAAAGGAGCCCAAAAGAGTTAAAGAAGCTTTAGGAGAAGAGGGCTGGATTGAATCAATGCAAGATGAGCTGTTGCAATTCAAGCTTCAAGAGTTATGGACATTGGTTGATCTACCTAATGGAAAAAGGGCTATTGGAACAAAATGGGTGTTAAGAAATAAAAGGGATGAAAGAGGTATTGTGGTAAGGAACAAATCTAGGTTGGTTGCTCAGGGATACACACAAACTGAAGGTCTGGATTATGATGAAGTATTTGCACCTGTTGCTAGAATAGAGGCTATTAGACTGTTCTTGGCTTATGCTTCATTTAAGAATTTTGTGGTATTCCAAATGGATGTGAAGAGTGCCTTTCTATATGGCACCATTGATGAGGAGGTTTATGTCTGTCAACCTCCTGGTTTTGAAGATCCTAATCATCCTAATAAGGTCTACAGGGTGAAGAAGGCTATGTATGGTTTGCATCAAGCTCTAAGGGCATGGTATGAATACCTTTCTACTTATTTGATGGACAATGGTTTCAAGAGGGGACTGATTGATAAGACTTTATTCATAAGGAAGCTTAAGGATGATATATTGCTGGTTCAGGTTTATGTTGATGACATCATCTTTGGCTCAACCAATAAGGACCTATGCAAATATTTTGAGAAACTTATACATGATAAGTTTCAGATGAGTTCTATATGTGAACTCGCTTTCTTTTTGGGGCTACAGGTTCAACAAAGGACTGATGGTATTTTCATTAGTCAAGACAAATATGTAGCAGAAGTTTTGAAGAAGTTTGGGTTTCAGGATGTAAAGAGTGCTAGTACACCAATGGAGACTCAAAAACCACTGCTACCAGATGATGGAAGTCCCAAAGTTGATTTGAAGCTGTATAGTTCTATGATTGGATCTTTGATGTATCTCAATGCATCTTGGCCAGATATTATGTTCTCAGTATGTGTGTGTGCAAGATTTCAAGTTACTCCCAACACATCACACATGAATGCTGTGAAGAGAATTTTTAGATACCTGAAAGGTCATCCTAAATTGGACCTTTGGTACTCTAAAGATTCACCTTTTGATTTGGTGGCCTATACTGACAGTGATTATGCTGGAGCTAGTTTGGATAGGAAGTCTACTACCGGAGGATGTCAGTTTTTGGGAAGCAGACTAATCTCATGACAGTGTAAAAAGCAAACAATTGTGACCAATTCTACAATTGAAGCTGAGTATGTGGCTGCTGCTAGTTGCTGTGGTCAAGTGCTTTAGATTCAGAATCAATTGTTGGACTTTGGGTATAATTTTATGCATACTAAGATTTACATTGATAATAACAGTAAAATATGCATAATTAAAAATCCTGTTTTGCATTCTAGAACTAAACATATTGAGATAAGGCATCATTTTATTAGAGATTTTAATGAGAAAAGGTTAATCCAAATGGTAAAAATCCATACTTATTTCAATGTTGCTGATCTTCTCACTAAAGCTTTTGATGTGGGGAGGTTTCAGTACCTTGTATTCAGTATTGGAATGATAAATCTCTAAATCTCAGTTTTGTTTTGTAAAAGTTTGTAACAAGTTTGTACTGTTATTATAAAATCTTAGTACTGCTAGTTTATTTCTATCCACTGCTTGGTATTTTGTTTCCACTAACATTTTTGCAGATAAAGAATCAGTAAGTAGACATGATACTAAAAGAAAGTAGTCTTTTATTCATTATTCATCTACATCCTAGGATGCATGGGATACACCATTCCTATTCAGACTACCAGCATACATAAGACAACAACCAGTACTACTAACATAAGACACCAACTAAACAAGAGACTTAAGCTTCACATCCAGCTATGGCTTCTTTGCAATGCCCCACTGTGGCATCTCCTTCTGAACTCTTGGACCACCAATCACTTGCCATACGTTGGGGCATGCAAGCCCAATCATTCTTCCTCTGACAGGTGGTGATGATGATGATGGACCCTCTGGTGGAGGTGCTGTCAGCAGTGCTTGCGGAGGTGGTGCTTGAAGTTCTTCTGGTGAAATGACTGCAGCAAGGGGAGGCACAACATGGACTCTTGAAGAAGTTTCATCATTAGTGTTTTCATATGGAGACACATAACTTGGCATGGAACTTAGGTCTGAACTGGATTCTTTCATGATAGCATCTTGTGGCCTTGGTTGGATGGAAGAAGGTCCAGCAGCTGAAGGGTTTGTCTTCACACATGAGAGGGATGTTTTCCTTGGTGGAAAGTAGTTGTTCCAACCACCTTTAGAAGATTCTGAGTGAGCCCTTTTCTTTGATGGAACTTCCTCATCAACCCTAACAGTTTTCAGAAACTCTTCCCACACACTGTCAGATGAAGATCTGTCTGTTGAAAGATAAATGGGGTTTGAGTTACTCATGTTTTTTGGTGAGATGGTGTTTGCAAGTGTTTTTAGTGAGAGAATTTTGGGCATGTGAGTGATATTTGTGGTATGTGAGTAAGATAGTCTTAAATAGAGTAAATATGAAATCAATGTGGTTAATGTGGGGAAGGTGTGAGTTGTTGAGGAGTAAATGAAGTCTTTTGACTTTGGTGACCGTTTAATGACTTGGAGTTGACCTTTTGACTGGGTGTTTAGAATTATTCTAACCACTGCCAGCACAATTTTATGAAACCACTTCTAGTTATTTTCTAACCATTGCTAATCTTAACAATGTTTCAAGTGTTTGGTTTGTGTTTGTGATGTGCAGGTATGAAGGACTTATGTATAAATTGGAGCTTTTTGGATCTGTTGCTGTGTTTAGTGTTTAAAAAAATTGTTTGTAATCCTTCATACTAATGCTTGATATCACTATTTTTGGCTTAGATTTGGTTGTTGTGGTCTTAGTCAAATATTAGACAGTGATTGTTGTAGCCACTGCTAGAGCATTACAAACCACTGCTAGTGGTTTTCAATCCACTGCCATAGTTTTGCTGCTAATGGATACTTAAGGGGCTGTTTTGTAAGTTTGGTGATAACATATTTATTTCCCCAAATCACTGCTAGATCATTTAATTGATCTTCAAATCACCTCCAAATTGGTGCCTAACACAAACCCTAACCACTCCCAACTGATTAATTCACATCTCACATCATATTACATCACTAATCACAATGCCGCAGTATTCAAAAACCCATAACCTAGTTGCTTATTTGATCAAAAACAATCAATCTGAAGGCTTTCATGAGATGATTGATTTCCTTAATCACAGTCCCATCCACTTTGCATCAACTGTAGCACCAACAATCCTTAAAACATATGTACATCAATTTTGGTGGAAAGCTGAGATACAAGAGCGAGATGGATTAGAGGTTCTTAGGATGGTTGTGGATGAGAATGAGATTTTGGTCAATGAGGGTGTCATTAGAACTGTCTTGAAGTTTGAGGATGCTGAAGGGGTGATTAATCTTTATGATGATGCTATTTTTGAAGGGTTAGAGAGATTAGGTTATGAAAGGAGGGAAGGTAAAACTAAATTTCTTAAAGGTATGTTCTCACCTCAGTGGAAGTTTTTGATCCACACTTTGTTGATGTGTGTGAGTAATAAGACCACATGGTTTGATGAGTTTCCCTCCAAAATTGCAACTGGAATTATTTGTCTTTCTGAAGGGAGGGAATTTAATTGGTCTAGGATGATTTTTGATGGCCTGTTGAAGAACATTAGGGAGAAGGGTAAGTATTACTTGTACCCTAGGTTTGTTCAACTGATTGTGGATAGTCAGATTGCAGAACCTTTTGATCATCATAGGGAGTATGAGGTTCATTATATGCTTCCTAAAGTTTTTGCACACATGAGGCATAAGAATCCCAATTTCACAGGCAGAGTTACTCCTTTGTTTCCTAATATGATTCATTTGCCAGATATTCCTAAGTTTGATGATGTACCTGAATCACAACCTTCCCAACCCACTGAAGCTGAAACCCCTGCTACTACAACTGAAACCACGGCTATCACACTTACACCCACTGCTATTACACCTGAACCTACTGCTGAACCCTTAACTTCAACCTCTGAACCCACTAGGATTTTGTGTACTAGGAGGAGGAGGAAGGGCACCAAGCTACCTCAGGCTGGTGTTAGTGGTGTAGCTGATGAGGCTGTCACAAGGAGTGGAGGTGACATGACTGGAAGGGCTTCCACTACTGACTTATGCTTAGATGCTAGTCAAGACAGTGGAAATATCAATAAGACCCAACCTTTGGCAACTCCTAATGTGGAGAGTTCTTTAGAATTCAACACAAGTGGAGGAATCCCTAGCCAATTGGCTACTTTAGGGTGCATAGATGATCAGGCTAGGTCTGATGCTATGTTTTCTTTACCCAAGGATTCACCTCTCGGAGCAGGTTACACAACTCGAAGTGATGAGGGTAGTTGGGAACATGATATTGAATTGATGGATCCTACTCAGGTACATGATGACTTTTCCAATGAACCACCTCTCAGACCAGTTGACACAGGTCGAAGTGGGGAGGATATTCTTGAACAATTATCTGAATTGACGGCTAAATGTACAAAGATGGAGGGAATAATCTCTAGTCTTCAAGAACTTGATGTGTTTCAGGGCAGAGAGATCAGAATTTTGAAGCACAAGGTGTTTGTTTTGGAGAAGGTTAAGAGACCAGGGATTGATGTAGTCAGGAAGGTTAGAAGGCAGAGAAAGAAGATGCACTCCTCTCAGGATGTGAATTTGGAGGATGTAACCAAACAGGGGAGGAGTGAGTGCATAGATTCAGGGGAGGCTGCTGTAAACATGGATGATGATTTAGATAGTGGAGATCAAGGAGGTGATTATGTGGTGTCTGATAAAGATGGAAATGAAGCAGTACTTGAAAAATTGAAGAGTGTAGCAGAAGACAAGGAAAAGAAGGTGGTGCTGGCAACAACCATTGCTAGTGTTGCTGCAACCACTGCTAGTTCAATTGAAACCACTGCTGCAACTTCATCTGAGGTAAACTTATCCACTGCTACTTTAAACACATTCATTACTGTAACAACCACATCCACGATAGTCACAACCACTACTATTTCACCACCTAAACCTAAAGAAGTTGAGAAGGAAGCTGCTAGTACCTTGATAAACTTAAGTCAAACCTCATCCAATCCTACACCTACAATTGCATCTGTTCCATTATTTCTTAAACCCACTGGACCTAAACCCTTAAGTAAAAGTTTGACAATTGGTGAGCCTTTGAAGACTAAGATGGTTCTACCAGACATTGGAAAGGGAAAAGGTATTGCTGAGCCTATAATAAAGTTTAAGAATCGGCAAGAGCAGATTGATTATGATAGGGAGTATTGTGAAAGATTGTTAGCTGAAGAAGAAGCAGCTGAAGAAAAGAAAAAGTAAGAAGATAAAGAAGCTACTCAGAAATTGATAGCATAATGGAATGATCATCAGTTTGTTCTTGAAGCCTCTTAAGTGATAAAGAATGAGTATTCTACTCAAGAATGGGCACTGTTATCTATTGATGATAGGGCTAAGGTGTTGGCTGCAAGGGCAAGGAAGTTAAGTCAAGAGAAAAAGTAAGTTATAAAGAAGAAACCTCCTACAAAGAGTCAAATGAGAAATTCAATGATGAAGATTATCAGAAAATGGACTTGTATAGGGGTGAAGATTTAAGAAAGTGTACATTTGAAAGGGTTGAAGAGATTTTACAGAAATGTATGAGAATAAATGAAGATTTCCTTCCTATGAACTCTAAAAAGGAAGTTGAGTGGTTAAAGAATAAACTAAAGAGAAAAGCTGGAGTTCATGAGGAATCTAGTTCTAAGAAGCAAAAGGTGGATGAAGAGACAGAGAAGATAGAAAGAACTGAAAAGTATCTTCTGGAGTGTATTAAACCTGCACCTATTAATCCTACTCCAGTAAGAGCAGTTCATCCTATTGAAGATTGGCAGATTATCATAGAGAATGGTAAAGAAGTAATTGAGATCACAAGAGCTGATGGGTGGAAAAGTACATATTTTAATTTTGGATTGTTATTGGACTGTCTGACTAAAGGTGATCTGGAACAGCTGTGGAAGGTAATGGAATTTAGGTATGGAAAGTTTGGTCCAACTGGAGAGTTAGCTAAATTTGTATGGACTTCTGTAAAGAATTTGTGTCATCCTAATCCTAATGATGAATTTTGGGAAGATTGTGAGGTGGTTGAGTGGCTGCTGTATTCATATTGCAAAGTTCATGCTGTGCAGACCACAAAAGAGAAGTTCTTTATGTTTGCTGATAAGGATTATCCATTATCAAAGAAAGTGGCCAGAAAATTATTGGAAGCTAAATTTACTCCACAAGGAACAAAGGCTACACATCCTATTATTGATAAACTGTTTCAGAAGATTGAAAAGATTGCAGACATACAAGGACCTTTGGCAATTAAGGCTAAACCTCAAGGAAGACTGAAGAGAAAGGCTGATATGTCTAAAGCTGTGGATTACATATCTGAGTTAGAGACTGAAGAGGAGATTGAAGAAAGCAAGAAAAGGTTGATGGTTCTTACTAAATTGTCAAAAGAAATAGAACCAGAGGTTAGTGGTACAATATCTCTTACAAGTCATCATCAGATAATTTCTTATACATTTGAGCTTAATATGAATGGAGGATATTGGGAGTTTGAAAGAGCCAATGGTGAGAGTTTTGGCTGTATCAAATTTTCACAAATGCTTACTATTTGGAAAGAGATGATCTGATGGCTATCTGGATATTATATAAAGATAGATTTGGAGGTGTGGCACCAGCTGAATATCATGAGAGGAATGTTTATTCTAATTTGAAGATGATTTGTAAACCTACTCATGATGAACCTGAATGAAAAGGACTCTAAAATGGCAGTGTTTCAATTGGTATTTGTATCAGTCTTGTGGAGTTCATGTACTATCTGTTTCTGGAGAAGTTATTCACATGTGTGTAGAAACTGATTATCCAAATTTGAATCCTCATCCAGAAGTCATTACTCAGATGTTACAGCCTCGTCGATTGAAATTGCAGAAACCCTTTGATTATCAAGCTTACAGGTTGCTGAGGAAATTTTAAAAGACTTTGAATCCTGATAAGTGTTTGGATACATCCTCCAAGTAAGAAGTTCTGGCTTAAAAGAAATTTGATGTTTTTGTTGGTAACTATCAAGTTTAGGGGAGGATTGTTTGGTTTTAGGTTCCACTGAGAAGAATTATACTAAGTATGGAACCACTGCTAGTGCAAATGAAACCTTGACCAGAAGAAGGAATCCACTGCTGGAGTTAAACCACGGCTAGTAGTATAGTGAAACCATGGCTAATTTATTGTAACCACTGCTAGTTTGTTTAGTCGGTTTAATATTTGTATTAGATAAATATGGAAAAGATATTTATCTTGTAGGTTACGTATTGTATTATGTAAAGGACTCCTTAGCCTATAAAAGGAGGTCCTAGGTTGTAGGACCTTAGTTTTATCAACCTTATCACTTTACCAAGCAAACCCAACACGTATACAAGTATAACCACGTGAAACAAACACAAACAAAGCTTAGAAATAAGATGAGAAAGATGGTGACTTGAAGATATAAATTCGTGTATGATGTGATAAGATATGCAAACAATAAGTTGTATATTCCTTGAGAGAGAAATACACACACACACACACACACACTTTCAAGCACACCCCTCAAATGACCATTTGAGGGGTATTTATAGTACAATACATGAAAACCTAAAAGGCTTTCCTATGGGCTTGGCTTGGGCTTTTCATGGACTTGGGTTTGGACATGGGTTACACGCCATTATTCAATGCTAGCTTAACTAAACTAAAGCCCATTTAGCTTAGTCCAATCCACGAGCCCGTTGACTATTCTATCACGATATCTAACACACGTTACAAAGTTCCTAAACGTGAATGACCATCACTTCTAATAAAACTATTAAGGCTAACAATCTCCCCCTAAGGGGTGGTCATTCAAACGATGCTCCACTTGATTAGGTCTCTACTTGCCTTGAGCTTGAACTTTGCGTGTAGATATAGAATAGTCTTGATTCTTTGTTCCTTCATGCTTTGTGATCAGATAATGTGGTTGTTTGCCGTTGTCAACTTCGTTGGTTAGGTGTCTCCACGTCATTCTCCACTTCTTTCTCCACCATGCTCACACTTCTATTTGTCTTTTGGTTACCAATGATGTAGTTCTGGAGTCTTTAAACTTTGTAGATTCTTTGACATTGACGAAGAATCATCTCCTTTGATTATGATGAGAACTTTCATGTGTTGTTGGTATGAGCATGTGGCGAGTCTGCACGATCCATCCGCTCCAGAGCTTCCATAAGAAGAAAACATAAAACATTGTTAGTAATAAGCGGATTCCGGCACTTACAAGTTTGAATTTCGAGGGTGTTATCAGCATAGTGTGAAAACACGTCTCTAATTCTCACAGAGGCCGTTCCTGAACTGGAGTCCCACAAGTGAGATAACGCGATATACCGAAGTACACCTACAGTTCAGATGAGTCGCTGAGGTACACCGAAGCATCACCCCACGACTGTAGACCGTTTGAGACACACTAAGCGTAATCCACGGAGAATTACCGAAGTGACCTGCTGTCAGGGCTGCTTGATGTTGACCCTGGCAGGAGTTTCCATTCAATCACTGAAGATCACAGATGTGAAACTTCTCATAAATGTTCTAGCAGATTGCTAAGATATGCGTAGGACTCTAGATTGTATCACTTGTGTCCTTATTGATGAACAACAAGTGATGTCATGTCATGTGTTCCTATGAGATCTTTTGATGAACCTCGTGGCTCTAGACTCAATAGTGCATTTTGGTTTTCCTGAGCGGAGACTAGGGAGAGGGTCTCCTTCTTCAATACCAACGATCTCTAAGAGAAAGTCGATAGATTATGTAGGGTTCCCAGTGAGAATGAAACAAATCCTTTTAAGAGGAATTGAGTGGCTAGAAGGTTTAGTGCAGTGCGTCACTGGGTCCATGACGTCTTTGTCTTCAATACCAGTGTCATCTAGTGACAACCAGTAGCATATGTATTGAACCCGGTTTCTGCCCTAAGGTTGAATATGGAGGGCTATTTCTTTTCACCCATTTTCATTACATTTCTTTTTAATTCTTCAACCCCTTCTTTCTCCTTTCTCACATTACTCCTTTTTTCAATCATACCTAAGGACTTCTAGTTCTAAACTATTGGTGATGTCCTTGGGTAGATCCCTCCAGCTCTGGCGGATCATAGGACGAATTTCCTATCCTTAGTCACCTTATAACTCCATGACTGTCCTATTGTTGCCATAAAACCATTTTTCTTCAAAATCTCTCAGAGTGTTTATGATAGAAAACATGTTTGAAACACTCCGTGAGTTTTATATTTTTAGAAACACTCCCCCTTCACATGTGCTTATAAGTTTTGACAGAAATCTGCACAGTGAGAGTAGAGTTCGCACTTTTTGAATTGATCGACTTTAAATGAACAAGACCGATTCGAGACACGTTTACATCACTAGAGAACTAGCTTGAAATTATTACCCGTCCTGGTCAAGTCCATAGAAAGTTTCTCGAGATGGTACATAATTGCTCGTCAATTCATTGGTTCCGTCTGAGTCGAGCTCATTTTGAGATTCAAACAACGATTTTGATCACATTTTAATCACGTCTCCTCCCCCTCAAAAATAGCATAATCGTGATATTTTAGATATCGACGGATTAAAAAACATTTTAGAATATTTTGGGGAGACAAACGGATATGATTTAAGCATGAATTTGGAACATTTTAGTTTTATACTCCCCCTTCAATAAATCATAATCAATTAAAGGGTTTTAGAGGGAGTTATCTTGAGCACAAAATATTTTGAAAGATTTTGAAAATCTTTTTGAACAATCTTGAAAAGGTGCTCAAGATGATGATGATTTCTCACCATTTTTAAATGTAGTGCACTGAAGCGTACACCTCATGTTTCGATCAAAGCACGAGTTTTGATTTGAAAATAATCAAAAGTCATCATTTCGGTTCGGGTTTCGTACTGATGTATACGAAAGCCATTTTATTAAGAAATTTTGAGAAACGACATGTTTTGGAAAACAATTAAAGAACTCTCGCTCAAGCATCTGTACATGCCCGTATCATTGTTGAATGACATTTCTAGAAACGTACAGAATATCGATTATACAAGAGACATGTCGTAGAAGAATATTTTTGGATTTTTGATTTTCTATTGTTTTTGTATTTTTTGAAAGTTTTATATTTTTATATTTTGCTTTTGTTGGTTTTTCAAATTTTGTATTTTGTTTTTCAAAAATATTTACAGCGAAGCTTTTTGGAAAATCATTTTCAAGAAGAATCGAGAAGACGTTCTAACTCCTCAGGGGTTATGCTTCGCATTCCAATTCGTCGAACTAAATACTCAAACCGTTCTTTTGGAAGGGCTTTAGTTAATAGATCGGCGAGTTGATAATCAGTCTTCACGAAGAATAATTCAACAGTACCATTTTCGACGTGCTCTTTGATGAAATGGTAGCGGACTCTGATATGCTTAGTCTTTGAGTGATGAACAGGATTGCATGATATGGCTATGGCACTTTTCGAGTCACAATACATAGGTATTTTATCGAAAGTAAAGCCATAATCTGTGAGTTGTGTTCTCATCCATAGAACTTGAGCACAACACGCAGATAGAGACACATACTCAGCTTCAGCGGTTGATAGTGCAGTGCAATCTTGTTTCTTTGAAGACCAGCTGACTAGCTTTTCTCCCAAAAATTGTGCTCCTCCAGATGTACTTTTTGCTGTAACTTGATCACCTGCGTGGTCCGCATCTGAAAAGGCAATTAGATCAAATCCGGATTCCTTCGGATACCAAAGTCCCATGTGAATGGATGTCTTCAGGTACCGAAAGATCCGTTTAACCTCTTTGAGGTGCATTTCGGTAGGCTTTGCCTGAAACCGTGCTAATAAGCAAACAGCAAAATGAATATCTGGTCGACTAGCAGTAAGATACATGAGAGAACCAATCATGCTCCGATATTTCTTCGGATCAATAGGTTTCCCAAACAAATCGGCTCCAATTTTTGGTGATGTTACCATTGGTGTTCCGACCGAGTCACAGTTATCCATACCATGATTTTTCAAAATCTCAGTTGTGTATTTAGCTTGATTTATAAAAATTCCACGAGGGGACTGATGTATTTGTAAACCAAGAAAGAATTTTAGTTCCCCCATCATGGACATTTCAAATTTTCTTTTCATGAGATTTTCAAAATGTTTTGAAAGATTCGGATTAGTGGACCCAAAGATGATGTCGTCCACATAAATCTGAACAATCAAAATGTCATTTTTGCATTTTTGTGTAAACAAGGTAGGATCAACTGTTCCTTTGGTGAAATTGTTTTGGATAAGGAAAGAGGACAGTTCGTCATACCACGCTCTCGGAGCTTGTTTTAAACCATAGATTGCCTTTTTGAGTTTGTAGACGTAGTCTGGATGTTCCATGTCTATGAAGCCTTCTGGCTGACTCACGTACACTTCTTCTTTCAGAGTTCCATTCAAGAACGCGGTCTTAATGTCCATCTGATAAACCGTGATGTTTTTGTGAGCTGCATAGGCCAAGAATATCCTGACTGCTTCTAGTCTAGCTACCAGCGCGAATGACTCTTCAAAGTCTATCCCTTCCTCTTGTCTATATCCTTTGGCCACAAGACGAGCTTTGTTGCGAATAACAGTCATTTCTTCATCCCGTTTGTTCTTCCATAACCATTTAAGATCAATGACTCGAACGTCAATGGGTCTTGGAACCTTTTCCCACGAGTCATGTAGACGGTATTGAAGAAGTTCCTCCTGCATTGCTTCTATCCATGCGGGATCTGCCATTGCCTCACGAATGTTCTTTGGCTCTAGATTGCTAATTGAGCAAAGGTAAATGCACAAGTCGCAGTCTGTGGCAAGTTGGCGTCTCGTCTGAATTGGCCTTGATGGTTCACCAATAACTTGTTCAATTGGGTGGTCTTTTGTCCACTTCAGAGTATAAGGATACCGTTGGTTATACGTATGCGAGTTAGATGGTTCTCGTAAGCTTGAAGAAGATTCAGCTGATTCCGTAGCAAACGGGTTTTCAAATAAGTCTTCATCTAACGTTGCATCGTTTCGGTTTTTGTTTTGCTCATCAACTGCTGGTAGAACGGGTGCAAGAACTTGAGTAGATGTAGATGATGTTGATGGAGTTGGTGCATTGGTTTCGACCGTTGTAGATGCATCTTCTGTTGGTGGTGGAGGATGATTTTGAGCGGGTGCAGCGGAATGATGGTTTGATGCATTTGTCGAAGTTCCACCATAGTATTCATCGAACATTAACTCGAAGAAATTCTCCTATTCTTGTTCTTTAGGATTGTCAAACGAAGTTGATTAAGCTCTTTGAGGTACGAGTCCTGAACTGATGTGTCCAGAAGTCTGTCGGTTTAGTGCGGGTTCTAGAGCGAGTCTCTCAGAAGCCATTTGTGAAAGTTCGTCAAACTTCACATTCATCGTCTCCATGATTTTCTTTAGCCTTTTGTTATACACCCTGAATGCCCTCGAGTTATCTGAATATCCAATGAAGATTCCAATATCACCTTTAGCTTTCAATTTTCCAAGATCTTCTCTGTCATTCGTAGGATAGCACAAAGCGCCAAACACGTGTAAGTAAGAGATATCTGGTTTTATGTTGTTCACAAGCTCATATGGGGTTTTATTGAATCTTGGATGGATAAGGGATCGGTTCTGAGTGAAACAAGCAGTGGCAACCGCATCAGCCCATAGAAATAACGGTGCACTAGAATAGATTAGCATTGTGCAAGCAGCTTCCACAAGAGTTCTATTTCTTCTTTCAACTACCCCATTCTGCTGTGGAGTTCTAACAGCTGATGTCTGATGAGTAATTCCAACATCTTCAAAATAAGCTCTTAACTCCTGATTTGTGAATTCAGTGCCGTTATCTGTTCTTACAACCCGAACTGGAGTTTGAAGAAGTACTTGAATACGTTTCAAAAAGGTGATAATGATGCCTTGTGCTTCGTCTTTTGATCTCAGAAACTTAACCCATGTATATCTTGAATAATCATCGACGATAACAAGAATATACTTTTTCCCGTTAATGCTTTCAACTCTCATTGGGCCACATAAGTCCATGTGCAACATATGCAACCTTGCTTCCGAACTAGGTACGGTTTTGGGTTTATATGATGCTCTTTTGCTTTTTCCTTGTTCGCATGATGGACATAAGTGATCCTTGGTGTATTTGAACTATGGAAGTCCATTGACGATGTTGTCTTTGGCAAGATTGTTGATGGTGTCAAAATTGAGATGGGATAACCGTCTGTGCCACAACCAGGACTGTGTTCCAGATGCTCGTGTCATAAGACATATTGGTGATGAAGAGGCCATTTTGTTGATGTCGATAGCATACAAGTTTGTATCACGATTCCCAGTTAAGAGATCAGTGCCATCCAAGTTTTTAACGAAGCAAGCATTTTTCCTAAAAGCAACCTCTAAATCTGCATCACAGAACTGCCCGACTGAAAACAAATTGTGTCCCAACCCTTCGACATAGTAAACCCGAGTGATCAAATAATTTCCAAAAGGTAGATCTCCATAACCCATGATAGCTGCTACATGATCATTTCCGAAACGTACGGTTCCCATGAATTTCCAGACGAAATTGATCAGCAGCTTCAGATTCCCGGTCATGTGCTTGGAGCAACCCGAGTCGACGATCCAAAGACAAATTTCGATAACCTGCCAGTTACAGAAAAAGAATATTGTGGAAACCGTTTTGATTTAGGTTCCTTTGGGTTAGAGGTAAAATCCTTATCACACTCAGAGAGGTTTTCTACAGGGGATTCTGGTTTATCACTCATTGTACCATTCTGGAGTGTGAAAGTTCTACCTGTGGGTTTCCAAATATCATCCCTAAAGTATACACGTTGGTTCCTGTCAGTAGTGTAAAGCCTAAGTTTTGCAACTAGTCTTCCTACTCGTTTAGCGTAATTACTTTTTGGGACGTTCTTCTTAACAGGCTTATCATTCACGTTCTTAGAAACACAATCATCTTGAACATTTAAAGATTTCTTGCAAGTTAAACAAAGAGATTCAACACATTCATTAGACTTAGCAAGTTTCACAGATTCAGTACATTCAGATGAAATGTCTTTCTTATTCAAAGGCTGTAAATTCCTAGGGTGTTCTTCTACTTTCTTCTCTTTATTCAAGCTACTACTCCTAGAGGCATGCGAGACTCTATTGTTCCTTGTATTGCTCTTAGGCTTTAGTCTGCTGCTCCTAGAGGTGCTTTCTAGTCCTGTAGAAGGTGAGGCACACGCATTAGGATTCACATTTTTATGAAGGGAGGTGGTTTCAGCTATCCTAGTCTCTTTAGATGTGGAGGCAGATGCATTAGTGGTACTCATCTTAAAAAGGCCAGGTGCTAAAACTTTTGGTTTCTCGATAACCGCTTTTCCCTTATCAACAATATGTTTAGGTAGGGCAGGTGGAGTGACTGGTTTTGATGAAACATTTTTCTCATTGACTTTTGGAGGAGGCAAAGAAACAGACATTTTTGGTTTTGAAACCGGTTTAAGAACATTTGCTTTCTCCGCAGTCAATGGTTTTGTAATCACAGTTTCCACTGCCTTTCCTTTTTGACTTTCCAGCTGAGCCCTCAAAAGATCATTTTTAGCTTTCATGTCATTGTAGGCACGCTCATACGACAATTTGTCATACTTGCATTCCTCAGTTTTCGATCAAGTTGTTTAAAATATGAGATATTTTCTTTTTCAAGTTTCATAAGAGCTTTTTCATATTTTGAAACAATTTCGGAGGTCTCATCCTGGAGTCTTTCATGATCTTCAACAGAATATGTTTGCAAAATGATGGACATAATATCAGTAGTCAGAACATCTTCGGAGAGAGAGTCATTTAAATTTTCCAAAAATTTGATGTGTTCAACACTTTCATTAGCTTGCTTTACCAGGGATTTATGGTCCTTGACAAAGTCAGCTGTTTCTTTCAAAAAGGTTTGTTCAAAATAATTTACCCTTGTGTTGATGTGATTCAGCTGAGGGGCAATTTCAGTTTCAAAAAACTTTTTCTGTTCAATATCAAAACTATTAAACCAGATGTTGGTTGTAATATGAGTTTTAGTTTTAACAGTCTCTTGAAGTCTCCCAATTCTAATTTTAATATCGTCTAAAATGCTTCTGGCATCACTTGTGTTAAAAGGATTGTTTGAAGACATTTGTTCGATTTTCGAAAAAGATTTTGAGACAACTACTGGTGTTGAAACTGATTTTGAAACAGATGTTGACACTTTGTTTGAAACACTTGGTGTGGTGGAAAACGTTGATTGTTCTTTATGAGAAACAAACGAAATACCATTAATTTTGTTCCATTTGTTATAATCAATAGGTTTTATTTCCGGATGTTTTTGTTTCATTTTTGATCTACTCTCCTCAGATAGTTCCAACGTTTCAAGCGAGTCATGCACAATTATGGGTTCATGCAAAGGTTTTCCATTGTGCAACACATTCTGAGATTTCTGAGCTTTCTTGAGAAAACAAGGAGGTGAGTTACCAAGAGCCATTTTGTGAGATGTATGAAAAATCGGATTTACTTGATTAGAAAGCATTTTGTTTGTCTTAGCGGAATGACTCGTTGTAAGAAGTAAATTGTCCAATTTTTTGATCATTTCATTTTTGTCCAGAATCTCATCAAGAAGAGAATCTTCTCGTTTTGCAAAATCAGTAATCAACTTCTTCTTCTCTTTTTCAAGATCAGAATACATTGCTTTTTGTTTAGAAAGTTGGTCATTTAATTCAGAAATTTCCTTGTTTAAAGATTTTATTTTCAAGTTCAGATTCACATCAAGTGTATCATACTTGATTTGCAATTGTTTTTCTCTTAAAACAGAATCTTGATAACCAATTTCTAATTCTGATATTTTGTTTGTATGAAATTCATAGGCTCTGGCGTTCTCTTTGTAACTCTCAAGCTCAGTGGTCAATTTAACATTCGCGGCCTTAACTTCGCGATTGACCTTACTAACTTTCTCAATTTCAATGCCACAGTTATTGATTAATGATTCAAAATAGGCACGTGTTTCCTCATCAGTCTCAGTATTTTGTGCCACACAGCCTCCACTAGGATCCACATCTGGAGTTTCAGAGTTAGTATTGCTACAACTCGGATTGTCCATGTATGTATCATAAGTAGGTGCTGGCGTCACAGAATGCTGTTCGTCATGAGTAAACACATCAAATATGACATTGTTATAGCATGGATCAATGATTGGTACCTCAGATACTGTATTGGCGTCATAGACAGGAGGTGAGTCTGACTCAGTGTCATACTTAGCTTCCTGAAGATTTGCCATGAAGATGCAATTCGCATTGAGTTCCTCGAGGTCTTCCAATTCATCCACAATAGCGAAAAAGTCATTTTCCTCAGCACTCAACTGTAACCCCGCATCTAGCTTATCTGCTAACAAAGCAGCTTTCCGAAGAAAATCACCATTCTTTTTGTGCGGCTTAGTGGGACAGTTTCTTGCCATGTGACCCACTCCTTGACAGTTATAACACTTAATCTGATTACCCTGATTCACATTTCCATAATTCCCAACGACTGGAGCTGCAACATTCCCATTCTGATTACCCACTGCTCTATTCCCAACATTCTGACCCAACTGATTACCCTGATACGGAGCCGCCTGATTACCCATACGAAATCCAGTAGCATATCCCTGCTGATTCCCAATAACTCCAACCATTTGTCCTTGATTACCCATATTCACACCCGGCTGTGCAATTTGCCTGTTGCGAGTGTTTGACGAAATCCTTTGGTTGTTGTTAGTTGGTGTGGAATAGCGACTTTTGAGTGCGTTACCCAAGAAAGAGTATATCTGTTGCAAGGTCGCTTCTGGGTCAGTTTCAGGATCAGTGATTCCTTGTTCCTGGTATTGTTGTTCTGGATAGAATTGTTGTTGTGGTTGTGGAATGAATTGCTGCAAGTTGTTGTTGTTGGAAGATGATGAAGCTTGTTGTTGTGTATTCACTGGAGTTTGAGTCTTTGCAATGAGTGCCAATGGATCCTGATTCTTTGCCAATCTTTCTTTCCTGACTTCATTCACTTCAGCTTGGTTTTGTTTCAGAAAATCATTCAGTTGATCAAAGTTCACCTGATGTAGGTCTTTTGTTTGGTTGACAATAGTGACATATCATCCCCATTCTTCTGGAAGATTATTCAGGAACTTGATGTTTTGAACGATAGTTCTGGGTGTCAGCTTGTTTCTGATTAGCTCATTCATCAAAGTGCAAAACCTTCCATAGTATGATTCAATGGATTCTCCTGGTGTAGAAGTGAACTTTTCCCATTCAGTTAGCAACTTGTTCTCCATGTCTTGTTGACCAATTTCAGTTCCATGACAAAGCCGTCTTACACGTTCCCACATATCGAAAGCAGTTTCACAACTGTCTACCGCAGCAAAGATGTCTATTGGTAAACCCATTTGGACAATATGAATAGCCATATCATCTGCATCGACTTGCTTTTGATCCTCTGCAGTGTATTCTGATTCAGTTTGAGTATGAAAGGATGGTGGGATGTCAGGAGTTCCATGGTCTTGGATTTGTCGAGGCTTGAAGGGTCCATTCTGAATGGAGTTAATCATGAGTTTTCCATTAGGTTTAGTCTTGATGTAACGGAGCATACGACTTGACCATTGAAGATAACCACCTTTTGCCAACATAGGAGGTCGGTTTTCGGCACCGGCTGCATGAATGTCTTGTTGAGTTGCCATTGATGAAAGTATGATCTGATAAAGTTGATGTAGGATCGATTCAACGATAAAGGAGTTGTGGTTGATGATGATTAAGCTCGGTTGAGGTGATTCTGAAAGTCGTACTCGTAAACTTGGTTCTTAAAAAATTTTCGCCCAAAATTTGAAATTCACTATAAAAATCAATTCTAAGGACGTATGAAAATTTTGAGTTATGACAATTTTGACGCCAAATTTGACCCGAAAAATTTGAATTTAGGCCCAAAAATTTGAATTTTTGACCAAAATTTTCACAGTTAAACCAAAATTTGAATCTCGCGTAAAAATTGAACGTTTAGTCTCCTCAAAAATTTAAATTTTACTCAAGTTTTCCCGCCAAAAAACTCCTTTTTTTTTTTTTTTTTTAAAACCGTTATGCGTAGAAAGAGCTTAGGCGTAGAAACACAAGTTACGAGTAGAAACTTAGGCGTAGGATCTTATGCGTAGGATCTTAGGCGTAGGATTCCTTAGGTGTAGGATCTTATGCGTAGGTTTAAAGTTACGAGTAGAAAAAGTTATGCGTAAGATTTAGCTTATGCGTAAGAAAAACTTAGGCGTAAGAAAAATGCTTATGCGTAAAGTATTCTACGCGTAAGTCGAAACTTATGCGTAAGATTAGGGTTTTGCCCAAAAATCCTTTACACTATCACAGTGTAAGAGATATCCAAAAGTCGAAGTGTTCCACACACTTATCCAAGTGAGGGAAGCACTGAGTCACCGTTAGAGCACGAAGATTCTTCACCAAAAAGTTACGAGTAGAAAACTATGCGTAGTTGACTTTATTACGAGTAGAACTAGGGTTTTGACCTACTCGTAAAAAATTTCCAATGATTCAAACAATTTCGCTTGCACAGATATCCTTAAAAACACTCGAATAACCCAAAAATGTTGACCTTTTTCACCCAAAGTGCTTAGAAAAGTTACGAGTAGAAATGACCAATAAACCAAATACGAGCTCAAAACTTAACCAAAACGCGTAAAGCTTCAAACTTTTTGCAAAAAACTGAAACTTTAGCACCAAATAAACCTTAAACCACAAGAATCTTGAATTTTTAAGTGCAAAAATTAAAGCTTTAAGCGTGAAACTTTGAGAACGAAACTACGCGTATACTACACAAACAAAAACTTCAACCAAACACTCCTAAACCATTGTTAGGCGATTGATACCAATTGTAGGACCTTAGTTTTATCAACCTTATCACTTTACCAAGCAAACCCAACACGTATACAAGTATAACCACGTGAAACAAACACAAACAAAGCTTAGAAATAAGATGAGAAAGATGGTGACTTGAAGATATAAATTCGTGTATGATGTGATAAGATATGCAAACAATAATTTGTATATTCCTTGAGAGAGAAATACACACACACACACACACACTTTCAAGCACACCCCTCAAATGACCATTTGAGGGGTATTTATAGTACAATACATGAAAACCTAAAAGGCTTTCCTATGGGCTTGGCTTGGGCTTTTCGTGGACTTGGGTTTGGACATGGGTTACACGCCATTATTCAATGCTAGCTTAACTAAACTAAAGCCCATTTAGCTTAGTCCAATCCACGAGCCCGTTGACTATTCTATCACGATATCTAACACACGTTACAAAGTTCCTAAACGTGAATGACCATCACTTCTAATAAAACTATTAAGGCTAACATAGGTTAAATTAGATATACGTGTGTTTTGATATATCTAAGGTCGATACACTTCAAGGTTGAAAAACCCTAATACTGTTTAGAGTATTCGTTATTAATATAATTGAGGTGTTTAAGTGTTATTACTGTTCTTCTTCTTAAGGTTAAATATTATATTCCGCGTAGTATTTAACAAGTTATTGTTAAGTCAGTTTCTATAAGGATCGTTTGCTCAACTGGGATCAACATTAACTTAAAATGTTAAGCACGCACGCACACTATTGGATTGGACAATCCAATGATCTATTGAATAAGAATATTCAATGCTTTATTATTTTGGTCGCGAACCAAAATGCTCATTATACTGAGACTCGCCACCACATCATTTTTAGGTTTCGGTTTGGAACCTCCGCTACATTGTGCTTGATCTATTTGTGCGTGTTCATTATCATCAAGGTGAGTTCATAGCCTCGCTTTTACTTTTATTTGCAAACCCCGCGAGTGAGATACATGCTCTAAACTAGAACACAAGGTTTTTCATAAATGCTTTATCTTCTTGATTATTGGTACTGCCTAAGTATTTAGCCACAAGTCCCCTGATCATGAACCATTAGTCACCGCGAGTGAACATAGATATCGTGAATAGTACTATAGAGAAATAACCGGGGCACACCATATTGAATTTCTTTAGGTAATTGGCTATTACCTCCTTTGGGGCATACTTACGTATACTGGTAATTCGGTGTATGCAGTTGAGTCTTGGTTTCATGAGCTTAGCGCATAATAATCTGTGATTTTTCTTATGATATTGTTAGTTTACAATGATCATGCTCATATACTTGTGTTCAACTATTTTAAACCTATGGATTTCACTCAACATTTTTGTTGACCTTTTTAAGCATGTTATCTCAGGTAATCAGTGAAGATTATGACCAAGGCGCGGAACGGGTTATGGCAAGGCTTATCTGGTGGTGTAAAACCTAAAAGTTGTCATTTCTTTCAAACTCATGATCTTTATTTTGAGAAAAACACTTGATCTATTTACAACGTTTTGTAAAAACTACGAGTTTTCGATGAATGATAACTATTTTAATAAAACGTCTCTTTCGAGTCGTTTTCTATAATTATTGACTATGATCTCAATTCAAATAACACCCGAATTAGTCTTCCGCTGTCATTAAGATTTTCGGGGGTGTTATAGCCAAGCTTCGTCATCATCAAGACTACTGAAGTTCTCTTGTTGATAGTTCTTTCCTCCTCTCTAGAAGTGTTGTGTTGAAGGCATTAGTGAAAGATGTCAAAAGGGTCAAGTCGAAGGCATTAGTGAAAGGTGCCAAAGGTCTGTGTCTAAGGAATTAGTGAAGGGTGCCAAAGGTCCATGATGAAGGCATTAGTGAAAGGTGTCAAAAGATCATGTCAAGGGCATTAGTGAAAGATGCCAAGGGTGTACAATCGATATGGTGCGTCGATGTACAAATATAGATAGGTTGTGTCCAAGGATATTGATATCCTTGATGATGTCATGATAAGGAGTGAGTCTCCTTTGGGATAGGTGTTGTGTAGTGTTGGGTAGTAGTTCCTCCTGTGTAATGGAACTCGGTATCTAGCCTTGTACCGGATAAAGTGTAGGCGACGCTGTGATAGGTTTGGTTCTACCTCGTGGAAGAACTCGGTGTCTAGCCTTGTACCGGAAAAAGAGTAGGCGACGTTGTGAAGGCTTCTCTGCCATAAGGAGTTTTGTGTCGTGTAGTGCTTACGAACTCTCGAGTAGGTGACTCGGGGAGTGGAGTAGGGCAAGGAATGTGTCCTTGTAGCCGAACCACTATAAACACTCGTGTCGTGGTTTTGTGTTTCTTACTCTTTACCTTTGCATTACATTTTACATACTTATCTATCAACATCCAACATACACATTTAAATAAATTAACATAAGTCGATCTAAATAGTTTAAAACGAAGTTTTAATCGGTAAAACTATTCAACCCCCCTTCTAGTTTTCCACACTGTACGCCAAGAAATCTGCGAAAATCACGAACGACCTAGATTGAAATATAACACATCTTAGGCTCGGGAAAATAATAAGTAACACTTATAAATAAGTTTTATATAGTTTCTCAAATTTAGTATATCATTATATTAGTTAGTTATATAGTTTTTATAAAGACAAGGATCAATTATGTCATTTATATATGCTTTTACAAGTCTTAATAGTGACATGTTAGGATTTTCAGAAAAGTCCCTACTTCATTGGTCCGCCATTTCTAAACCGCAAGGGATAAAATTAAATTCTATACATCGTTGGAAATGTGTGAATGTCTACTTTTCAAAATGTTGGTTTTCATATATAGAGGGCTTCATAACTAAGGTCAAATGACCATTTTACCCCTGAGTCCTAATAACAAAAAATTCCCAGGTTACTTTTGTCTCACCAAAATGACTAGAACTTTTGATCTACAAACCTGATTGACCCCAAACCAATGGGGAAAAGTTTTGTTTAGGTCTTGGCTACATTTCATTAAAGAGAGCTAAGTGATAGAAATGACCATATGTATGAGTTTTTCCCCTTAGAAGATGGACATGCAAATATGGACACCTTTTAGCAAAACTTTTCTTGAAAAATCGTCGGTATGTTTTAGGCGGGGCTTTCGGAAAAATAAACCTAAGACATATGGCTATGTCCCTATATTTTTCATTTAGACTCAAAACCCACTCAGATAAAAAGGGTGGGTCGTATTTTATAATAAATGTTCTGCACAATTGGCCAATCACAATTTAGTTACTTTATGTTTTTTAAGACAATTTTTGGGTAATGCATGTAAATACTAATAATTGAAATCATTTTTATCATTCAAAATACTAAAACGTCCATGAACTAAATGGTTTTTAAATGAAAATTGAGAGTGGTTTTTATAAACAAATCAAGGTGAAAATCAAGATTAATACATAAATAGTCAACAACTCTTGCATTCCAAACCCTTCCAAGCCTAAACCAGCTAACCTAATCACTAAAAATCATATGAAAACTTGATCAAATCATTCAAATAGGGCATGCAAGAGTTGATTAACTTAGCCTAAGAAAACCTCTAAAATCATAAAATTAGATAAAAAAAAGAGTTAGGGAAACTTATCAAGATCAACAAACCAAAAAACTAACTAGAAATACTAAACCTTCAAACCTTGTTCAAAATCTTGCAGTAAAAATTGAAGTTGATGGTGAGTGTGGGCTGCTTTATTTCATTCAAAGGGTGGAGAGAGCAAGAAAAATGAAATGTTGATAAGAACTAGGTAGAAAATGAAGTCTGTGTGATGTTTTGAGTTTTTATATAATTGATGCATGCAACTAGAGTCACATCTTGTAAGATTTGAATGTAAAATGAGTGGTGCATGTATAAAAGTGGGTGTGGGTTTGGAGGTAGTGGGTTGGGGGTGATTTATTTTTATTATTTGAAAATTTTTAAAGATACGTTATGCATTTATAGGACTAACGGGAAATTGTTAATGCGGGTTTTAACGTAAATGCCAAAGTAAATATCATAAAGTAATATTTTTAGAAAAACATTCCATTTAGTTTAAAATGACTAAATTTGGTGTTTTATATATTTCCCGAGCCTTTCGCGGTGTTATAATGTCGTTAAAACTTAAAATGCGAGTCGTATACGCGTAAACCGTAAAAAGAGTATTCTTCGTGTAGAAATGAAAAATTAAAATATTCTATATGAAAATTAGTACGTGAGAGAAATCAAATGTATAAACAGGTAGACTGGGCATAGTTGAGAATAAATTACGAGTACGTGTTACGGTATACGCGGGTTACTTTCCCGATAAAAGTTAATTTACTTAAAAATAAAGTAATAAGTAAATAAAAATATTAAAATAATGACCTAAAATTTTACGGTTGTGACAAAGTTAGTATAAACTTGTGAAGTTATTTGTGTTATTTTCTATTTATAGAGAAGCGAGTAGGTGAAAATCAAAAAATAAAATATTCATCTTTACCCGCATATTTCTCTTCCTTGCCAACTAGTCACGCCTCATCTCCAATGCTTCTTGCCGCGCGAACACCCCTTGCCGATGCCTCACAATGCACAGTTGGGACCAACCTTATATACGAAATTTAAAAATTGATACATTATTCATAATTCCAAATAAATGAATATCGAGTTTCTTTGAAACAAAGGAAGTCTATAGCGGTTCAAAATATAATATTAAAATTTAAGAAAATACAAAAATGAGAAAGAATAAACAAGAAAAAGTGTGTAATAGAAAAAGAATAAAATATCAATTCAGTTCCCCACACAGACACTACACATTACACAATCTCGTACTTGCTGATCTTCGCCACGTACCCTTCTCTACACCTTAATTAAAAATCAAAATCAATTTATATAAAAAAAAATATTATTTTTTCAAAAGACTGACCACATGCGTGTCAGACAATGAAATTACTATCCACCAACCGTGTTTCATTCTGATTGGTCCACGTCATCAGCACGGAAAAGTTTACAGTACACGCGTTTGATTAGATCAAAAATCAACGGCTGAGATTGTTTATTAGGTTTTTAGGCGGGGAACCACTCTCATAACATACTCCCACACGTCACTCGATCAGTTGTTCCGCTACCCGTAATAGCTTCGGTCAGTTCGGGCAGTCTTTCGTGGCATCACCCAAAAGCTTCCGTTTTGAGGTCCCTCTTATTGTTTCTTTTTAGTGTCCCCTTTAAACATGTTTTCTTTTCTTCATTTTTTCCTTTCATTCGTTTTATACTTTTAATTTTATCTAGTCAGATTCTTTTGTATTGTTTTATGATCGGTGAAATCAAGTCGTTTGTTTTGGAGGGTGGTTAGGTTTTTTTTTAAGGAATGGCGGAGATATGTTGTGGTGTAGTGAGTGAAAACGAGGCCTCGAACACTTGCGAACATAATTCACAAGCGGCGAGGCGGAAAAGAATGGAACTTCGGCGTATAAAATATGTCGCTGGAGTTCCATCTTTGGAAGGTGAGAACGGACTTAAGCAGGCGAGGTTATCTATCTCGCCTGCTTCGTTCTCACATGACTTTATTCAAAATAAAGCGGAAGATGATTGTGGCGATGTAAAGGCGACGGCGTCGCCTTTGGTTGCCACAATTTTGAGACCTACGGGGTCTGCGATTTTTGTGGATGTCGATGTGTTGCCGAAATTCGGTGTTGCCTCGGTTTGCGGGAGGAGGAGAGATATGGAAGACGCTGTCGCGATTCATCCTTCGTTTTTAACGATGGATGATTTCCAAACGTCTAGTTTGCATTATTTTGGCGTGTACGATGGTCATGGTTGTTCTCACGTACGTTAAAAATATAAAACATGACTTTTAAAAATATAAAGCAGTTTAAATTTTATAAACTGACGTTTACCGTGTAATTACTTTAGGTTGCTACTAGGTGCAAAGATCGGTTACACTTGTTGGTGAAAGAAGAGCTAAATAAAAAAGTGGGCACACTAGAATGGACAAAAACAATGGAGCAAAGCTTTTTCAAAATGGACAAAGAAGTGGTAGATTGGAATAAAGGGACAGTCGGCGGAGACTGCCGGTGCGAGCTTCAAGCACCGGAGTCTGACGCTGTTGGGTCGACCGCAGTTGTTGCAGTCATGACTCCTGATAAAATTATTGTTGCGAATTGTGGTGATTCGCGAGCAGTGCTTTGTCGTAACGGCAAAGCAGTGCCTTTATCGATTGATCACAAGGTTAGTTTTCTAGGTAGAAATAAAATAGTTTTCACATGTGACCGTACAATGTTTAATTCTTTTTCTTCTGGAAACACTGAGCATATACCCTGGTTAAGATCCTAGCCTATGTTTATTTAATTTGTTTTTTTACGTTCATGTTTAATACTATTTCACGGTATCTTTGTAAGTACTTACTATATTATTATAGTTCGGATGTGAATAATAGCTTTAACTTGGTTAAAAAATGGTTTCTGCGTAGAAAATAAAAGTATAGGTCAATCGGTAATTTTATGGTTCGTGTTTTATTTGCATATCAAATTTTAACTCAACTATATGTCGAAACTTTCAGCCGGATCGTCCAGATGAGCTAAATCGGATCCAAGCTGCGGGTGGACGGGTTATATACTGGGAAGGTGCAAGAGTTCTTGGAGTTCTTGCTATGTCTAGAGCCATTGGTGAGTGTTGGTCGGCTTTCTAAGCACGTTAATTTTTTACACCATACAGAACTTATTTTAGACATCACAAACACTGATGGCAAGTCGTGTATGAAGTAATATTACTCGTATATCGTTAAAACTATCTATACGTCCATTTTACAGGTGACAACTATTTGAAACCTTACGTTAGTTGTGAGCCTGAGGTAACGATAACTGATAGGACGGGGGAGGACGAGTGTTTGATAATAGCTAGTGATGGACTTTGGGATGTGGTGTCAAATGACACTGCGTGTGGGGTGGCTAGGATGTGTCTAAAAGGCAAGAAACCGGCTGCGAGCATAACAAATTTGATGGAGAGAGAAGAGCCCGGGTCTGAAAACTGGGACAAACCATGCTCAGATGCCGCAATGTTACTGACAAAGTTGGCATTGGCGCGACGAAGCGCTGATAATGTGAGCGTGGTGGTTATTGATCTAAGGAAGAAATGAAAGTGCTCGATTATGGACTATTCATGCTTAATTAATAGTGTTTTGGGACTTAAAAAACAATGGGGAAATAAATTTTTCCTCTTGATCTTCCCATGATAATTGAAGTTTAGATGATTGTAATTATTTTTAATCAAATTAATTGGTCGTGTTTTCCCTTCTCTAGTAATTTTCTTCTCTACTAGTGTCAAATTTTATTATTAAACACATGTCATATTGTGTGTGAATGGGGTTTATTAATGTGATTCTAATTGAAAGATTTTATCGTCATTATTAAAAATTATCATAGTTAAATAATATTTGATGTACTTGCTAGTTTGTCATCCACTTTTACGAACTTTCAGTTTGTTACTGTAATTCTTATTAAATGGATTATAGATTTGTAAATTGAAACACTATGTTTAATTTGATTACACTACTAAAGTCATCTAGTTACTCATTTCCTATATAAAAATTTTGTATTGCTGACAAAAAAGGCACCCGGGGTCAGGGTGTTCCCGCCAATCTACACATTTTTGTGGAATTAGAAAATAAGTTTTATAAGTTTTTAAAACTAGAAATCATTTCTAATTAATAGCTTATGGAAATAAGCTTCATTCAGCTTCATCTTTATCTGCTATTTTTATTCAGCTTTTGCTTCAATTTAGCTTTCGCTAGTCTTGCTTAACATACTCGTAGTGTCGTACAATCTTGTGAGTCTTGCTAAACATACTCGTCAATTCTGTTATATATATATATTACGTGATATACTGACATGCTCTATAAGCGTATTTAATTATATTTGCATGCATGTATTCTTCTTGAGAAAGAGAATTGTAGTTCGATAACTTTTGAGGTTGTAGATTTATGGTTGATGAATACGTGATCGAATCATGAGTAAAAAGATGTAAAATTGGGAGACGTGTTAATTTGGATTTTTGAAATGTCACTGTTTGAGAGACGCTATTAGCAATGTTTGAGACAGATGGCATATAAACTTTCAATAACAATTAAATATGTTTCAAACTTTTGACCCATGCATTCAGGTATGTTTGAATCTTTTGACAAAGTATGCGTATACCATGTAGTTTATGTGTTGGAGGGAATTTTGGATTATTTTTGCATTCGAGTCTAAACATAAGAGAATTGAAATTTCATTTGTTTGGAACTCTGAATTATACCTCGTAATGTAAATGTTGGTACAATGGTTGAAATGTTAGAAAGCGTAGTGCGATTTGCTAACACATTATGTCTTAACCGCAAATAGTGGTATAAAGTTGAGTCTTCGAACATGAATGGGCATGCGAGTGTTGGATTTTTGTGATAGATAATGCCATTGATGATTGCTTAATGTACGGGTTGTACTCAAAACGCAAGTAGTGGAACTGTACTACGGAGAATACTAGGTTTATCAGAGTGGATAATCGAGTGTTTGAATTATGTGATGGAATGAGAAGCATCCGATAATGTAGTGGACTAGTAGAAACATGAACGTACATATGCATCATCAATAATGCTCCAATCTCGTGATAGGATGTACTAGGAATGTGTGTGTTGGCTCAGTTGAACACTTTAAGAACATCATCGGTTGCTTTAGTGATCGAATCATGTGTTAGGCTATGCCATCAACTCCCATGAAGCTCTTATGGACAATGTTGGGAACAATCACAACATGAAACACAAGTCTCTCAAATACTTGATGTGATTTGAAGTCTTAGAGTTATGTAACAAACATCTTGGGACAAAATCTTATCTCCGTGGTGTTATTGAAGATCAACTCCAAATCATGTGATACCTTGTCTATACACCATTCAAATATTGTGATAGACAATTCAAAATTTTAGTGCTTGAATAAGGTGATGGATGGTGATTCGATACTAAGAATATGAATTGAAGTGAATAAATATCCTGAAACTAGTGTTTGCATTTCAATCAATAAAAAGGAATTCAATAGGTATCAATGCTAGAAGTTGAAAATGAAACTTATCAGACCATAAAGTGAAATGAAAAAGACATGTAAGACGAAATTAGAAAGAAAAAGAAAAGAAGGGTTGAGGATGAGATGCTGTATTCTCAAAGGTGTAATAGTGTTATGTGGGTCAAAGCAAGATACGAGTGGGTCCCACTTTAAGATGCTGCGTCACAATCTTGGTTATGTGCTGGCATAAACCAGGCCCTCATTCTTTGGCCGAACAAAAGAACAAGGTTCAAATAATTTCTTCCAAAGTTCCAATATTGTCATAGTTAAAGGAAAAAATCATGCTCAAGATCTTAAAAAAGAAAAATAAATATTTTTAAACAGACGTAATGCTGTGCTTCATATCTACAAAGTCAGGCATCGGCTTTATTTACCAAATCCATAACAGTTGTGAATTTGTCTCCGGCTTATTGCGTTGTTGGTTTCGAATATGCAGCATTTAATGTACGAGAAAATTTTAAAACTAGCTCAGTCATTCAAGTTATCTATATCTATACTACTATATAAATCATTTAAGTTATGGGCTCTACAAAAAATTAAGATAAGGAACTCCAATCATTAAGTGACATGTGTCACTTCTCTAACTAAAAAATAACAAAAAGAGAGGAGTTTTAACAAACTAAAATAAAAAGCTTCAATAATGGAGTGACACATGTCACTTCTTAACTAATTAATCACCTTTATTTTTAAATTTAAATATCTTTTAATTCGTTTAATTTTTGTATGATCTAATTTCACCATATTTTTTAAAATTTTGTGCTCTTTAATTCAACATCCATTTTGATATATTTTTATGAGTTTTTAGTTTTTACATTTTTAGTAGGTTTATGTTATTTTAATTCAAAGTTTTATAACTTTAACCTTTATTTCAATCAATACAAACTTTATTTATCAAAATCATTTACTTTTAGGAAAGTGTTTGACGGGAAAAAGATTGTGAAGGTCTTTTTATATGCGGGAATAATGATGTCACAGGAAAAATACGGAAGGCCCAAACAAACACATACAACTAATACATATACATTTGGAGTGTTGTGAAATGAATTCACTAAGCGGGTAGAGAATTACGAGGAGAGTTTGGTTAGCAATTCATTTACTATATTTATTATATAATTATATTTATCGTCGCCGTTGTGCGCATGTATCCCTAGTATTAATAATTTGGTAAAGAAAAACTCACCTGCAACCTACAGCCGAGTATCTTATTTTTTTGTTAACACAAATATAAGTATCTTATTTTTTTGTAACACAAATATAAATAGTGTGTAAGGTTAGTTTACTTGTGGCTAGGGGTGCTATTCGGGTCGGGTTGGTCGGGTTCGGGTCAAACGGGTCGGGTCCAAGTCGGGTCGAGGGTAAAAATAATATACCCGAACCCGACCCTATTTGAACTCGGGTTAGTCGGGTTCGGGTCAAGTCGGGTCGGGTCCAAGTCGGGTCGGGTCAAGTCGGGTCGGGTTCGACCCTATTTGAAAATGAGTAATTGCATGTAAAAGCAGTGCTGATTTTTGCATTTTGTTAAGGACTGTTTCTAAAATAAAATTAAATAGGGGTGTTTGGAAATTCATTATACATGTTAGCTCCATTGTTTGCTTGATTCTTGCAGACGTGCATGGTTTTTTTGGATGAAGTTTAACTAAGATAATTGGACTTAATTGGCCATGGATCTAAGGTACGTGCTGGGTTCATTGATCCTCCCGATATTGGCCTAAATATTCATTTACAAGTTATATGTTTTTAATGCTAGAACAATATTTATTTACTTGGAAAAATATAATTATATGATCAAAGCTTTACCCTGCTAAGATGGAATTAATGCATACTGCTGATCCGACTGCTATACCTGCTAACTCTCCTACCTGCAACATACTACATAAAACAACATTAATTAGACTTTAAAAAAAAAAAAAAAAAATTCCTAACTCGGGTTAGTCGGGTTGACCCGAACCCGACGAAGCAAAGTATTTAAACCCGATACCCGACCCTAATTCGTACTCGGGTTAAACGGGTTGACCCGATTGACCCGAGTTAGATTTTGGACCCGAGTAACCCGACCCGAATTGACTCGGGTCGGGTTCGGATCGGGTTCGGGTCGGGTCGGGTCGGCCCGAATGACACCCCTACTTGTGGCGACTTATGTTTACTTGGGTGACTTGTATTTAGGGTAACTCGAATTTTCTAGTGAAACAATACAATTTTTTGTTTTACTTTTTCACTACTAGACCAAATTTGAATCGGTTAAGAAAACACAAGTCGTCTCAAATACACTAGTCTTACACACCTGTATTTTGTATTAATAAAAAATGAAACACTTATCAAAAATCTAATATGATTGCCCAATTACTCAGTCGCTCAAACTATTTTGGGAAATGAGGTTTTTTTTAACTAGATTCAGGCTATGGAAACACATTTTAGGCTTACAACCTTTTTTTTTTTTTTTTTTTATATATTTTTCTTAACAGCAAAATTGAATAAAAGAAACTAACAAGAAGCTAGAAAAAGATTACATCGGATTTTTAAGCCAATCTGGCCAAACTAAACATTTTGAGTCTCTACTATTTAACCAAGAAAAAGAACAAAGACGAATGTTATCAAACAAATCACATTTCCTCATGCATTGGGAGTTAAATGTGACCGAGTTCCGATACTTCCAAACAAACCACCAAGTAGCCACGACAATCACCTTCAAACGAAGCTTAACTTCGGTAGAGGCCCGAAAGTTATCAACCCAAGACTCCCAATCTGAATGAGAGGTCAACTTAGGAATATTCATGTCCACCCAAATACGAACGAGCCGCCAAATATTTAACGCCACATCACATGAAAAAAAGGTATGATCATTAGTTTCCATACCATTAGAACAAACTGGACATGTAATAGATTGGATATCCAACACACGTCTTGAGAGATTCAGGCGATTGGGGAGTCTATTCAATCTCAATCTCCAAATGAAGATGTTCACTTTTCTTGGAAGAATCTTACACCAACTTGTTACTATTGGTAATGTCGGAAGAAATACATCATTGATATGGTTCCTCGTAACCCCAACAGAGAATGTGCCATCAGGATTGAGCTCCCAACGAACTTCATCAATTCCATTAGTTACTGGAACCGACTGTAATTCTGTTAACAAAGCTTCGAGCATGTCCAAGCACCGTCCAGAATCAATTGAACGCCTCCACTACCAATGCCACTCACCATTTACAAACCGGTCGCTAATGACACAACTAGGATGAAAATCTAACTTATAAAGTCTATTAAAACGGTGCGAAAGAGGAGAATCCCCTTGTTGGGAATTACAAGTTTGAGTTGATAAAGACAAAAAGAATGAAACAAGAGGGACTTAATATGACAAGAAGGAAACCTACTAAAAGATGGAAGGGCTTGCTTGCAATGAAAGTTTTATTATTTAGTCCTTATCCTCTAGTATATAAAGAGGACATAGGTGTAGGTTTTTATTCAAGTCTTCCAATAATGTAGTCGACTAAAAGGTGTGTGTTTAGCCTAGACGTTAGGGGAGAACGTCTAGGGTATTAGTTTTAGATTAGTGTGTCCTAGGCGTATAGTCTTGTAAACGCCTAGGTTATTAGTTTAGTTAGTAGACGTGTTCCTATAAACGTCTAAGATTAGTTAGTGTTAGTGAATGAAAAACCTTGTTCAATAACAAAGTATTGTTTTGATTATTCCGCTGCGTATTATGTTTATTATCTTTGTTATTGATCCCTAGCTGAGCTTATAAACGATCTTATCAATTGGTATCAGAGAGGGGAGCTCTTGATATAGGGATTTGCAAGGTCTTATGTGTCGAAGAATGATGAAAAAGGAAGAAAAATTCGAAGCTCAAAATTTTCGTATTTTTATACAGCACTGTTTTTAAACGGCGATAACTTTTTCGTTAACCGTTGGATCGGGACGAAATTTTAGGTGGATGTTCTCTATATACTAATCTAACTTTCCACCGAAGGGATCGTCAATTGGAGCTTACAGTAAAAAGATATAATATGTCGAAGTTGGCTGCTGATGGACTTTCAAAGTACTGCTGAAACAGTACTTTGATATACTTTGAGTTTATGTTCGAATTTTTAAAGGTTTTAATTGTGGGATGGATTCTATGTGCTACGGTGTAGTGTTCTTACAATGGTCTCATGTTTTGATTGGCCAAACTTGTTGATTGATCACATGGTTCTCAATCTCAGTAGTACATGCGTATAAGTAATACGAGGTATGGATTTATTTAGATTACATGATCATGTGATGGGGTCCACATGGGCTACTATTAGTTAGTTGATGTTGTGATTGTACGTGGAATGTTGATCACGTGGGGCTGGTTGTTTAGTTTAATGGGATTCACAAACAATTCATTGAATTGCTATTCTGATCGAGCGTATGAGAATTAATTGATTTCTTCAGAATATTGCTATCTGCTGGGAATTCAAGAGATCGGACGATGGAGATTTCGTTTGGGTTTTAATTAGCTGTGATGCGGTCTATGGTTAGTACAGTGTTCGTACCTTTTGATTGGTATATTTGTGTTGATGCTGCTGATTGGTTCACGTGGGATGCTTTTAATGTGTGAAGATTAATGATATTACTTGCACATGGGATCAAAGATGAGAGTTATTGATGGTATATTTTTCAAAGTACTGCTCCCACAAGGTGCTGCTCGAGTTCTTATTAAGGTACTGCTTCGACGAAGATGAAAGTACTGCTGATCGTGAAAGTACTGCTACTGCGTTTTTGAAAGTACTGCTACAAGACGAGATGAAATTTTCAAGGTACTACTGGTTTAAAAGTATTGTTTGCTCATACTTGTTATGAAAGTACTGCAGTTTATACGAAAGTACTGCAGTTTATTTCAAAGTACTGCAGATTTTAAACGAAAGTACTGCTGACGTTATTTGAAAGTACTGCTTCGTTTTTCAAAGTACTGTTTATGAAAGTACTGCTCCTTACCAACGTACTGTTTCTCGTATAGTTTTCGATTTAAGGGGAAGTCGAGCATGGTTTTTGGACGACACACACAGAGGTTATTGTTCACACACACAAGGAGTTTGGTTATTTGTTCTTAAAAGGATTTTAAAAAGGCTCGTTTTGGAGATTTAATTGAAGAATTGATTACGAAGAGGATTATTTATCACTTATTTGAAGGTGAAGTGGAATTACTTGGTTTGTGTTCTTATCATCTAGCTTGATGAATCTAGCAATGTGTGATTTTTCTTATGATGCTCTATGCACACATTGGCTATCACTTGAAGGAGTTACATTGTAGTGCTCAGTGTCTCATACTAGTTGAGGATTCTTTTCAAGGGATTGCGGTCTACTTATATTTTGTCCGTATAAAAATGGAGTTCCGTGGATAGTAAAAGATTTAAGACACAAGTTTGGGAATTTTACTTCTTCATCAAGTTCGTTATATTTGCTTTTCTTCACAAATTGATCATTACAAGGAGCTTACAGATTTTGAAGAATCAAGAAGATGGTTAACATATGGTTTTCAGGGGAAGCTTATTGTTAAATGTTTAAACCATGTACATGCATCACTCAAGGGGAAGTGTTTGATTTTTACTATTGTTGATCATTATTACTACTCCTAGTTGAAGTTTTCTACTGTTTTGGATCCATTTTTCTTATGGTGCGTAATGGTGGGTGATTTAAAGCATTGGAAGTCTTAGATTGGAAGTATGATATTGGTTCGTGGTGGTCAAGATCATTATTTGCATACGTTCCCTATTTAGATAATAACAAAAAGGGGAAGAGATGTTTGAGTGGCATGGCATGGATTAAGGGGAAGACAAAGGAAGACATACTTGTTTCATTTATGGCGAGATTTATTTATCTCAACTTCTGCTACTTCGTCTAGGGAAGTTCGTTCAAGAATGGTTTTGTCATTATCAACTAGGGGAAGATTGTTGGGAATTACAAGTTTGAGTTGATAAAGACAAAAAGAATGAAACAAGAGGGACTTAATATGACAAGAAGGAAACCTACTAAAAGATGGAAGGGCTTGCTTGCAATGAAAGTTTTATTATTTAGTCCTTATCCTCTAGTATATAAAGAGGACATAGGTGTAGGTTTTTATTCAAGTCTTCCAATAATGTAGTCGACTAAAAGGTGTGTGTTTAGCCTAGACGTTAGGGGAGAACGTCTAGGGTATTAGTTTTAGATTAGTGTGTCCTAGGCGTATAGTCTTGTAAATGCCTAGGTTATTAGTTTAGTTAGTAGACGTGTTCCTATAAACGTCTAAGATTAGTTAGTGTTAGTGAATGAAAACCTTCTTCAATAACAAAGTATTGTTTTGATTATTCCGATGCGTATTATGTTTATTATCTTTGTTATTGATATCCCTAGCTGAGCTTTTAAACGATCTTATCACCCCTATCCAATTATCAATCCAAAACCTCACCCGAGATCCACAACCAACTTTATATCTAAAAGTATTTGTCGGGATAATGCCATTAGAGTGTAAATGGTTAATAGAACCAATAATTTTTGCCCATAACCCTTTAGATTTGCACGCGAATTGACTTAAACCTACTTCCTCCCCATGGATTGCCTTAACAACTTTAACCCATAAAAGATTCGGATTAGAGATCAATCTCCACCGCCATTTTTTAAGAAGAGTAAGGTTAAAGGCTTTTAGAATTCCAAAACCTAACCCTCCTTTATCGAATGATGCCAAAGCATTCTCCCATTTAATCATAATGAGCTTTCTAGTGTCATTGTCTGCACCCCAAAAAAATTTTGATCTTAAAAGTTCAATAGACAAGAGGATGGATTCCGGGACTTTAAAAATCGACATATAGTAAATACCAACGCTTCCCAATACCGCCTTTACGAGAGTTGATCTTCCTCCTATAGAAAGAAGGCTTACAGCCTTGTTGATGTTTATAAAATGTAAAAGTCAAATGAGTATTTAACTTAATGATCTACGAAGGTTTTAAGTTCAAGTCTCACGAGCAATAACTGTAGTCTCGGATTCTTTTGGTGTGCATTCTCTCAAAGCTAAGGTTTTTTGGGTTTGGAAATAGAATGTTTTTGTAAAAGGCCTCTAATATTTAGGTTACCCTTAGTACTGATCCCCCAACGACTTTCATTTTTCTTGTCATCTCAGTTTTCTCTCTCCTGCAACCTACAACCGACCTTTTAGACACAATAAGGCGACCGACATCTAATTTATTTTATTTTTTAAAAAAAAACACCTTTTTTACACAATATATATCCCATACATTTTCATTTTCAATACACACTACTTTTAATTTCTCAACACACAAACTATCACTCTCACACACCCAACTTCTTTTTTACCTCCCTCACCTATCATCTCAGAAAATATGGCTACTGAACCAAATAATGTAAGACGAACTATCATTAGGAGACTACGGGAAGAACTTGTTGTTGAGGTCGCACAGGTGAATCAATTGTTTGACGTGTTGACTCAGTGTCTAGATCAAATGCGTATCCGTGGTCCTGAAATGATGAGGGTTCATTCGCTGGCAGATCATCCCCTTATCAACTACGGTTTGAACACTCTGGAAAGGACGACTGGAGTCAATATGAAGGAGTTATGAAAAGCATTTAGACGGATGAAAGTATTTCAACTACTGAAAGGGGAATGTATACTTCAAATGAAAAGCATTATTCTGCTTTACGGATCTATTCAATTTGAGTTCCTATTTTTCTTATCTCCTTTCTTTCCATTAATCATATTTTTGGTTTTGACTCATTCAAGCTGAAAAATGGGTTAATGGTGTTAGGAACAAATTTATTAACAATTACTGAGCAATGTAAAAGCTCGAAGCATTCCCCTTAACAACTATTGTATATTTAGTTTCGTACATTTACTTTTTTAATTAATGTAATGTATCGTAAAATAAATGAGGGTATAAAATATGAAAGAGTTGATGAAAATGTATAAAGTTTATATAAATTGTGTATAAAATGATAAAATAAATAAAGGTATTTATAAGGTTAAAATAATTAAATAAATGGGGGTAAAATAAAGTGTATATAAATTTGAGTTTGAGATGTCGGGCGGGGTAACGACCTTAGGAGCCAAAAACCCAAACGCCGACCGACTAGGACCATCATGCTGTAGTGGAGGCGACCGACATCCACCCTGTTGGGATTTTAGAACCAGTTAACCATTAACCTCTACGAGTACGCAACGGATATTGGATCTAGTTAACGCAATTATGTTAAGCACGTAATTAATAAACACATAATTAATACACTATTAATAAATTAAAAGGGATAAAGAAAAGCTAACCTTGCTTGGCAATTGATCTCTAGTAACGGAACAAGAAACCTAAGGAAACCTTAAGTATCTAAAATAGATACCTCGAAGAGTATCACACACAAACCCGATTAACGTATACGTTTGATTGTTGCTAGTCGAGAACGTAAACTATAAAACCAAACAACCCTTGTATCTTGAATTAAACACCACGTCCAGAAAACCCTAAGTGTTGGGATATGAAAGTGCTGAAGAATGACAAAGTACTGGAAGAAGTCAAAGTACTACTAAGGAAAAAGTCAAAGTACTGCTGTCGAAGTCAAAGTACTGCAAAGCTAAAGAACTGCTATATTCGTTTATGGAAAGCTTTATTATTCTAGAATATTCCTTGTTTAGATTACTTGTCGTACAAGGTTACAAATTAACCGACTAGGGTTATCCTTAAGCCTATAAAAGGATCCCTAGGTTGGCATTAGAGAATATATATGTTTTTTTAGAATCCTAAAGTACGAACGAGTTTTTAGAGTTTTAGAGAAGTACGATATTAGAGTTTTAGAGTTATTAAAGAGTCTGCATAACAAGCAGATTTAGAGTTATTAATAATATCGTTGAAAGTTAAAGTTAATTCTTCTTAGCTTTGTTAAGTAAATTCCGCATACTTAATAAAGTTTGCTCAGTGTTTCATTGTTAATAACTTAGGATTTATCCAAGGTTATTAAACCCTTAACAAGCTATATAGTTAGTTTGGTTAGAGTACATCGATCCAACAAGTGGTATCAGAGCTTGTGTGGAAACTCTGACTAAGAAGAAAACCGATTTCACAGCAAACCCTAAAGATGTCGACTGAAGCTGCATCAACCCCTATCTCTGAGGTATGTTCTAAGTGTCATGATTTTTATCAAAAAGTACTTAATGCTTATGTTAAAGAAAGAGATAATTATAGTAGGGCTAGGTCTGAGGTAGCTGGTTATCAAATTACTTTAGAATCTATGGAAGCCAAAATAATAACACATGAAAATAATAAAATGGCTTGGGCTGAAAAGTACGAACAACAGGATTATCAGTTAAAACTAAGTGAATGGAAGTTAAATTGTAAAATTTCTGAAATTGAGAAACTGACTAAGGAGAGAGATGAATTGTTAGCAAAGTTTGATGCTTGGAAAGAATCTGGTCTTTCCCATGTCACTTATGTTGAAAAACAGAGAAGGGCTTACATTAGAACTGGCCTAGGTTTTGGTATGGACTTTAATAACACAGAAGAAAACCCACCTAGTGATAAGGATGACCTTGATTTTGAGGATATAACAACTAGTGATGATGAACTTATTAACTATGTAGACACATCTAGTAATGAGGAATCACTTAGTGAACCACCTCCTGAATATAAGAAAGACAAAGGTTATCATGCTGTCCCTCATCCCACTGGTAGTCATCAACCTATTAGACCTGATGTTTCTCGTTTTGGTGTAGACAACCTAGAGTTTAGGAAAAAGCTTACTAGTCAATCTAGGTCTGAAACCCCAAAAGAAACTGTTGAAAAATCTAAGGATAATGATGTTAAAAGTCAAGCAGTACCTTCAACTCAAAGTACTGCTACATGTTCAGCAGTACCTTTAGGAAAACCTTCTCAAAATACTGCTAAACCTTTTAGGGATAACTTTGGTCATCATAATTCTTATTATTCACCTAGAAGACAAGATAGGTTTGGACATACACATAGAGAAAACAATTTTGGAAGTTTGGGTAAAAAATTGTGTTTTGTTTGTTATAGTCCTAATCATCTGATTAAGCATTGTGACTTTCACTCATAGTACCTAAGTAAATTCCCAAAGAACAGATCAACCAACCATAAGCCTAGAGAGAATAAACCAGTCTGGAATCACTCAAATAGGGTCAACCATAGCAATTTCTCACACAACTATAGGTACCCTCACCAGAGAAGACCTTTTTCAAAACCTCCAGTACCTTCAAACACTTTCTAAGGAACTGTTAAGCCAAAACCAGTACTTTCTCAAAGTACTGCTCAGTTTTCACCAAACACCTTTTGGAATAGGAACCCTAGGAGATCTAATTACTATCAATCTAGAAGGCGTTACAACCCAAAGAAAGTAGCTAGATCAGGGGACTCTACACCAGAAGTTAAAACTAAATGGGTTTAAAAGGAAAGTACTGATGGGGAACAAACAGTACTTTCCACAAGTGAAAGTGAAACAGAGATTTTGGTTGAAAGTAATAAAGAAAACTTAGTTGAAAAAGAAAGTTTTGTTGAAAATCCACAAGTTTTGAATCAAAAGATAATACTGGACCATGCTTTAAAAAACAGTAGAGACTACATACTTACAGAATGTAAGTATGTCACTCCACAAGGGGAACACAAGTCAGTAATGGCTTGGGTTCCTCAAAGCAACTAACTTTTTCATCTTATTAGACAGGGTAACCCATAAGAGGAGCTTAAAGATCATTTTATTGTTGATAGTGGTTGTTCTGTGAGCATGACAGGAGACAAGGAGTTTCTGTCAGGTGTTTTAGAGTATATTAGTTACTAAGCTACATTTAAGGGGAGGACTGATTAGCTTGTTAGACAGTCCTGTGCTTTGCTTGAGGGGAGGCAACTCAGATAGCCTTATTAAAGATCAAGTTTAGAAAGTTCAAGAAGTCTGTTTGGCCCTTGGTTAAACATCACAGGTTATGGGTCAAAGCTGAAAAGAAGAAGCGAATGCATTTTAAGAAGACTTCTACAGGCAAAAAGGTTCCTCAGCATTCTTCTGTCCAATTGGGGAGGAATTTAGAAGAAGAGAATTTGAAAGAAGATGCTGAATTTCATGAAGAAAAGGAGAATGAACCTCAAAGTACTGAAGCACATGTAAATCTTCAAAGTACTGAGCCTAAAGGAACTGGTGTTCAAAGTACTGATGATCAAGGTGCTGCTGATCAAAGTACTGGTTTTCAAGGAACATCTCGACAAGAATTAATTACACCAAGGGTGTTAGATTTTGAAGAAGAAGCTGGTCCTTCAACAATTCCACAAGAAGAAGAAGCTGATACACCCAAACTAATACACACTGCAAGTGATGATGAAACTATTGCTGAAATATTACATGATTTATCAAAACCAAGGGGTGTTAGCATTCCAGGAGTTACTGAAGATCAACAAAAAGCTTCTCAACCTTCTATAGATCCTAAAGATAAAGGGAAAGGTAAAATGATTGAAACAAAGAAGAAAAAGAAACTTACTTTAGCACAACTAAGAGCTGCTGAAGTTGCTAGGAATGAGGAAGCAGCTAGAAAGGTACAAGCTGAATTGAATGCTGAAGTTGCTAATGAAGAAGCTAAGGATAAAGAAGTAGCTAAGAAATTGCAAGAAGAATTGAATGCTGAAGCTGCTGTACCATTAAAGACACCTATTCCTGTTTCTGCTCTACCAAGAAGACCAAATCGTGCTAAAGAAAGAAATGCAATGATGGCTTATTTAAAAAGTCAAGTATATATTGGATTGCATAAGTTGAATTATGTTGAGATGAAACAGCTGTATGAAGCTGTTAGAGAAGCTTATCAGAAGCATGTTGATAATATCAAAGATTTTAAAGATGATGATGCTCAGAAAGAAGATGATAGAAAAGGAAGCTTAAAAAGAAAAAGAACAACTGAAGTTGAAGATGTTCAGCCATCAAAGAAGGTTGAGTTAAGGTCTGATACAGATGATGAATTAAGGAATTAATTAAGAGTTGTAGAATTTGAGTATTCTAAAGATGATGCAGAAAAGAAAACAGAAAAGAAGAAGAAAAAATCACCAATAACTACTTTTGAAGTTGTAGAATCAAAGGATGGAAATTATCTGATGTTTCATAGAGAAGATGAAAGCTTCAGAGTGTTTAATATGCTATGGGATCTATTGCAGATAATAGATAGAGAATATTTATTTCATTTATATCATTTGGTGCAAGAATATTTTGAACACATTTCATCAGAAGGTGTTGGTTTAATTTTGCATGGAGATCTCACAACTATTTGGGAAACTGAAGAATCAAGCACTGATGAGATTTGGAAAAATCAAGAAGATTGGGAGATTATCAGCTGGAGATTTTTTTGAAGAATCTGGAGTACATGTTTTAGAGTTAGAAGATGGAACTATGATTCATATGTTAGCAGATAGAAGATATCCGCTTACATCAGATCTTATGAGGAGAATGCTAGAACATGGTATGGAGGTTGAAGAAGATAATGAAACTGCACTTATGATCATCAAATTGTTTATCAGATGGACAACAATGGCTGAGGATGAAGCATAAAATACTGGTATAATATTTATAATATATAAATTTTTGAAAAACAAGTACTTTATCCAAAGTACTGCTGGAACAAACAGTACTTTAATCAAAAGTACTGCTTGCAGCATAAACCAGTAAATGTTTTTGAAAGAAAAACTTTTGTTAAGTAAAGAATATTTTGAAACAAAAGTTAACAGCAACAATGGTTTTTGAGATGGTTATAACAGTATGTTATCAGTTCACCATGTTTACAAAAGAACTGGCTAATCCATGAGCAAACGGCTCTGGTAAAGATATCTCAAATCCGTTATATAGTTGACAACTTGCTAATAAGTTGTATGGTAATCAACTCACCATATCAGCAAATGTAAAGAGTTGGCTAGCCCACAAGAAAATGGCTTGTGGTAAAGGCTGTGGAAAAACCATTATATGGTAATTAGTTCACCATGGTTGCAAGAACTAACTAGTCCAAAGGGTACAACTTTTGGTAAAGACAAATCAAATCTGTTGATAGCTGATGATTTGCTCAAAATCATATGGTTATCAATGTACCATGGTCTTAAACACCTAAACATTTGGCTACTCTAGAGTTAATAGATTTGGTAAAGAGACATCAAAATCCATTAAAATTTCAATGATTCACCTCTCACAAGAGTTTACACACCTGGAAGTGATGAGAATAGACTGAAACTTAACTGAATTAATGTACAAATTGTCATATGTTGCTGAGTTGCTGAAAAGATGGAGATTGCTGAATGTTGCTGAAAAGAAATTACTAATAAAGGTTGCTGTAAAGAATGTTGCTAAAAGAATAAAGATTACTTTGATGATGGCAGTCCAAGCACAGTAAATACAAAGACAAATATGAAGATAAAGATAATTGATAAAGACACAATCTTTCCAAGAAGCTAACAGAAGTTAAAGATAAAGCTACAAAGGAAACTTGAAGTCAAGCAAGTAGAATTCAAGTTAGGGGAGGATTGTTGGGATATGAAAGTGCTGAAGAATGACAAAGTACTGGAAGAAGTCAAAGTACTGCTAAGGAAAAAGTCAAAGTACTGCTGTCAAAGTCAAAGTACTGCAAAGCTAAAGAATTGCTATATTCATTTATCGAAAGCTTTGTTATTCTAGAATATTCTTTGTTTAGATTACTTGTCGTAGAAGGTCACAAATTGTAAACCGACTAGGGTTATCCTTAAGCCTATAAAAGGATCCCTAGGTTGGCATTAGAGAATATATATGTTTTTTTAGAATCCTAAAGTACGAATGAGTTTTTAGAGTTTTAGAGAAGTACGATATTAGAGTTTTAGAGTTGTTAAAGAGTCTGCATAACAAGCAGATTTAGAGTTATTAATAATATCGTTGAAAGTTAAAGTTAATTCTTCTTAGTTTTGTTAAGTAAATTCCGCATACTTAATAAAGTTTGCTCAGTGTTTCATTGTTAATAACTTAGGATTTATCCAAGGTTATTAAACCCTTAACAAGCTATATAGTTAGTTAGGTTAGAGTACATCGATCCAACAAGACTAACTATATAGCTTGTTAAGAGTTTAATAACCTTGGATAAATCCTAAGTTATTAACAATGAAACACTGAGCAAACTTTATTAAGTATGCGGAATTTACTTAACAAAGCTAAGAAGAATTAACTTTAACTTTCAACGATATTATTAATAACTCTAAATCAGCTTGTTATGCAGACTCTTTAACAACTCTAAAACTCTAATATCGTACTTCTCTAAAACTCTAAAAACTCGTTCGTACTTTAGGATTCTAAAAAAACATATATATTCTCTAATGCCAACCTAGGGATCCTTTTATAGGCTTAAGGATAACCCTAGTCGGTTAATTTGTAACCTTGTACGACAAGTAATCTAAACAAGGAATATTCTAGAATAATAAAGCTTTCCATAAACGAATATAGCAGTTCTTTAGCTTTGCAGTACTTTGACTTCGACAGCAGTACTTTGACTTTTTCCTTAGCAGTACTTTGACTTCTTCCAGTACTTTGTCATTCTTCAGCACTTTCATATCCCAACACTAAGGAACTAGTCACCTTTTCTGTCCGAGAAACACAAGCTGGAAAACAGCTTCTTTAGTATCATCCGATATCGGACACGCCTTGTCCGATATCACCACTTTCTGTCCAAGAACAAAAGTAACGAGCAGGAGCAGTTAAACCCTTTGTTTGCTGCTGTTGTGTGTCGACAAGGAAACAAGAAGCATGAACCAATCAATCAATCTAAACACTTGTTCACGAATACAAGTTTAGAACCAAAACCAAACACTCCTTTGTCGAATTGTGTTACCAATCGACTAGAAGCAATAAGCAGAAGCTTGTGATCAATTTTAGGGATAAAGAGTCAATGTTATGTGAAGATATTGGTTTTCATAAACACATAACAAACACAAGTATGGATCGAATGAGATAGAGAGTTTAGAGAGAGAAAGTAGAATGAGAGCCTTTTTAGAGAGAGAAAGTAAACAAAAGAAAAAAGGTTAGATTAAGTGAAAGGTCCAACCCTCTACCTTGGGAGGTAGAGGGTATTGATAGTTACATACTAAACGTACTCCTTCGGACTGTGGATCAGGCATACAGTGGGTAAAGACCCATCCGTCCTCCACGGTGTTGCTCTCAACTAAACTATGCTAATAACTAACTAATAAACAAGTAAATAACGATATGTCTACGAGCTAACTTATGCTAGATTATATTTGGGGTGACCGACACTTCACTATGGAATTTCTAATTCCTAACAATCTCCCCCTAAGGGAGGTCACCCCATGTTTTACATTTCGAATCCTAGCATTCTATTTAATCTTCAGTCTTGAGCTCGTAGACTTTAATTCTTCAACTTCCGCATCTTTGTGATTTAGCAGTGATACTTCAAAGTCCGCATAGTTTTGTACTTTCAGTGGAGGTCTTTGAACTGATCCATGTTTGTTGATTCATTAAGCCAGGTTAGAGATCATCAGCCACAGCAAATCTCTGGCTCATCTATTGTAGTATCGCCATTATGTGAAGTTGTGACTTTCTGACCGACATGCTCACATTTTGAATCATGATATCTTCTCATCAGAGTAGCGGAAGCTTTTGTTGATTCATAATATTTCCAGCAGCGTAGCAGAAGCATGGATTGAAAATATTAGAGCCAGTTGATGACGATATGCACTTATCATGATTTCTTTATAAATGAATGTGTTGTGTGAGCATGCGGCTATGAATTGAATTCTCAATATCGATCAGCTGCAACCGTCAACAGTTCCTGCAAACAAACAGTTAGCAATAAAACACATGAAAGTGTCTTTGTTCACTTTCGATGAATATAGTTGCAAGAACCACGGTTCCCCGTTGCTCAGTATAAATACTGCCTGTGATCAGGTAGAGTTCCGAAGAATCTCCTTGACAGGGTTTCGCAGCTGCTCAAGCTATTCTCAAACCGGAACGTCTCAAAGAAGACAACACGGAGTGAGTGAACCAGCAAATTGAGATTTACTGATTGATTAAAAATGATTTGAAAAACAATCGTGTATTGTTTATCAGAAAGAGTTTTTGCAATACAACGAAGGTTTTATATGAGAAATCAATTTTCAATCATAAACACCTTTTGATATTTGAAAATGTTAATACACAGACGATGTGCTAGAGAAAGGAGTTTTAAGCACAACGACCGGGTTTTCAAAGGCATCCGTTAATCCATTTCCTGGACCAAGGTTGATTCAATATTGAATCTACCCATAGTTTCTATCCAGTTGTCACAAGTTTGATCTATTGGATAGATCTCACATGTTACCTACCAAGAGCTTGTTTGATGTTGGCTCTAGAAGAATTTCCATCTTCATTGTGAGTATTTTACATATCACTCAGATGTTCTGGCAATACCATAAGGATAATGCGTAGGACTCTTAAGATATAATATCACTTTCCACATTGTGTGAAACAGTGAGTCTTCATTGATTGTGTCCTAGAGAGATATTGATGATCTCGTGGCTCTAGACTCAATAGTGCACTTTGGTTTCCTATGCCGTAGGACTCTTAGGTATTTTACATATCACTCAGATGTTCTGGCAATACCCTCAATATGTGCATCGATATACGAAAGAGTTTAGCACATATTAGAGAGAACTTGCACTTTGAATCATAATGATCATCATTTATCAAATTTCATTATTAAATCACAAATTCTCCCCCGATCAAAAATATCAAACCCTTTGAGATTTTGGATCCCAAGTGATTTAATAAGGTTTAGAAAACATGGGAGAAAATGTGGCCTGGTTTAAATACTCATCTTGTTTTTGGGTAAACGCTCCTCCTCAATCATGTTCATCATGTATATGAAATCGTTTGGCACATGGAGGGAGGAGTGCCTTTAAAGGACTAAAACAGATTTGAGATTTAAATCACGATCTCTCCCCCGATCAAAAATTTCAAACCCTTTGAGATTTGTGATCCCAATTGATTTAAATTATTTAGAAAAGTTTGGGGAAAGACGTGGCCTGATTTAATATAGAAAAATGACTGAAATGGATCAATTTAAGACATTTAAAGATTGTTAGTGTCAGGTATGAAAGTTTTAAGAGATCTTTAAATAAAATAAAATAATTTCACAATCAAACAAGAACAGAAAAAATTTCATTTTGAAAGATCTTTGAGTATTAAAGAAAATCATACCATGACATAACATTAAATCTTTAGATCACCACATTATATTGTATAAAACGGACTTTTATGAAGAAATATCGTTTGAAAATATTTTATTTTAAATCACTCTCCCCCTCAATCGATGACCGTAGTCGTTGATTGAGTGACTTAAGATTTGATAAAATGAAGTCCAGTGATTTCTAAAATTTAGACTAATTTATTTCAAACAAATATTGTTCTACCATTTTCGAAACAATATTTTTAAAATTGTAAAGAAAATGGTATAATCCACTACTTGTCCTGCACAAAGATACGTTAGGTGGTGTAGAAGCTGCTTATGTTGTTGTTGTTGTTGTAGGGCTTGGAAGAAAACCGTCTGCTGATGCAGTGAGACCTCTGAAGTTGCATCTATCGTGCCAACTATTCATGGAGAGATCCAATTAAGCTCCGTTTCTTCTTTTGTCGACCCAAGAAATAGACACCCTTTACTTTCGGCATCCAATCATACTCATTTGTGGGATCCGGATCGGGAACGTTCTTTTATACCATGATATCTGCATATGTTAGTGGACACAAACAGATATGTGGTGGTCGACAACACCCAAACAGCAATCGACTAACAAAAGTCAATCCAACATATCAATCAGATCATACAAAGGCATGGGAATTGTATGTTTATCACAATTTAGTCATCTAATCCTAACAATCATATCCTAGATTCCTAGTCCTTCGACATAGGCAAATATAATTTTTAGTTAAGCACGTAGGATAATTAGATAAGTCTGATAGATGATATAGATTTGAAAACATTCTCCCCCTCAATCAATGACTCTTTCTATGAAAAGTTTTAAATAAGCTGGAGTCATTGATTGGGTTTTGCAAATTTATGAAAACATGATTCTGATTGATTTTCAAGCAACTCATTTACCACCATTTAGTTAAAACAAATATTTTTCTAAAGAATTTTTAGAAGGAAAAATATTTGAGTAGGAACAGCATTCCTTCGACATACTTTCCTCAATATGTTTTTAGGATAAGTGCACGAATTTTGTGAAAATCATTTAAGCGTAGCACTTTCCTTCTTTGAAAAAGCGGGTTGCTATCTGAAATAATAGCAAACCATGGTTTAAGCACGGGTCACAGTCTGAAGTAATTGCAAGCCATATTTTGAGACATGTTTAGAAAGAAATATTTACACCTCCTGCTCGAACTTCATCTAAAGTCCCGTGCCATTATTGAATGACATTTCTAAGACCGTAGATGTTATCGATACCAGGAGACATGTCTTGAGAAAACAATATTTTTGGTATTTTTAAATTTTATGATTTTTATGGGTTTATTATTTTTTTTATTGTTTTATATTTTTGTATTTTCCTTTTCGATAAATATATACAAAGAGGATGATATAGTTTAAGAAGGACGATGATACGAGTACCGAGATAAGGATATCGTACAACACTTTGTAGAAGATAGAAGTCATCATCTCATAAACTTTCACCACCAAAGCTTTCGAGGCTCTTGAATCGTCGTCAAAACTTGAGCCTTCTGAAAGTGAGACTTTGGTAGCTTCCCCCCAAACCGACAAACTAAGTATAAAGACCATTTCCCCAAGAAGTAGAAATGAATAAAAATGGTCTCATTGAATGAAGCTCAGCACCCCGAAGAACTCGAGAACATCGAAGTAACAAGTTGAAACATTGATCGTCTCATTGGTTATCAAATCCGGAATAACTAATTAAGTCCGATCACATGAACATGTTGTGCGTCCCCGATGTACACATTACTCTTCGAGATTGACCAGTTGTCTATTCAGGGGAACAATATATCAACATCTTCATTTTACCAAGTGCATTCTGTTGGAATCACTCCTAAACAGTATTTCAAGTATTTATATCTCATATGTAATAGGTAGCTTTATTATGGCCTTTATGTTTGTTTAAGGTCAAGCTTATGTAGAAGGCCCATAAGCTTAGGCCCAAGCCCACATAAGAAAGGATGGGAACTAGGAGTGTTGCCCTAGGTTCCCTCCTATAAATAATCTTGTAAACCCTCATTTGAGGGTTGGTTGTTCAAGTTACTCTTTCACATACTCTCTACGCCTAACTGTTCTAGTATTTCGTGTGTGTGTGCTTGTTTACTTGTTTAATCGCCTTATCTTATTCTCTATAACTTGTGTTTGTGAAATTAGTGACCTAACAGTGGTATCAATCGCCAAATAGTTGGGTGTACTCGTTTGTTTTTGAAGTTTTGGTTTTGGGTCTTACGCGTAAAGATAACGCAATCTTTGGTTATCTTAAAAACTCGTTTTTTACCCTTTTTAATCCAAGATTCTTGTACTTTCAATGTTTTGAGGTGTTAAAATACTTGTTTTTAGCAAAAAGTTTCAAACTTTACGCGTGGATTTACGTTTTTAAGCTTGTTTTTGTTCGTGGGTGTCGTTCTACGCGTAACCCGTTTAGCAGTTTTGGTACATCAAAATTCACACTTTTGTGTTCTTTTGGTACTATTGAAGCTATTCCATAACAAAAATCTGGTTTAGAAACACATTTGGGCAAAATCAAAATTACGAGTAATCCTACGCGTATCAAAACCCTAATATTACGCGTAAGATTTTCCTTGGTTTGATCTTCATTTTCGTGGTTTATTCCGTGTTTTCTTACTTGGATAAGTCTGAAAATACGTCGACTTTGGATATCTTTTGCACTGTGAAGTGTAAAAGATCATTTGGGCAAAAAACCCTAAAATTACGCATAAGCATAAGCTTACGCGTAGAAATTCTACGCATAAGATTCACTTTACGCGTAAACTAAGGTCTACGCATAAGGTAATCCTACGCCTACGTTTCTACGCCTAACTTTTGTCTACGCATAACTTTAGTGTTTTACCTTCTTACGCGTAAGCTAAAACCTACGCGTAACTCCTTTGTTACGCGTAACTTTTGGTGTTTTTATGCATAAGTACTACTTGGTTCTTGTCTTTTCTACGCCTAAGGACACTTCATCAACAAAGGTTCATTCGACTACAAAGATCCATTTTTACCACACAAGTTTATCATCATGTCTCAACCACCATACTCTAACTATTTCCCTCACACTTATAATCAACAACAACAACAACAATTAACTCCACAACATCAACAATGGAATCAACAACAAGCTATTTATCAACAACAATTTAATCAGCAACATACTCCACAACTTGGTGCAATTCCACAACCACAAATGGTTCAACCATCACCAAGTCTTCAAGCTCTACCCTACACAAACGATTTCAATCAACATCCATCACGAAGCACTATGAAGGAACCCACTTGGTTTGCAAAGATGTGTGAAGCTTTAAGCAGCCAACAATCAATTCATGAAGCTGGATCACTTGATAGACCTCTAATGCTCACTCCAGGAAACTACGATCAATGGGTGATAAGGTTCTTTAGGTTTTGTGATCTAAAGAAGCCACATGGAAAGTTCTTAAAGAAGGTTATCTTGGAAGGTCCATTTGAGATGCCTACTGTCATTGTACCCGGAGATCCAACTGCTGCTCCACCAAGAGATGAACAAACCAACATTGCTACTGTTGCAGATTTAAATCCCACAGAACTTCTACACTATGAAGCTGATGAACTTGCAATGGAATACATCCTCTTAAGATTACCAAACCCAATTCTTCGTAGTGTTGATGCTCAAAAGACTGCACAAAAAATGTGGGATCATATTCGTCTTCTTATGGAAGGATCTGTACTCAATCAGGAGGATTTGGAATCCAAAATTTACTTGGCTTATGAACACTTCATGATTGAACCTGGAGAGACACTAGAGTCCTATCATCATCGATTTTCAGACATCATCAATGATTTGGATAAACACAACATCATCATGCCACGAATTGCAGTGAATACTAAGTTCCTGAGTAGTCTTGGTCCAGAATGGGAGAAGTATGTCATTTTTCTCCGTCAAGCGAAGAATATGCATCATTCTACCTATGGATTGTTGTACGATTACTTGAAGCCTCATGAAAAGGAAGTTGATCGGGAAAGGATTCTCCGTGCTCAAATTGCTAAACAGTCACAACCGGACAATCAACAACTTGCCTTGTATGCTCAACATAATTATCCCTCTCAACCAGCAACTCAACCAACTGCTTCAAACACACCTTCACAGCAACCTCAACCTCAACAAAATCAATTGGTTCCATACAGCAACAATGCTAAAGCATATGTCAGTGATCTCGGATCTTTTTCTTTCCTTGGCATGCCTTTAAACAAAATTCGATCTCGATCCTCATCCGTGAGATTCTTATCTTCCAACCTAGCCCTCGCTATCATCAATGCATCCAACTTCTTTCAGTAAAGCACATAATCTTGGAGAACTTCAATAACCGGTTTCTTTTCATTGAGCTCTAGAAATTTTTGTTCTAGATTTTCTAAGATAGCTTCTTTTTGGTTTTCGGTCAAGGGTTTGATAGTAGTGGTAGGTGACGATGGTGTGTAATCATTTTTGGTGGTGGAGGTTGTTGTTGGGGTTAATTTATTTGATGATGGTTTCTTTCGGTTTGCTTTCCCCATTTTAACCACTTCCACATTTTTCTCTTCCATGTTTGCACAAACTTCCACTAGCATCTCGTTGATCCCTTTGCCTTCTTCCAACTCGGTTATATTAATCCGCATTTCTCCCATACCAAAATCTACTTGACACTTGGTCGTGACAAGAAAATCTCGACCAAAACAAACATTAGGTTCATCCGCATTTCCTTCTTCTAAAACAACAAAATCAGTTTCAAAGATATGTCCATGAATATTGACCTTCAGATTTTTCACCATCTTCCTTCCATATGCTTCATAGTCCATACGAACATGACCGATTTCGTCAAGAACCTCTTCCAAGATATAATTCTCTCCATAAGCCATATTAAGCTGTGCATCCCAAGCACGTACTCCTTCCACTTCACAAGGTGTTCCAAATCTCATCATCGGTGAATCATACACCGTTGACGGTGCTTGTGTAAACACTACCACTCTTTTGTTTTTGGGTAGTTGAACCTTGTTTTCACATACTTCTTCCATATCACCCGTGTCAATTCCCATTTCTTTCTTGCTTTCCTCCAAAATTCCTCCAATCTTTTCTAATGAACTTCCCGTATCCTTGAACATGTCATCCAAAGTATGAAGGTATTCCGAGATTCCGCTCAAACTATCCATGTTACTAGACAACTTAACAAAGCAAAACAAAACAAATCCCGAATGATTAGCGTTAAAGTTAGTAAAACAAGAACAAACTATAAAAACATATAATAAAACAACTAAGACATCTAACAAAATTAAGAACTCGAATAAAAACTCAAAACCTAAAAATGATAAAACTCAACTCAGAAACTCCAACCGGATTCGGTTGGATCACCAACCGAATCGGTTGGTTGAAAATTCTAGACAGAAATACGAACCGGATCAGGTTGCGGGTTGCGACCGATCGGTTTGATCGAAAATATTTTTTTTTTTTTTATTTTTTTTTTAAAAAAAATAATAATAATTAATGCAAATTAAATGTCATTAAGGATGTACTAACTCCAGTTAATTAAATAAAACTCTTCAAAAACTAATAATTAAATAACTTATTAAATCTAATTAAAACCAAAATTAAAACTAAAACTAAAACTAAATAAACTACCAATAAATTCTATCATGAAATAAACTATAACTGAAAATAAAATTACTCTAAATCATTACCATTAACTATTAAAAATTAAAATAAATAAAACTAGATTAACTAAATAAATAACAAATGTAAAGAAAAATAAAATAAGTAAAAACAATAAATCTAAGAACTGATTAAACCACACAATTACTCTAGAAATCAAAACACAATAAACTAAGAAGATAGATATAAAATTCGAAATTTTTTTTTTTACAGAATGTCTAACCGGATTCGGTTGGCTAACCAACCGAATCGGTTAGTTTGAAATAAAACTTTTTTTTTTTTTTTTTAGACTAATTTCAAAGAAAATTACAGAAAAATCCCCGGCAGCGGCGCCAAAAACTTGATGTGCTCCGGTTGGTGCAAGTTTTAAAAATTTATAATCACGAATTAACCGTATAACCTATTAACACATACGAGCAAGTATACTCGTCCGCAATAGCAAAGTTTGGTAAGTCGAGATCGTCCCAAGGGATTTTTGTTTTGAAATAGATCTTATTAAAAAGTTCTAACAAGAAAGCTTGTCAAGGCTTCCTCGAATAAGTGTTCTAGTGAAAATACGAATCAAGAATAAAAATATATATACTTGTGTGAAGTCTCATAATCAACCATAGATAATGTCCATAAAGGTTTGGTGTATACTCTTAGTATGATGCACAAATCATAAGCAAATGATTCCCCAACCATGGTATTTGTTTGTAAAAATCATTCTAAGAACAAAAACATTTAGGTAATCCTTTCGGTCCTTATCCCAATGATTATCCTATAAAAGTTCCATTTGTTTGCAGCATGTTCTCATTAAATTTGTTCTTACGAATCTTTCGACCCTTCGTGATGAAAACGTTCCTAGTCTTGTTTTAATAAGCAAAACATGGTGGTTGTCAATCACCATATCCCCATACTAGTTTGTCACTATACTTTTTGGAATAAAACACAAGAGAAATCCTTTCGGTCCTTTTTCTTAAAACATGTTTTATTGACAAATCAATCCAAGACTAGTATTTTTCCAACAAACTCATTTAAACAAGATCATATATACATGCATCACATTTTGAGAACATTATTATGATTAATCACATTCCAACACACAAGTATATCACAAACTACTCCATGAAAACAATCATATCTAAACACAAGTCATAACAAGGTAATTCAAACAATTCAAGAGAATAGATTTCCATAACAAAGTTCATAGAATACCTAAACTTTTGTGATTACAAGAATTAGAAATCGTGGAATGTAGCAACCACGCGCCTCCAATCACCTAGGATCACCGCACAACTCCAAACTACCGAAACAATGGACAAGAATGGTTCCTTCCTTGCTTCTGGACGTTTTCCAGTAACTACTAAGCTTTTGGGTTGAAATAATAGGGTAAGTATGAGTTTTCGTGTAAACTAATACTCTTTTGGTTGTGTCACACTTAGTATACAAGTACTAGGTCCTTTAAATAGCCAAAGCACTTGCTTAACTGCCCAAAAAACGTTCTCTCCAAGTTAATATCAAGAAATGATCGGACTCTAATGATTATGGGGAGTTAAGACAACAATAAATGCGAATTGTGTAAATGCAGTGCCAGAAACCGGATCGGTTTTTAGTCCGACCGAATCGGTATTAGCTTTGACCATCTGCCCAGCCGGATCCGGTTACGGGTTGCGACCGATCGGCTGGGTTTTGCTCCTTTTGACTTTTTTGCTGACTTTTCCCTTTACGCTTCATTCTTTGCTTACGTTGATGATTTCCAAAACCAAACTTGATCTTTCCTTGCTGTAGATGCTTCGAAATCACTACGCTTCCATATCATTGAGTCCACAAGCTTCCAATCTCAATTTCCTTCCTTTAGAATCTTCCAAATGTGCATAAGAACTTCATTTCTTCAATATTCACGATACCTGGCTACATATACATACACAATACGCATCTTTGCACTTTTGCAACAGTTATGAGTAAATATAGCCGAATATCATGCACAAAACTGACAATAACGCTACTAAAAACATGTTCATTTTAGACGTTATCAAATTCCCCCACACTTAAGCTCTACTCGCCCTCGAGTAGGTCAAACATTTGCAAAGATTGATTTCAATGGTCCATAACACCATAGTTCCAAAAAATGTAACAATTACCAATAAAGATAATTATTATTTTGCTTATAATATGTGAAAATCTTCTAAAAATGAACCAAACACTATAGATAACATAACTAGGATACCTCACAAATGGCTTTAAGATTTCACTCAACACTCATATATTGGTGGGTATATGTATATCACTCAATGCCTAGTCATGATCAATGCTTTTTACCATAAGCTTGTACAAGTATCAAAACAAAGAAAATAAATTCATCAAAGAGGTCTTTTATTCGGGTTATAATGATAAGGCTACGGGTTCATAATAGGTATGGATAAGGCATGGGATAGTTTATGAAATTGGTTTAAAACAAAAATGAAATCAAGTCCAAACCTCCATGGTGCTAGTCATTATACAAACCACGATCCCGAAAAATGATTATTACTCCTCTTCTCATATCGATTCTCCGCAAATATGTATAACTCAATTTAGCTCATTGGCTAATCAATATCCATCATATAGCTCCTTGGCTAAAAATAATTTTTTTTTTTTAAACTTCTCCTTCTTCATATATCACAACTCCCCCACACTTAGTATAAGCATCACCACAAAAATACAAATAAGAAATATGCATCCTTCGTCTTTGTCGAAATGGCACACACGAATAGCAAAGTGCAGCTAACTCATAATCATCAAAAACAATCCAATCATTCCAAACAACTAGCAACAAACCATTAGACTTGATAAGGGTTGGCTAAAGTTTAAAGGTGTAAAATATTTTTGTATTTTTCTGGATTTAACAAAAATGAAAAGGAATGGCTCAGAAGGTGTAACTAGGGGTATCTAGTGCTAAAAATGAGCACTAACAAAATGGGTCCATATGGGTGGTTAACTAACCGATGTGGTCAGCTAATATATCATTAGATGTAAAAATGGAAGGCCATTTGGGTTATACCTAAGGTGCCTCTTATCACTTGAAAATATTTAGATCACTCGAAAGTGATTTTAACTGTAATGCATAACTAGTACAAGTTCTAGAATCGACATAATCACCGGCACACTCATAGCAAATATAAAACAAAAGATGTGTTTTATACAAAAAGAAACCTCACAAAAATGTGGGAAAAAGGCTATTTTGCATGCTAGAAATGCTATCGAATCCAAAATGAATTACTTCAGTAATTTGGTTCAAATCTAAAAAATTTTCAAAAACCTCATTTTACCATTGAAATCCCAAATTACGTATTTTAATTATCAATAACGCGCGAAAACCATTAGACCATCAAGGGCGAATTTCTTCTAATCACTTGCATCCAAAAGTTATCTAAAAATAAAAATGCATATCATTTTCCTATTTTCTTCCCTCCCCCATACTTAAGTTTTGCATTGTCCTCAATGTAATAAAAAATGAACTTCAAAGTAAAGAAAATGGGAAAAAGATAGTTAAAAGATACCACGGGATAAAAATATGCAATAAGCACATTGGGTCATTAGCAAGCCTGTGAGTTATCCAACTCGAAACATTTTGACCATCAATAAGCTTCCAACATATCCATCCTGCAAACAAAAACTGCAACACGAAATGCACAAAACAAAACAAAACTACTAAAAACTAGATAAAACCAAAATATACCAAACTTCCTAAAGAAAATCGATCAAAAGATAGAAATAGTTTAAAACACATCATGACATTGTTTTTGAAACCATAATTCACGAATGACCCATAATCACTCGTCATCCTCGCTCATTTCTTCTCCTTCTTCATCATCAAACTCATCATCATCACTTTCGGTTACGTAGTTTTCGTCTATGATTTCTGAACGAACTCTCCTCTTTTTCTTCTTGCCTCCAACTCCTGATGATGATCCTCCAACTTCATAACTTGTTCCTCCAGCTTCAGGTAATCGACCATATGGGGGTATTGGATCAGGAAACGGTGCGTACCCAGAATATGGATACGGATAAGGTCCAGGATAAGAAGTATAAGGAAAAGGATATGGTGGAACATTTGGTGGATTGTAGGGTGGCAACTCATAACTGGCTTCTCGAGCCATGTGTTGAAAGATAGGCATCGAATAATCATTGATGTAGTTGTTCCTTAACATCATCGAATCTCTCCACACATCCCTACATTGAATCTCATCTAGATGTTGGTTCCACTCTCCCCATCCTGAATCAAAACTACTGGACGTACCCATTTGCACGTTCTCCATTGGTATATTCCCATGCTGTTGTGGTGGTTGCTGTTGTGGTCTTGGTTCAATCCATAACCCTACGGTTCCCAATCTCCTGTTCAAAGCATTACCAAAACCTTTCGCAGTCCACGTTTCACTATACTTTGGCTCTCCACACTTAGCCAATTCCTCATCAACATAATACCCAAGATTTTTCGCCAATCTTGTCACAAAATGTCCTCCACAAATGTTACTGTTGCTCTTGATTCCCGGGGCTCTCCTAGACAAATATTCGGCTATCTGCCAAATGGCATTACCGTCCTTAGTTTCTTCCAGCAACTTCATAATCCATAAGTCCGGCTTCTGACATTTGTCCCTGCTTCCAAATCTATTAAATGGCCCGGTCACAATCAACTTGTGAAGTATCCTCATCAATGGATTCCTGATGGTTGAAGCATTCCTCCTAGCACAAGTAGGATCTCCCACTTGATTCCAATAAGCGGGAATACTAGGGTAATCTTTTTCAAACCTCCGAAGTCTAGAAAAGTGAGTTTCAAATAATCGATGATTAACCTCATGTGGCTCATACAAACCAAGAGCTACACCAAAAGCTGGCAATGTGTAAGCATGATCCCTTCCACAAAGTCTAAACCAAATACAAATCTCCGACATCAAATTACGAACATCCACCTTTCTTTCAAAATACATGGTTGAAAAGAATTCCATACACCATTCTCGATAGACTTCTTCATTAACACTGAATGCTCTTTCCCATGACAAATCATTGAACGAATCCCCATCTCCTGGATATACATAAGACGTTCGCATCATCCTTCTTAACTCATCTTCACACTCACATTCGTTAAATAAATCCCAATCAATCACCCTTGGAACCAAACATTGCCTATGTTGTAACTTCGACAATCTTTCTCGAAAAGCATGTTTCTCTCCATCGGTGAGATTTTTGAATTTTAAATTAGCATTTGCTTCCTTCTTCACACTATACTTAACCTTCTTCTTCTCGTTCCTTTCACAAAACTTCGTAACAAGCGGGTTAATTGGAATTTCCTCCCCACTCGAGCTTCCTACAATAATTCTCTGTAGAAATCACAAAAATAAGACCATATAAGAGTGTTAGAACAAACAAGAAGGTTAGAGAACCCTCTAAGATACATTTCAAAATTTCACAAAAAATCCTCACAGAAACCACAACCGGATTCGGTTGGATCACCAACCGAATCGGTTTCCAACTGTCAGGCAACAACCGTTCGGTTGCAATGCGCAACCGAATCGGTTGTGCAGACTGCATAAGGCATTTTGCCTTCAAATCCTCATAATCTCGAATATCTAACGCTCAAACCACTCTTAGATCGCATTCTATCATCCTCAATGATTTCCCACATCCTAGAATTACTCTATCTTGCTTCCAAATCATCAAACATTTACATCTTAGAACTCATTCTATATTTTAAAATCATTAGTTCTAATAGTGTAGCATCCATCACTCTTAAAAACATATCATCCATCGAAATGAATCACCAATCGTAACTTATCTCATTTCATAAGCACAACCCAACTAATTCAAAAAATCTTATCATCTAAAATCCATTCAATGGTGAATCAATCAATCAATCTCTTGTTGTAATGCACTCCTATATCAATTACTCACTCAATCCTAAAATATTACCACTTAATTCGAATTATAACAAAAACCCCCAAATTGGTGACCTAAAATTCAATTCGAATCAAATGTTCTAATAAAACCTTAATTGAGTTAATTGAATGTAAATGCTTACTTGCTTGGGTGCCATGATGTTATCCTACAATTCAAACAACTTCCAATCTGCTCTCTTGGATGAATTTTTGCAAAACCCACCTGGAAAATTAGTGTGTGTGTGTGTTTTTGGAAAAATGAAATTTTTATACTTTGGTGCAACCGGTTCAGTCAAGGACACAACCGTTTCGGTATGCTTTTTGCCAAATTTTCTTTTTTTACTTGATTAACATGTAACTTAGGCATTTACCCTCCAAGCAACATATTTTTACTCAAAAATTCCTGCTAAAAATTCACACAACATTCATTCACCAAATGAAATTTTGAACAATCATTCAATCCCAAAAAACTAAACTCATCATATAAATGAACTAATCCAAACTCAACTCAAAACTCATGGTCATAATGCATTAAACCAAATTACCTCAATCATAACATAAAAAATAAATAAGAAACAAAAATCCTAATGCATCAAATCAAAATAAAATAAAATAGTTCATGAAATTCAAGCAAATGATTGCTTGTTATTACGGTCTTTGCCTTTCCTCAAAATTCCTCAAAATATTCTTGTCTAAGAATATCCTCGCTTTGAAATTTTCCGGTTAACTCACGGAACGTTTCAAAAGTTTTGAATTTTCTCATAAATCTTCGTCCGTCCGGGCATAATATATCAAACTTAACATGCCATGCTCCATCTCCGGTTTGTCTCTTGTAAGTCCCCAATCCTTCGGGTTTCCACTCCAAATTCTTAAGTTGCACCGGTAAAGATCCTAAAAAGTCGGTCAACTTCTTGTAAACCAATATGTTTTTGAATGGGTTATAGAAAGCTTCTATCGCGAATGCACGTTCCATTTCGTCCTCTATATCGAAATAAGGTGGAGTTAAAGGTCCGTACATTGGATTACCGTGGACATCACGTCCCACTTCAAAACAAGTTAAATCATCATTTGCATCCATCCATTCCAAATCTTCCATACATTCTAAAATTGGTCCTCTTGGTTTTGGGTAGTATGTTTGCCTCGAAATCCCATCGTCAATAGTCATGGTGCCTCTTCCCATGTCTATAATTGCTCCACAAGTTCGTAAAAATGGCCTCCCCAACAATAGCGGTAAACTCTTGTCCACCGGAATATCCAAGACAAGAAAATCTGCCAAATACGGTTGATAGCCAATTTGCACTCTTACATTCTTAACTTCTCCCATTGCCTTTGCTTGAGTGTTATCCGCCATAGTGAGCTTAGAATGATTAGGTTGCGGATTACTTAGTCCCAAAGTTTTGAACAATGGATACGGCATCACGTTAACACTCGACCCCGTATCAGCTAAAGCATAAACTGGTGTAGTTCCATTTACTTTGATTGGCAACACAAAATTACCCGGATCTTTTTCTTTCCTTGGCATGCCTTTAAACAAAATTCGATCTCGATCCTCATCCGTGAGATTCTTATCTTCCAACCTAGCCCTCGCTATCATCAATGCATCCAACTTCTTTCAGTAAAGCACATAATCTTGGAGAACTTCAATAACCGGTTTCTTTTCATTGAGCTCTAGAAATTTTTGTTCTAGATTTTCTAAGATAGCTTCTTTTTGGTTTTCGGTCAAGGGTTTGATAGTAGTGGTAGGTGACGATGGTGTGTAATCATTTTTGGTGGTGGAGGTTGTTGTTGGGGTTAATTTATTTGATGATGGTTTCTTTCGGTTTGCTTTCCCCATTTTAACCACTTCCACATTTTTCTCTTCCATGTTTGCACAAACTTCCACTAGCATCTCGTTGATCCCTTTGCCTTCTTCCAACTCGGTTATATTAATCCGCATTTCTCCCATACCAAAATCTACTTGACACTTGGTCGTGACAAGAAAATCTCGACCAAAACAAACATTAGGTTCATCCGCATTTCCTTCTTCTAAAACAACAAAATCAGTTTCAAAGATATGTCCATGAATATTGACCTTCAGATTTTTCACCATCTTCCTTCCATATGCTTCATAGTCCATACGAACATGACCGATTTCGTCAAGAACCTCTTCCAAGATATAATTCTCTCCATAAGCCATATTAAGCTGTGCATCCCAAGCACGTACTCCTTCCACTTCACAAGGTGTTCCAAATCTCATCATCGGTGAATCATACACCGTTGACGGTGCTTGTGTAAACACTACCACTCTTTTGTTTTTGGGTAGTTGAACCTTGTTTTCACATACTTCTTCCATATCACCCGTGTCAATTCCCATTTCTTTCTTGCTTTCCTCCAAAATTCCTCCAATCTTTTCTAATGAACTTCCCGTATCCTTGAACATGTCATCCAAAGTACGAAGGTATTCCGAGATTCCGCTCAAACTATCCATGTTACTAGACAACTTAACAAAGCAAAACAAAACAAATCCCGAATGATTAGCGTTAAAGTTAGTAAAACAAGAACAAACTATAAAAACATATAATAAAACAACTAAGACATCTAACAAAATTAAGAACTCGAATAAAAACTCAAAACCTAAAAATGATAAAACTCAACTCAGAAACTCCAACCGGATTCGGTTGGATCACCAACCGAATCGGTTGGTTGAAAATTCTAGACAGAAATACGAACCGGATCAGGTTGCGGGTTGCGACCGATCGATTTGATCGAAAATATTTTTTTATTTTTTATTTTTTCTAAAAAAAAATAATAATAATTAATGCAAATTAAATGTCATTAAGGATGTACTAACTCCAGTTAATTAAATAAAACTCTTCAAAAACTAATAATTAAATAACTTATTAAATCTAATTAAAACTAAAACTAAAACTAAATAAACTACCAATAAATTCTATCATGAAATAAACTATAACTGAAAATAAAATTACTCTAAATCATTACCATTAACTATTAAAAATTAAAATAAATAAAACTAGATTAACTAAATAAATAACAAATGTAAAGAAAAATAAAATAAGTAAAAACAATAAATCTAAGAACTGATTAAACCACACAATTACTCTAGAAATCAAAACACAATAAACTAAGAAGATAGATATAAAATTCGAAATTTTTTTTTTACAGAATGTCTAACCGGATTCGGTTGGCTAACCAACCGAATCGGTTAGTTTGAAATAAAACTTTTTTTTTTTTTTTTTTTTTAGACTAATTTCAAAGAAAATTACAGAAAAATCCCCGGCAGCGGCGCCAAAAACTTGATGTGCTCCGGTTGGTGCAAGTTTTAAAAATTTATAATCACGAATTAACCGTATAACCTATTAACACATACGAGCAAGTATACTCGTCCGCAATAGCAAAGTTTGGTAAGTCGAGATCGTCCCAAGGGATTTTTGTTTTGAAATAGATCTTATTAAAAAGTTCTAACAAGAAAGCTTGTCAAGGCTTCCTCGAATAAGTGTTCTAGTGAAAATACGAATCAAGAATAAAAATATATATACTTGTGTGAAGTCTCATAATCAACCATAGATAATGTCCATAAAGGTTTGGTGTATACTCTTAGTATGATGCACAAATCATAAGCAAATGATTCCCCAACCATGGTATTTGTTTGTAAAAATCATTCTAAGAACAAAAACATTTAGGTAATCCTTTCGGTCCTTATCCCAATGATTATCCTATAAAAGTTCCATTTGTTTGCAGCATGTTCTCATTAAATTTGTTCTTACGAATCTTTCGACCCTTCGTGATGAAAACGTTCCTAGTCTTGTTTTAATAAGCAAAACATGGTGGTTGTCAATCACCATATCCCCATACTAGTTTGTCACTATACTTTTTGGAATAAAACACAAGAGAAATCCTTTCGGTCCTTTTTCTTAAAACATGTTTTATTGACAAATCAATCCAAGACTAGTATTTTTCCAACAAACTCATTTAAACAAGATCATATATACATGCATCACATTTTGAGAACATTATTATGATTAATCACATTCCAACACACAAGTATATCACAAACTACTCCATGAAAACAATCATATCTAAACACAAGTCATAACAAGGTAATTCAAACAATTCAAGAGAATAGATTTCCATAACAAAGTTCATAGAATACCTAAACTTTTGTGATTACAAGAATTAGAAATCGTGGAATGTAGCAACCACGCGCCTCCAATCACCTAGGATCACCGCACAACTCCAAACTACCGAAACAATGGACAAGAATGGTTCCTTCCTTGCTTCTGGACGTTTTCCAGTAACTACTAAGCTTTTGGGTTGAAATAATAGGGTAAGTATGAGTTTTGGTGTAAACTAATACTCTTTTGGTTGTGTCACACTTAGTATACAAGTACTAGGTCCTTTAAATAGCCAAAGCACTTGCTTAACTGCCCAAAAAACGTTCTCTCCAAGTTAATATCAAGAAATGATCGGACTCTAATGATTATGGGGAGTTAAGACAACAATAAATGCGAATTGTGTAACTGCAGTGCCAGAAACCGGATCGGTTTTTAGTCCGACCGAATCGGTATTAGCTTTGACCATCTGCCCAGCCGGATCCGGTTGCGGGTTGCGACCGATCGGCTGGGTTTTGCTCCTTTTGACGTTTTTGCTGACTTTTCCCTTTACGCTTCATTCTTTGCTTACGTTGATGATTTCCAAAACCAAACTTGATCTTTCCTTGCTGTAGATGCTTCGAAATCACTACGCTTCCATATCATTGAGTCCACAAGCTTCCAATCTCAATTTCCTTCCTTTAGAATCTTCCAAATGTGCATAAGAACTTCATTTCTTCAATATTCACGATACCTGGCTACATATACATACACAATACGCATCTTTGCACTTTTGCAACAGTTATGAGTAAATATAGCCGAATATCATGCACAAAACTGACAATAACGCTACTAAAAACATGTTCATTTTAGACGTTATCATTGCCTCATCCGGATTTTGCTCGGTTAATTCAAGACCATAAAATCAAAATGGAGGAATGTTATGCATTAAATCAATCTTTAAAAAGTAAAAATGCACTGTTAACCAAGGATTTTGAATGCTTACAAATGCAACTCAACTTTTTCAAAACTCAAAAAAACCGTGAAAAAGGTTTTGAAGCCGCTTTTGCAAAATCTCATCAAAATGAAAAATACTTAGAGAGACAGATGCGTGATCTAGCCGCCTCGAAGAATGCTTTGTTGTCTGAATTAGAACAACTGAAACACGAACATAAAAAGCAAATTAACGCTCTCACCTTGGAAAATCAAAAAGCTAAGGCTGAGTTGTTAAATTGTCAAAAACAGTTCTCCGCATACAAAAAGCATTCAACGAATCGGGTAGATGACCTTCTTGACGAAATTCTCGGCTTGCAAAACAAACTTAAAGAGTTTAAAACTGTTGTTTACAAACATGGTGAATCCGTAACAGCTATTGAAAAGTTTACCTTAAAACCCAATCCAAAAGGATATGGAAAAAATCTAGCTGATTACAAACCAAAGCTTTCACTAAAAACATTCAAACCAACTCCTGAAGTTTCCAGTGCAGAATACAAAATTGATAATACTGTCATAAGTGTTGTTGAATATCATCGTCAAGAGGAATTAGATGCAGAAGACGAGAGTCGATCAAAATTAAAAAATGTTGTTTACAACAAACCTTTTAATTATAAAAACGCGGTCACTTTCGTCACACCAACGGATTCTTCTAACACACCAAGGGTTATCATCAAAACACCTGAGTCTTCTAATGTTAATCCCAAAACAGAATTTGCACAAACTTATGGTCCTTTACCTTCCATTAGTGAAGTAAACTCAAAACCTGAAAATCGAAAAATCCTTTGATATTTTGACATTTTCATGGCTGACCTCAAAATTTTACAACATGAGATAGAATATCGATCTGAAATCAAAGTTGAACATTTTCAATCGCCTCTGGCACGAGAACAAAGAGACATTTTTCAGAAAAATCTTTTACCTAATGTTAAAAACTTGAAAAGTTGTGCAATTGCCTGGGAAAAGGATTTTCATAAGGAACTTGGGGTAATGAAAAACGTTTTCGAGAAAACAGAAAAATCTATTTCGAACACAAAACGCAAAAAGAAACTATTGAGAAAAGATGTTGATCGACTCTTGGAAGATGTTATATGTGCTGATATCCATAATGTTGTGTTACTTCATGCTTTGCCATTTGCATCTGATTACATCTCTGCTGATATTGTTGAAACTGTTGTAACTGTTGAGAACACCGATCATGTGCTTCAGATCGAGTCTTTAAAAGCTGAAAATAAACGATTACACACGGAAATTTACAATGCAAAACGTCGTCTTCATTGGTGTGAAAAAGATATTCACAATCATCAACTTAGTTTTCAAAAGAAAATCGCTCAGTTGAGTGCAAAATCTTCTGATCCTAAACTTGATCAACTGGATGATCAAAACGTGTCTTTGAAAAGTCAAATCTCAAAATATGAACAAGAACTTTTAAAAGTTAAACAGGAATATGGTGTCATATTTGATTTACTCAAAAAGACTCGACTTGAAGCATCAAACGAACTTGATCACTATCTTGCTCACACTAGAGATGTCATGAATTTTGCTGGAAATATTCGTTCTGAAAATCAAGATCTGATTCACACCATCTCAAAGTTACGGGAAAAGTTAGGACAGTATGAACAACTTCCGCCTACTGTGATTAAGAGATTAGCACCAGTCACACTTAGTAATCGTGAACCTAGAATTCCCACTGCCAAATCACAAGTTGCTAATGTGTTTCCCTCTACTGAAACAGGAATAGTTGCATCTTTTCCAAACGTCAGCACTTCACAGCCTAGGAGCACTCAATCGAAGAATAGGAAGTTGCGACCTAAGAAAAGATCAATAAAGAATGCTAAAGTAGAAGAACACCCTAGGACTCTGAATAAAAATCATGTTGCTTCCACTATAGATGTTGCGTCTGGCAAATGTAATACAAATAGTGATGTAACGAATGCTAAACCGTTAAGTACTTTTGATATTCAGTCTGATGCACCTTGTGTTATTTGTCGAAAGAGTATGAATTCTGATTGTCATGACAAATGTGTTGCTAAAACTATAATCTCTCGATTACGGAATCCTAAGAATCGGAATACCTCTAGGCCCACTAATCATTCTAAGTCTGTGCTTGGTAAACCACCTTCTTTAGATTCTAAAGCAACCATTGCTATCACAGTAGCTCCCGCTTCACCTCCCAAGAATGTTGTACCACCTAGTGTTTTCACTAAGTCTAAAGCAAAGAGTAGTTATAGATGGCAGAAATGGATATATAACACACTAGGATTTAAATGGATGCCTAAAATTGTCAATGTGTGTATGTCTAACGTACCTGCTTCGGAACCCTCTAACATTTCGGGTTCCACATCTACTTCTATTCCATCTGTGTCGTCTGTGTGTAATGCAGGTGATACAGATCATTCTCTGGATTGTTGATAGCGGATGTTCCCGACACATGACAGGCAACCTTAAACTGTTATCAAACTTTATTGCAAAGTTCATTGGCACTGTCAGATTCGGGAACGATCACTTCGCAACTATCATGGGCTACGGAGATTATGTCAATGGGAACATTGAAATCAGCAGGGTTTATTATGTGGAAGGCCTCGGCCACAATCTGTTTTCAGTAGGTCAATTTTGTGATGGAGATCTGGAGGTTGCTTTCAGGGAGAAAACTTTTTTCATTCGTGATCTACAAGGAAATGATCTTATGTCTGGCTCGCGTAATTCTAGTCTCTACACTATCTCTATGCAAGACATGGTTGCTTCCTCTCCCATTTGCTTACTTTCAAAGGCAACATCTACAAAATCCTGGCTATGGCACCGACGTCTCTCACATCTAAACTTTCAAACCATCACCAACCTTGCTCGACACAAACTCGTTGAAGGACTCCCACGATTCCGGTATTCAAAAGATCACCTTTGCTCAGCCTGTGAACAAGGGAAAAGCACTCGTGCTCATTTTCCTTCAAAGGTGGAACACAGCTCTCAGCATGTGCTTCATCTTCTTCACATGGATCTGTGTGGCCCGATGCGCGTGCAAACGATCAATGGCAAACGCTACATCTTAGTAATTGTCGATGACTACTCACGATGGACTTGGGTCTACTTCCTTCGTAGCAAAGACCAAGCTCCACAAATGATCATCACCTTTCTCACAAAAATACAGGTTCAGCTCCGCAACACCGTCCGAATAATCAGAACAGACAAAGGAACTGAATTTGTTAACAAAACCCTTCGTGAATTTTATGAGAAAGTGGGAATTCAGTATCAAACATCTATTGCACGTACACCTGAACAAAACAGAGTTGTTGAAAGACGAAACCGAACGTTAGTGGAAGCTGCAAGAACAATGTTACTCAATGCTAAACTTCCAGATTACTTATGGGCAGAAGCTGTATCTACTGCATGCTATACTCAAAACCGTTCTATGATCACAAAACGCCACAACAAAACACCTTTCGAGCTTGTCCACAACTATAAACCGAACCTCAAACACTTTCATGTATTTGGATCCCTTTGCTATCCGAATAATGATCGTGATGATTTTGGAAAGCTCAAAGCCAAAGCTGATATTGGAGTCTTTATTGGATACTGTGACAATTCTAAAGGTTTCCGAATCTGGAATCGTCGAACTAAGGAGGTAATGGAAACGATTCATGCTCATTTCGAAGAACTCACGGAAATGGCTTCTGAGTATAATAGCTTAGAACCCGGACACAACCGTTTAAACTTCCCTCAACCCCCATCATCAGCTGAACAAAGCCCCCAGCTAACTCGTCAACAAATGGAAAGGTTATTTGCTCCTCTGTTCTATGACGATATTGATGAACGTGCTCCTGGTGTATCCGCTGTTTCCGCTGCACAACCTGATAATATTCCTATACCTGATACACCTGCTACAACAACTACTGTTGAAGATGCACCTACACCAGTTGACTCCAACACAACAGTTGAACACACCGCCTCCAACAATGATGAACCAGCTGATGATATTCTGAATGAAGTACCCCCACCTGCAGATTTTGATCCAAATGCGTTCTTCAACCCGTTTGCCAATGAGACTGCTGCACCAGATGTCGCGGAATCTTCAACAAACCATTTGAATCCTCAGAATCTGCACAATGTATACCAACATCAACCCTCTACACATAGATGGACAAAAGACCATCCTCTGGCTAACATTATTGGCAACCCGAATCAACCAGTCGTTACGAGACAACGTCTTCACTCAGACGGTGAACATTGCATTTATGCACTCACTGTCTGCCAATCTGAACCTAAAAACATTAAGGATGCAATGACAAAAGACAACTGGATTGAATCCATGTAGGAAGAACTCAACCAATTCAAACGTCTTGAAGTATGGGAACTGGTTGAAAGACCAACAGGGGTCTACGTCATTGGTTTAAAACGGATTTGGAAAAACAAATTGGATGCTGAAGGGAATGTTATCCGAAACAAGTCACGGCTAGTTGCTAAGGGTTATCGTCAGGAAGAGGGAATAGACTTTGAAGAATCTTTTGCTCCAGTTGCTCGTCTTGAGGCTGTTCGGATATCCCTCGCGTTCGCAGCTTATATGAATATGACGGTCTATTAGATGGATGTCAAAACAGCGTTTCTCAATGGACAACTAAAAGAAACGGTCTATGTCAGCCAACCAGATGGATTCGTTGATCCTGAGTTCCCGAACCATGTCTACAAACTGAACAAAGCCCTTTATGGTCTCAAACAAGCCCCTCGGGCATGGTACGATAAGCTATCATCTTTCCTCATTGCCAATAATTTCACCAAAGGCTCGGTTGACCCAACTCTTTTTATACAATATCACGGGGCACATATCTTAATTGTTCAAATTTACGTGGATGACATCATTTTTGGGTCTACACATAAAAAGTTTTCAATCGCTTTTGCAAAACTAATAAAGAAAAATTTTGAAATGTCCATGATGGGTGAACTTACGTTCTTTCTAGGACTGCAAGTTCATCAATCACCCCGTGGTATTTTCCTGAGTCAGTCCAAATATGCCCTTGAATTGTTAAACAAATTTGGAATGAAAACCTGTGATACTTATGCCACACCAATGACTCATACCAAGAAGCTAGATGCTGATTTACATGGGAAATTAGTTGACCCCACCAAATACCGAAGTATTATTGGGTCCCTCATGTATCTAACAGCTAGCAGACCTGATATTGTCTTTGCCGTTTATCTATGCTCCCGTTATCAGTCGCGACCAACTGAAACCCACCTCTCTGAGGCTAAACGAATCCTCCGATACATCAAGGGAACCATTAACTTGGGGATCTGGTATCCGAAGGATTCTGGTTTTGAACTAATCGCTTTTTCAGACGCTGATCACGCAGGATGCTTAGACTCAAGAAAAAGTACTTCAGGAGCTCTACAATTTCTCGGTGATAAACTGGTGTCTTGGCAATCAAAGAAGCAGGATTGTACATCGCTGTCATCAACTGAAGCAGAATATGTAGCCATGTCCGCGTGTTGTGCTCAAGTCATTTGGATGAGAACACAACTCAAAGACTATGGTTACATATTTGACATAATCCCGATGTACTGCGACAATCGGAGTGCCATTGCAATCTCGTGCAACTCAGTTCAGCACTCAAAATCAAAGCACATCGATCTACGCTATCATTTCATCAAGGACCACGTGGAACAGGGTACTGTTGAATTATACTTTGTGGGTACTGAATACCAATTGGCAGATCTTCTCACCAAAGCCTTGCCTCCCGATAGGTTTAATGAGTTGGTCCACCGAATTGGTATGAGGTGTTTGACTCAAGAGGAATTGGATGACCTCTTAAAACAGTCTTAAAAACCTGTCAAACACCAAAACATCTTTTGTAAATAAATTTTTCAAAAACAAAATACAAAAATATAAAATCCGATAAAACAACAAAAATATTCTCCTAATCTATATTTCTTTCAACATGGCAAGTACATTTCTTCCGTCAACACTTTAATCTTTCAAAATTCAGTATTTCTCCGATCAAGTGTTGAGGGGGAGAAAATTAACTCTTAACTGTTTCAAACATCTGTGTACTTGCATGTTATCATAACTCGGTTGATTCTTTTACAAATGATGGTACACTTTCTGGTTCAAAGACACTCCTCGGACTTAAAATTTATAATCGTTCATTATTTTCTCAAGTCAAGGGGGAGTGTCGTCAAGTCTCTTTCTTAAAAACCTTTGTTTGGTAACCAAAATGGAAGTTAAAAGGCTTTGGTTAAAAAAGGAAAAGGTGGAGGGACTAAAACTGCAAAAACCACAAAGTTATTTTTGATAAAACACCCCACCTAACACTTTCACCTCACATTTATTACCAACACCTAAAAAGATCCTACGCGTAGAAATTGTTTAACAAATCCGTGCATTGGATCAACGATTTGTAAGTGGTTTTATGATCTCAACATGTTTTTAAACATAGGTTTTGATTTTGATACAAATCCAACGGTCAAATCTTGATCTATGCTTGATTTAGTGTCCTACGCGTAAGTGTATGAACACTAAATCAAGAATGGACGTTTGTGGTTAATAAGATTGTGTCAAAATGTTCCTTTTGCATCTATAAACACATGTTCATTACCCAAACATGCCCAGATACACGAATTGATAACTTTCAAACATTAGGGTTCTTAGGTCAAATTGGGTATTTTTGAATGTGAAGTGTTTTGGTTAAAAAGATAGTTGGGATATGCTCTTGCGTTGTTAAATTGATAATTTCCAAAGTTTATAGCCACCCAGAAACAAGAATTGGTCATCAATTCGAAACTAGGGTTTAAAGCTCATAAACTTTAGGTATTTTTGATTCTCAACAAATTAAGTGTTACAACTTGGCTTACATACTCACAACATGTCTTTAACATACCAGAAAAAGTTTAGTGCATAATCTATGGCTAAAACTCATACGCGTAGATTTAGGGTTTTAGACTACGCGTATGTGTTCTACGCGTAACTGTTAAAATGAGCTAGTATGTTTTGATCTGTGATAAAATGATGTTCTGTGTTAACTTTGATGATTTGATAAACTTATTTCAGGCTTTGCTACGCTTAAAATTCAGAATCAAGGTCATTTGCAATTCTACGCATAAGGATTACCCTACGCGTAGTCATGTTACGCGTAAGAATAATCCTACGCATAACAGCTACGCGTAAGGTTCTACAATGGACTACGCGTATCCTGTGAAGGATATGCGTAAACAGTGACCTCTATGCATAAGGTCAACTCTTACGAGTAGCCTTACGCGTAAGGTTAATATATGCCTACGCATAAGCTCTACGCCTAAGGTCTTCTTTTCCTACGCGTAACATTTCTTACGCGTAAGGTAGGATTCTACGCGTAAGTTTACGCCTAAGCATATATCATTCCTGTCTACGCATAACTTTGCCAAAACTACGATTAACCCTGGATTGACCTTCATGATGAATTGTTACGTATACAAACTTGTAAATAAACTTATCATATCATCACGAATCCAAAAAATGTCACTAATAAACTTAAATCGTCTGATATGTTGTGAACAATAAGTGATAAAATAAACTTTAAAACTTAAAGTTAACTAACTCACGAAACATTTCACGACATCATTGAACTATTGAACATACAAGTGACTTAGGACTCGTAACAATCATTATCACTGTACATTCAATAACTAGACAATAAGACCTTCTGTTGACTAACATTATGTCTTTCGATATGTTGGTTCTTTTGGCTAATGTTATTTCAGATCACGACATGGCTGAACAAATGAATGTGGATGCACCTGAAGTTCTCTCCATTGCTGATATCTATCCTCATGGCTATCCAATGAAGATAGGAAAGAACAATCTCCGTGTTGACTTTGACACCCTCACTTGCTCTGAATCTTCGTGTTTAATTGCTATTGACATTCTGAGGACTCATCCTTATTAGAACATGCTCACTCACTCTGCAACTGTTCCTGAGATCTACATCCAACAGTTCTGGAACACTATGGAAAGGGTCAAAGGACAAACTGCTGTGACGGTGACTCTATATCACAAACAAGTCACCATTACACCTGCAGACTTAAGGGCTGTTCTCCTAATTCCTGATGTCGATCCGACCAAACTATATGCCACACCTGCTGAAGAGCTCACTCTCCAATTCTTAATCAATATCGGTTATGATGAGGCTACAGGAATAATCACCAAGCACTCTCACGTAGAGCTTAAGAGTATTCCTCAACCCTGGAGAACTCTCTACATGATCATCACCAAGTCTGTTTCTGGTCGTGACAGCGGCTATGAGCACCCTAAGCTCATGGAACTGCAAATATTCTGGGCATTGGTCAACAAGAAACACATCGCTATCGAAGCTCTGATTTGGGATGACATGATGTCATTTCTCAACAAACTTGGCTCAAAGATTCCCTACATCAGATATACTAAATTGTTGATCCAGAGAGCACTTGGACTTCATCTAGACATTCCCAAAAGGCTCAATGACCCCGATAATCACGACATGTTGACGGAACCTATTCTATCTGTCAGAATCAAGGAAACGTCTACAAAGAAACAAGGTGCTGTGCTGCCAGATTTCCTTCTAACTGAAGATGTCAGAAAGCTCGAATCATACAAAAGGTATCTGGAAGCAGTCAGACAAGGCAAAGTTGGTCATCTCGACGAAAAATCTTCCGGAACACCTGTAAGGAGAACCAGAAAAGGAAGTGCTGGAAGTGTCACAAAGAGGAAACCCACCCCTAAGAAGAAAGTTCCTTCTCAGGAAGCCACTCCGATCCTTTCACTTGAACCGCAAAGACAGCTCAGGGACGAGGACTCTGAGGCTACTGACACAGATGAAGAGATCACATTCTCTGAAACTGCAAAGGATGAAAATCCCTCAGTACCAAAACCTCCAAGTCCTCAAACTATTAAAGGAAAAGGGAAGACTCCTACACTTGTGCCTCAGGATGAAAGCTCTGAAGATGAAGAAGAGCAACTGGATCAATCATACAGGAAGAAGTTTCACAAAGTCAGACACCTTCAAAAGGCCGAAGAATTTGCTAAAGATCAAATGGGTGGCCCCGGAGGATCAAGCGGAGCTGCCCACTCCTCTCCAGATCCTGATGCGGTTAATCGACCCGATAAGGGATCTGGTGCCACCACTCTTCTGCAACAACAACAACCTGTGGAGGACACTATTGTGTATGATTTTGAGAAACAGGAAACTGAGAAAGAAAAGTCTAGAGATGACGAGGATGATTATACAAAGTTTCTTCTAGACAGTCCAACACACTCAAAGGAGAAAACCTCAGAAACTCCTAAGGACATGAAGTCTCCTCATGTCTCCTCATCATCGGATTCTTCGTCTCATTCATCACAACCACCATCAACAAAGACAACCAGATCATCATCCAAATCCGTGAAGAAACCACCTAAATCCTGGATTTCTCAGACTCATAAAAAGATTGTGAAAGCTGTCCAACAAACCAGAAAGAAGGACATACTTTACAGAAAAATGAATTGGTTTGCTGACCAAATTCAGTACGTAAATGATGAGAAAGACAAGATGGAGAAAGAAAGGGAATTTGTTCAGAAGTTCATGAAGAGTCATCGAAAAGAGGAACTGAACGAAATGATCGAAGGTTACACTAACAAGTACCTTCAGGATATCGTTCCTAAAGTCCAAAAGGAACTGGAGAAGACAGCAAGAGATCATACCCACAAGTTTCTTCTCGACACTGTCCCCGGTGTGACTAGAGAAGTATTTTCCAGACAACTCACCCCTAACATCGTAGCATTGGTTAAACATACAATGGCCAAAGAAGCTGATCTCTCTGAATCTGAGTTAATCGCTAAACTTGTGATGCAAATGTCAAAGCGATCTGGAACGTTTACTTCGGATGAAGCTAAATTTTTCGAAAATCTACTTGATTTTCAACTCAGATCATCATGCAAGGAGTCAGCCGATCAACCCAAATGATAAGGTTTTAAAAGGTACCTTTTTGAGGGGTCATTTAAGCCCTTATTCGATCACTTTTGTATCCGTTATTGCTTAATATCGTTCCTTTTCACTTTTTAGGTCTCTTGAAGGCAAAATGCTGGAATGATGCTTATTTGGACGAAAAGGCGCGAATATACGAAGAAAATGGCCAAAGTCAGAATCGAGACACTCAAAGCTGCTGAAACATAAGGCGACGGCGTCACTGCATATCTGCGACGCCGTCGGGAAGGAATTTTGCGACGGGTCAGAGGCGAAATTGCATGTTTTCAAGGGACGACGTCAGGTTCTAAAGGAGTAGGCCGTCGCTACTCAGACGGCCTAGATGCAACCAAGACGGCGTCAGAGCTGAAGGGGACGGCGTCACAGTCATAAGGTGACGCCGTCGAAAGGTTTACGTGGCCAAGACGAAACCCTAATGACGGCGACACGACGGCGTCACGAAACATAAGGTGACGCCGTCACAGATGTAATCTTATATATAGAATCCGAATTTTTTAGTTTTTGTGTGTAGTCTTTTGGAGTAAAAACCTAAAACCGAACCAAGGCTTTCTTGTGCAGTATTTTAGGGTTCTAAACCCTATTATACATCAAGATAAGTATTTACTTCATTAATTTAATTATGTCTTTGATTATTTGTGTGTATGCTTGCATGTTCTCCATGTCCGGCTAATTTATTTGTGTGTTTGCTTAGGGAATATGAAACTTAATTATTGAATATTGATTGGTTGATACTTATCTTAGTTGACTAATGATCTAGAGTGCGCTAGATTATTCGTTGTGTACTTAATGCTTGAAATTTCTTTGTGAACTTTAGAATATAATTATCTAGGTAATTGTAGGATAAAGTATTCAAGGACAACCGTAGAGTAGGCGTCTATAAATCACTAGAGGATTTGTAAACAAGACCCTTTGGTAATTTCAAAGAGTTAGGGAAATAAGCACGCCCTATAGCCTTAGAATCACAACGCAACTAGGAATAAGGACGTGACAAATCAACCATCAATAGGAGATAATTAAGGAGTAGTAAAACCTAAGTAAACACATCTTTAAACTATCATACGAGTACACATCAATTAGACATAGACTATCACAACCTTAGCTTAGATAATTAGATAATAGTAGAGTAATCGGTAGCAATACCAACCCCCCAAATCCAATACCCGAGATTCGTACCTTTTAATTTTCTAAAAAAACATAAAAAGATAAAAAATAATCTTCCTCAACCTCAACCTTAGCGTAGTAACTTCTCACTAGCATTCCTATTCCCCTAGAGAACGATATCAATACCCGTGGCTTACCCTAATTACTACACTACAACGATTAGGTTCACTGCCTAGGGTGTTATAAAACTTGCTCGAAGAAAAGGAAGTTTCCTTGACCCCGAACGACGCGTGTAGCGTTATCAAGTTTTTGGCGCCGCTGCCGGGGAATAGAATAGCTAGTTAGTAGTCCACCTCGTTTAGGTTTCTTTGCTTGATTCATATCAAGTAAACTTTTTTCTCATTTTTTAGCTTTCTCTTAGTCTATCCCCCTTCTTCGTGACCTTTGTTCGTGACACCCATCACTTTTCACCATGGAAGGTGACAACCTACCACCACTCATCAACCCACCACCAAACGACCCGCCAAGAGCCCGTACTCTTGGTGAATACTCAAGACCAAGCCACCTAGGCTATAGGAACACCATTGAGCTTCCCGACCAAGCCCAAACTACGGCCCTGCGATCCGACACCATCCGGTTGGTGCAAAACGGATGTGCATTCCATGGACTTCGTTCCGAAGATCCAAATCAGCATCTGAGGGATTTCCTCAAAATTGTCGATTCCATCGACCTTGATGCTACTACTCGGGAGACCACGCGCTTGCGTCTCTTCCAATTCTCTCTACGGGACCAAGCTAGTAATTGGCTTGAGCGACTTCCCGCCGGCTCCATCTCAAGTTGGGATGATCTTACTTCTCGCTTCCTTGCTCAATTTTTCCCACCGGGGAGAACCACTAAGCTTAGGAATGACATCTTGATGTTCCAACAACGTCAAGGTGAATCTCTCTACGAAGCATGGACCCGATTCAAGGACTTACTTCATAAAGTCCCTCATCATGGCATTGATCTTTGGCTCCAAGTCCAAATCTTTTATGATCATGTCAACTTTCCCACTAAGCGATCCATTGACCAAGCGGCCGGTGGAAAACTTAGTGATCTCACCGCGGAAGAATCATGGGAAATAATAGAGGACCTTGCCCTCTACGACAACGAAAGTTGGGATGACCCCCGTGAACTTCCCAAAACCGTCAAGGCAATCTCCTTGCCTCCTCCCGACCGTAGGATGATTGAACTTGAAGATCAAGTCAAATTCCTCATGAGTTCCTACAAAAATCCTAAGTCTTCACGACAAGTGAATCAAATCACTCTACCTTGTGAGTTATGCAGTGGTCCCCATGACACTCGTGATTGCTCAAGGCTCTCCGAACAAGCTTTTGCGGACTACGCCTCCATACGTACCGACGGAGCGGGAGATAAGTGGTACACTTTCAAACCCGAACAAAACAACTTAGGAAACTCATACAACCCCTCATGGAGAAATCACCCTAATCTTAAGTGGAACCAAAACTCAAGCACACCCCAAAGCTCATCTAGTTCGCCTAACAAATTCAATTCTTCTAATACCGGGAACCCCACTAATATTGAAGCAATTGCATCTAGATTTTTGTCATCCCAAGAAACTCGATTGAATAAGCTTGAAGCCGAGTTTAAGCAAAAACAGAGCGAGATGACAACCAAGCTTGATGCCCTCTTAAAAGCCTTCAATGAGCGGGAAGTTGGAGCACTCCCAAGTGATACCATTAAGAACCCAAAAGTGAATTCGATTGCATCGACTTCACATTCCAGTTCACCATGGGAAAGTGCACATTCATGCCCCTCTCACCCAACGGTTCACTCGGTAAATGCTATCAAAAAGGGTTCCAAGTCATCCAAGAAATACCAAGGCCCGGCACCTTTGGTAAAGCCTACTCCTGAGAAACCCGTCAGCCAAGAATCCAAACCTAGTTTAGAGGAGGAGTACAAGGAACTCTATCAAGAGAAACCAATTCTTGAAGTCTTAGCTCATGCACCTTATTATAATGCTTTAAAAGAAAAATATGAGTTAGAACTTAGGCTTGGGAAACATGGGTCCGCCTTTGTGCGAAACAACTTACCTAAGAAATTAGATGATCCCGGGCTATTCACTCTTCCGTGTAGACTTGGAACTTCCAAGCCACTCGATGCTTTAGCCGATTTAGGATCATGCATCAATCTCGTTCCGTTGTCCCTTCATAGAAGCCTCAACTTAGGTAAAATTGAACCAACGGAAACTATCTTAGGATTAGCGGACGGTAGTATAGCACGTCCGGTTGGAATAATAAAGGACATGGTAGTACATGTAGGAGAGTTGACTCTTTTGGCCGACTTTCATGTGCTAGACATGAATAAGGACCCGACATGTCCATTACTCGTTGGAAGAGGATTTTTAGCTACCGCTAGTGCCATCATCGATTGTAAGATGTCCAAAATAGTGGTAGGAGAGGGGAGTGCTAGGTCGGTTTACGATGTCAAAAGGCATTCGTACTACAAGGATGAGGAAATCCCACAAGAGATTAGGTTGGATAGAGAGCCTTCTCGATATGGACCTTGGATTGAGAAGAACATCATAGGCCCCCAAAGACCTTTTTACCTAGATAAGGCCTTTGCTAGTGTAGCAACTTTCCAAGAACAAGAATTGGCTAGGGATATAGAAGTGAACCCGTTCGAGGACGCCTTAGTATTTAGGAAGATGACCGAGTTCCTAGGATGCTTGCCCGTTAATCTTGTCATGAATAAATGGATAGTTGAGACATCCGAACACATGTGGAATTGGAATAGAACGCCTAGCGATGGTAATGGAAGGTGGCACATTAGGATACAAATCTATGATCCCGATGGTGAGATGTTTGAAAAGGCATATTTAACCGAACGTACTACTAGGAACTTGAATGATAAGTTTGATCCCTACGACATTGTTGAGGATAGACTTACTTATGTCGGTACGTAGGAGTAGGACTACGAGTCTAGCTACAAGACTCTTAAATAAAGAAAAGCGCTTCGTGGGAGGCAACCCATGCTTAATTGTTTGCTTGTTAGTGTCATATATCTTTTATTAATTGTTTGTCCTCATGTTTGAATTTGTAAAAATGCTTTATTTTGTTTTTAACCTCGTCTTAATTACATATAAAGGTATTTTACATAAAGGATAAGTGTAGGGAGGATTACACACGCTTTCATAAGAAACGTGAACATGAGAATAACAATTAACTAAAAGATATATATGTTTGTTTGTTCGAGTCAAATGCTTGTATCGAGTCATAATGGATGTTTTTGCAGAAGTTTTTCCAGATTCTAAAGATGCAAATTTTCCAGAATTTTTTCCAGAAAATCGCAGACCAGTTTTTGTCAGGATAACCTGACGACGTCAGGATTGAAACCTGACGGCGTCAGGAAGGAATAAAAACTTCAGCTTACTTTTTCTCGTTTTCTGAGCTACTTGTAAAATTTTGGAATTTTCCAGATCTTAACTTTCAAAACAAATTCTGTAAACATCCATTCCACAAGCATTATATCCTAGTTTAAATCGAGTCTTATGTATATTATTACCGCCGATTTTACGCGAAGGTTTCGTTTGTTTTCTTCTAGTGTGCAGGTTTAGTTTGTCAAGAAGAAGTTACACAAGTTAAGAAGGAGCCTTTCACGCAAAAACTCTTCTTGGAAAAGAGTTAACCACCACTTTTTACGGATCCTACCGAGCTAATCAGGGGAGTATTAGTTTCTTTCGTTTTTAATTACCTTCTATTATCATAACTTTGATACTTTCGGGGAACATTGGGGACAATGTTCAGTTTAAGTGTAGGGAGGGAAAATAAAACGGGAACCTTGAAACTATGCTTATCCTTGACTATTTGCTTTGTCCAAGTGTATTTGTGTAATAAACCATGAGAAAATGTAGGTTAGGGTAATTTTAGCCAAATTTAAAATTTTTTCATGACGTATAGGAGTGGGCCATTAGTCTTAACAAAAGCGTCTCATGGATAGGAAGTTGCATGACTAGCACAAAAACCCTTACCACCTAAATTCCACCCAAAATGTGAGGATCGCCCTTAGATTAGTAGGAATTAAAGCATTCATCTTTAATGCTTAGAGTGTGAACCGGTAGTATATTAGATTCTAGAACTTGTTTTGTGATGCATTCCGAGATCGCTAGTGAGACTACACTTGTGTAGTTAGGAATAACTAAATGATAAGAGACATTAGGATAAACCCTTGTTTGATACCTGTAATATAATTACTTCTTCCATATCGGTTGAGTAATTCCCCCACACCCTTTGCGCTGTACTCATCTTTAGTACACGATACCCCTAGTTAACCCCTCAGAGCCTATCCTTTTCGCGGTTCTCGTGATGTTTCGGTTTTTCTGGAATATCAATGAAGAGCATTGTTTACACCCCACCCCCAAATATACACCCAAATCGCCTTAGCCTACCTTTATTGCACTCACTTTTAGTGCAAATTTATGTTATCACCCAAAACCCTTAGTTCAATTATCTGGTTGCTTGCATGAGTTGCTAAGTCGAGTCATATCCTTTGTATACAGTTTTGGGATGATTGGGATTCATGGGAAAAGTTAAAGTTTATGAAACATAGGAAAGAGAACGTTAAACTCAAATTCCCTTTGTTTGCATAATAATGTACTCCAAGTGTTTTGATCTTTTCAATTCGGGTCAAATTAGTGTTTGAGTAATAAAAACTCAAGTGTAGGGATGTGTCTATAAATCCCTATCATTTTGATGTACCGTAGAGGATGGTAGAGTAAAAGTGTATGCAAAAAAAAAAAAAAAAAAAAAAAAAAAAAAAAATCGAAAAAAATTCGAAAAAAATAGAAAAAAAAAAGAGTGAAAAAAAAAAAAAAAAAAAAAAAAAAAAAAAACCATACGGGCTACCATCCTACATCTATCTTTTAAATTATGTTTGTTTATTTTCGTTGCCTAGAGTTTTAGAGTGTCGAGTCTTGGCTTAGCAACGCCATTCTTCGTATACTTGCAACATAGAGATTTTTGACTATCCACCACTATATAGCCTATCCCACCAAACCCTTATTTCCCTACCGTAAGCCTAACATTACAACCCTTTAAAAGACCTCTTTGATAGTCTTTCCTAGGTGCTTACGCCAAAGCGACGGAGGTTTGATCTATTCTCAAGCCTATGGTAATCTATGTACTAGGACCGGTTAATGAGTGTTTATCTTCCATTTCCGATTTGTTATATTTCATATATACACCCGAGAGAGATGTGAGTATCCAAACACCCCATGTGAGGTGCTAGTATGTAATTTCCGTGCTTGTTATGACTTTTGCGGGGCTTATATGTGTTGTGGACCGTTTTGAATGGATGCTTCATGACCCCTAACTTATAAATTAATTGGCTAAAAGCACATTTGCTTGAGGACAAGCAAATACCAAGTGTAGGGATATTTGATAAGGTTTTAAAAGGTACCTTTTTGAGGGGTCATTTAAGCCCTTATTCGATCACTTTTGTATCCGTTATTGCTTAATATCGTTCCTTTTCACTTTTTAGGTCTCTTGAAGGCAAAATGCTGGAATGATGCTTATTTGGACGAAAAGGCGCGAATATACGAAGAAAATGGCCAAAGTCAGAATCGAGACACTCAAAGCTGCTGAAACATAAGGCGACGGCGTCACTGCATATCTGCGACGCCGTCGGGAAGGAATTTTGCGACGGGTCAGAGGCGAAATTGCATGTTTTCAAGGGACGACGTCAGGTTCTAAAGGAGTAGGCCGTCGCTACTCAGACGGCCTAGATGCAACCAAGACGGCGTCAGAGCTGAAGGGGACGGCGTCACAGTCATAAGGTGACGCCGTCGAAAGGTTTACGTGGCCAAGACGAAACCCTAATGACGGCGACACGACGGCGTCACGAAACATAAGGTGACGCCGTCGCAGATGTAATCTTATATATAGAATCCGAATTTTTCAGTTTTTGTGTGTAGTCTTTTGGAGTAAAAACCTAAAACCGAACCAAGGCTTTCTTGTGCAGTATTTTAGGGTTCTAAACCCTATTATACATCAAGATAAGTATTTACTTCATTAATTTAATTATGTCTTTGATTATTTGTGTGTATGCTTGCATGTTCTCCATGTCCGGCTAATTTATTTGTGTGTTTGCTTAGGGAATATGAAACTTAATTATTGAATATTGATTGGTTGATACTTATCTTAGTTGACTAATGATCTAGAGTGCGCTAGATTATTCGTTGTGTACTTAATGCTTGAAATTTCTTTGTGAACTTTAGAATATAATTATCTAGGTAATTGTAGGATAAAGTATTCAAGGACAACCGTAGAGTAGGCGTCTATAAATCACTAGAGGATTTGTAAACAAGACCCTTTGGTAATTTCAAAGAGTTAGGGAAATAAGCACGCCCTATAGCCTTAGAATCACAACGCAACTAGGAATAAGGACGTGACAAATCAACCATCAATAGGAGATAATTAAGGAGTAGTAAAACCTAAGTAAACACATCTTTAAACTATCATACGAGTACACATCAATTAGACATAGACTATCACAACCTTAGCTTAGATAATTAGATAATAGTAGAGTAATCGGTAGCAATACCAACCCCCCAAATCCAATACCCGAGATTCGTACCTTTTAATTTTCTAAAAAAACATAAAAAGATAAAAAATAATCTTCCTCAACCTCAACCTTAGCGTAGTAACTTCTCACTAGCATTCCTATTCCCCTAGAGAACGATATCAATACCCGTGGCTTACCCTAATTACTACACTACAACGATTAGGTTCACTGCCTAGGGTGTTATAAAACTTGCTCGAAGAAAAGGAAGTTTCCTTGACCCCGAACGACGCGTGTAGCGTTATCACCAAACGACCAAGAGATGACGATGATAAGGATAAGGAATCTGCACCTAAACGTCAGAAGCAGTCTAGTAAATCTACCTCTATGCCACCTCCTCCACCACGGACTTCTTCTCAACAAAAGTCTCCTCCACCTCGGTCTTCTACTGATAAACCTCGGGACGATTCCGAGTTACCACCCCTGACTCATAAAACAGGTGATTACTTTGAGTATACGGGTGGTGACGATGAAGAGGTCCTTGAGCCCCGACAACAACCCACCTCACCCAAACAAGTGCAGAAACCAGTATCATCCTCAAGGCCTTCCAAAAAGAAGAAGAAGACGACTCAGCCTGGAGTCGTAACATGGCTAGATGACGATAAAACCGAAGAGTTTGAATGGTTCTCCACACTTGTCAATCAAACTCCCTACCCTGATGAAGGTCAAGAATTGGCAGTCGGTTCTACATTGGAGCACGCAAAACTATTGCAAGAAAAGTTCCATGTGAAGAAAATGACAAAATCTGAGTTGAAGCGAATCAAAAATGAAGCTTTTCAACTATGGAAAGACAGCTCTGAAAGCGCCCTCGAGGTCGAATATCACCTTGAGAACATCGCTCGCTATGTCTAACAACATGGATTGGCTCAATCCGGAAGCAAACATTGACTTCACACAAAGGGACAACCCTCCATACTACACCGATTGGACTAAACCCCTACCAACCATTTGCCAAACAGACGAACCACGGATTCCCTTCCGATACTTCTTTAACAGAGACCTGGATTTTCTCTTACACGGTAACGATGGTTCACGAAAATACGCTACATCATTGACTCTTCCATTCCCAGCGGCTATTTACTCAAACTGCATAGCTATCGAGGAACGTGCAAATCACTTGTTTTCTGACAACGTGCAAGCATACGACCAAGATGCATTGTATGGGATTCATCATTGGCCTGAACGCCGAAGAATCTACTACAGAAGCTGCCTGGTTCAGAAGTCTCAACATGCAGTGTATAGTTCTAAGGACATCGTGGCCATCAAACACATTGATCTCAAGTCTAAGTGGGACTACACATTCTTAAAGAATATCATAGTCAAACGACAAGATGAACAGGACTATGGATTCTCCGAGGCTGACTTTGAGAACTTGTCCCTCAACGACATCGAAGACATGTACCTTGCCAAGGTACAGGGTCGTATGAGACAATTCTCGACTGAAGTTCAACGTGAATTTATCAAGTCAGTTCTCATCTTCATTAGACGCATCGTGATCAAAGAACGTGTTGAAGATATCCAGATGGCTGTTGAATCTTATCAGACGCGTGTCAACCTCACTCCTCCAACGCTTACTCTTCCCGATCTCAACCAGCTCTCTCAATATACACTCATCAGCAAACCTTTCGGCGTTGTTTACCATAGTGAACTTCAAAGAAACTGCTTAATGGCGTGTAGTGAGCTCCACAAATTCGGGGATCATACCTTGAAGCTGGTTAGGGATGGATTGGCGTACAGGTTGAAGGATATACGCCTGAAAGTTGGGTCTCCTAAGCGCTGGAATTCTCAGGATAGGAGGGATGTGAGACGAATCATCACCATGATTGATGAACGGTTGTTCAGAAGGGATCAGTTCAGACGATTGGAGAGCTATGTTGGTGGGCGACCCAGGAGAAACATCACCGGCTTTCAACGCCCTGTGCGCACTCCTGGGAACATCACTGCACTTCCTGGTACCCCGTGAATTGTTTCCTTCATATAATTTTGGATGTATGATTATATATGTGAATGGCTTGTGCACACATTACAGTGTACAACCCGTAATTGTCAAGAAAGGACCCTGTGGTACGCCTCAGTGCCACAATCCTTATAAAAGGAGCGAAAGCTTCTTATTTTTGAGTAAAACCTATCAAACCTTTCATTTTTCAAGGTTTTGCTCAAAAAGACAAGTACTTCCCCATATGATTTCAAAACCTCAACCGTTTATATCACTAGTTGAGGGGGAGTATTTGATTTAAAACTTTGTTCACAAATTGTTCATAGTGGTCACTCTTCCCGCAACACTCAAAATGGTCATATTTATTCTCAAACGTTCAAAAATAACATTTTTATATGCCATTTTTGAGGGGGAGAAAATTTGTGTGATAAGAAATATGTTGTGCAAAATGCAAATGAATCTGTGTACCTCAGACTTAACCAACAAATTGACGGTACTAAACTGTTTGTAACTCGAAAAGACTTGTCCTGGACGGGTAATAATTTCAAGCTAGTTCGCTAGTAATGTAAACGTGTCTCGCAAAGGACTTGTCCAAGTAGAAAGTACCATTCAAGAAACTTTTGATAGACATGAACTCTGACGGGTTTGACAACCTTCCAAGGTTTGTCTACACCTTCAAGGTAGTTATTAGAGCTAGTTGTCATCTAAAAGCGGACAATGTAACTCTTTAACTATTCAACGTAAGCGTGTCTCGCGGGAGATTGTCTATCTTTAGTGGATCAATTCAAAAAGTGCGCGCTCCTTCCTCACTGTGCATTTAACCATTAAATCTATTAAGCACATGTGGAGGGGGAGTATTTATGCAAAAACTTATCTCTCACAGTGGTTCAAACATGTTTTTCATTTACAAACCCTTTGAGAGATATTTTTCACATACAGTGGTTTAAATGGCAAACATAGGTTAGTCATGGAGTTATAAGGTGACTAAGGTTAGGAATAACCGTCCTATGATCCGCCAGAGCCGGAGGGATCTACCCAAGGACACTACCATTAGTTAGTGTTAGAAGTCCTTAGGAATGATTGTAAAAAGGAGAAAAAGAGAATCGGAGAAAGAAGGAGTTGAAGAATCAAAAAGAAATGTAAAGTAAAGGGTGAAAAGAAATAGCCCTCCAAATTATTCAACTTAGGGCAGACACCGGGTTCAATTCATATGCTACTGGTTGTCACTTAGTGACACCGGTATTGAAGATTAAAAGTCGTCATGGACCCAGTGACGCATGCACTAAACCTTCTTAGCCACTCAAGTTTCTCTCAACAGAAGCTTGTTTCATTCTCACAGGGAACCCTACATAAACTATTGGCTTTCTCTTAGAGATCGCTGGTATTGAAAAAGGAGACCCTCTCCCTAGTCTCCGCTCAGGAAAACCAAAACGCACTATTGAGTCTAGAGCCACGAGATTCATCAAAAGATCTCTTAGGAACACTTGACATTTAATCACTTGATGATCAACAAATAAGATCATCAGTGGTTCATATCGAGTCCTTCACAAATCTTAGCAATCTGTCGAGAACATTTATGAGAGGTTCACATCTGTGATCCTCAGTGATTGAATGGAAACTCCTGCCAGGGTCAACATCAAACAGCCCTGACAGCAGGTCACTTCGGTAACTCCCCATGGATTACGCGGAGTGTGTCTCATACGGTCTACAGTCGTGAGGTGATGCTTCGGTGTACCTCAGCGACTCATCTGAACTGTAGATGTACTTCGGTACATCGCGTTATCTCACTTGTGGGACTCCAGTTCAGGAATGGCCTTCGTAAGAATTAGAGTTGTGTTTTCACACTATGCTGTTAACACTCTCGAAGTTCAAACTTGTAAGTGCCGGAAACCGCTTATTACTAACCGTTTGAAATGTTTTCTTCTTATGGAAGCTCCGGAGCGGAATGATCGTGCTGACTCTTCTCATGCTCACGCCAACATCATCACCAATGGAAGTTCTATTCAAAAGCAACACAACCGTCAGAATGATTCTTCGTCTAACCAAAGAATCTACAAAGTTAAAGACTTAGAGAACTTCATCAGTATTGAATTCCAACGTCATAGAGCGTGTGAGCATGTTGAAGAATGACGTGGAGACACTGGAGCAGCGAAGCAGACCTGAGGCAGACAACAACATACTATCACTTTCACCACAAAGAACAATGATCAAAGAACAAAGTTAAAGATGACGTCGAAGCATAACTGTTCAAAGATAACTATCTCTCTACACTGGGGAGATTGTTCGAATCAAGGCAATTCCTCTCACAAGAAAGAAGAATGTCAGAAGACGTCACAGCTACTATTACATCAACGCCTTCACCGTTTACATTCATATATACTTGAGGGGGAGATTGTTGGAATCACTCCTAAACAGTATTTCAAGTATTTATATCTCATATGTAATAGGTAGCTTTATTATGGCCTTTATGTTTGTTTAAGGTCAAGCTTATGTAGAAGGCCCATAAGCTTAGGCCCAAGCCCACATAAGAAAGGATGGGAACTAGGAGTGTTGCCCTAGGTTCCCTCCTATAAATAATCTTGTAAACCCTCATTTGAGGGTTGGTTGTTCAAGTTACTCTTTCACATACTCTCTACACCTAACTGTTCTAGTATTTCGTGTGTGTGTGCTTGTTTACTTGTTCAATCGCCTTATCTCTTTCTCTATAACTTGTGTTTGTGAAATTAGTGACCTAACACATTCTAGTTATCTTCCATATAACCAATCAGCCCATAATGTACACGAGTACCCAACGAGAGTAGAGACAACGACATCACAGTAACTGGTTGAATCACTGATCTTCTCTGCGGATGTCAATTCCGGAATAACTGATTAAGCTCGATCATGTGAATATATTGTGTGACCCTGATGTACACATATCGCTCCCCTGATGGTTGCGATCTCATCGGAATCATCATTACATTGTGTACATGAAGCACTAACCGGAAGCACTTTATCATAAATCATATAGAAGATGTCGATCAGCAATATCATCTCACGTTCCAAATATTCTTCTCACATTTCTTCCAACTGAACACTGAAGTAACACATACCAAAGGTATCCAGAGACCACTTCCCCCAAATAGTTGGAATAATACATCCTTCCCCCAAATAGTTGGAATAATATATCCTTCCCCCAAATAGTTGGAATAATACACCAGACGCCACGAGTTAAACACTGAGTTTCTCTGCGGTTACGACATTTTTCTTCCCGGAATATCAACAATCATAAAGTTCATCACATGTACTCGTTGAGAGTTTAGATGTATGTCTCCTTCCCCCTTTGGTTTTGAAACCTCAGAATCAGCAAAACATAGAATAACCTTAAACTCGAAATCTTGTGAGAAGAACTCAAATATCCCAAATGAATAATGTGAAAATCAACTGCAATGGAAACTCTCCCTGACTATCTTTACCAACCCATATGTGGACAAATTGAAGTGACCAGTGATGAAGCAAACCTGATATACCAAACTTGAGCCTAAAGTTGAATTCCCCACATTTGTATCTTAAGCTTACACCTAATGATTGAAGAACGGTGTCGAGAATGTATGCTTCAAGCAAATATCAAAGTACTCACTACTCAAACAAATTATGAGACAATAACACCTCTTGAGATTATCCACACCGTCATATGTGTATGATACTGAGTAAAACAACGTAACTCCTAATAGTGATAGTTAACCAGGTCTTCAACCATCCACCCCGACTGCTGGTAACTAGATAAACCAAGTCTTCAACTCAAATTCTTAAGCCCAAGCAAGTTATCAAATAAGAACACGCCTTTGTTGAAAGTCAACTTCAATCTCAAATAAGTGATAAATGATTAACTCCGAAGTAATCAACTTGTGTAAAATGCCCAAAACGTGAATAAATATACAATCAGATGTACATTGACCCACTAAATGAACCGGAACAAATGATTCCTCAACATCAATGCATTCTTCCTAAAGGTATACATGTAGAGAATGATCTGGAAGATTCACCAATAATGTCTTTGAGCGGATGAGGTAGTCATTTTCCTTAATGCTCATGTGGTTGATTTATAGCATGCACAAAGAGAGGAACAGTAATCCGTGAAGATTTGGCATAGGAATACCAAAGAGCGGATCATTATTCATGAACAAAAATCTGTGAAGATTTGGCAAAGGAATACCAAAGAGCGGATAATTATTCAATAGTGCAACTATAATATCATGATAGTCATTATCAACGCCTTGTGAAGTAACTGGAGATAAGGTTTCTTGAAAATTCCGAGAAGTACTTCTTAAATGGTGAACCAGTTGAGTCAGTAGGAACCGGAGCATAAGCTTTAGAAACTGGATGATCAACATTCATTGGAGGTTGGAAGTACTTATCAAACATATCTTGAAAAACAATGAATCCTAAATAGTAAATCCCAGTTGTCCTTAGTGAGTGAGGACATTAGGCATTGGAGAGTCGTATGACCATAACTCAAACATCCATCAACATGTAGTATATTCCCTCTTCTCCCCCTTAAAAATTGCAAATGAAGTTTGCCACTTTTGATTGATCAAGTGAATAAGATTGTATACCAATGAACGGAGATCCACTTGAGGATTGAATGAACAAGGAAAAACATGAAGCTTGTTGATGAAGAATGTCGATGAGAATGGTCATAAAAATGAAGATTTCTATTCTTCTGAAGATAAAGCTCACTGAGGCGTACACTTTTCCTTTCTTTGAGGAACGGGACCTGAAGTGTTATCTACAGACGCCATAGTGTTGAAGAACGAGGCCTGAACTGATGTGAACAGACGTCATAGCCGATTTGAATATCAATGTTGAGTTACTTGGACCCGTGAGTTATGAGATATCAATCCATTTGTTATCCATACTTTAAGCCAGTCCATGTATTAAAGGATAGAAGTATCTTCAACTAAGTAAGGACTACCTGCACTAACATTACAAGCTTGATTGCATATATATTGGTTAGTGACATTAGTATCCAAACCCTTTGGGGTTTCATGGTCAACCTTGATTTTGCCATCGGTAAACAGCTTTCCGGTAGGTATCCACCTAAGTCCAACATCCTTAAACATTCTACCAGACGGTATCCACTTATGGCAAGGTCTAGGATTGTTAAGCTTCTTATGCATAGTGGAAGACTTATCGTTATTCCTAGTTTCCAAAGATTTAGCAGTTGGTATCCATTTAGGCGAAGATTTTTGTTTGTTTTGCTTCATAGACTTAGTGTAGATCCTAGAATTAACAGGTTGAACCTTTGCATGAGCATTTACTTTGTTTAGGGATTTGAAAAACAATTATCATGATTTCCCTTAAAGATGCATTTCAGACAATTCGAGCAAACAGCTTGTTTGGATTCAGAAGATGATCTAGAGTTCTTAGAGTGATCTACTATGGAAATAGTTTTGTTCGAAACGCAACTAATCTTAGATCCAAGCCAATCCCTAGTCTTTAGTTGAGTGTTCCAAGGTAATGGTTTAAAACTACTAGCAGTGCCTTGAAATCTCGTAGAATTCATCACCCTAGGTCTAGCACCTAAAATTCCATCTTTTCGAATCTGTGCCTTTTTCCTAGCTTTTTCTAGATCATAGTTCTTGAACAAGTCATTCATATCATGTGAATTGTTAGGCAAATAAGGTGAAGTGACTGGTTTTGACAAAATTTGTTTAGCATCAACTTGGAAGGCAAACCGGGTTTTCGAAAATTTTGTTCTTTCAGATATAAATGCAGTAGGCTGCCTAACAACAGACCGGTGTCTAGTGGGATGAGAAACTGGCTTCCCCAAGGTTGATGGTTTTGTAAACATAGTGTTCACACTTTTCCCTACGGTTTTTATAAGCTCATTCTTTAAGGCAAAAATAGCGAAACTCTTTTCCTGAAGTTGAGCATTGAGATCATCAAATTTTGCTATCAAAGAGTTTGTTTGTTCTCTTGACTTAGTTCTAGCTTCTTTGACAGAGTCACTTAGTTCTATGTGATGCTTTCTCAATAGTAATTTGGCCACACAAACCGCTAATTCATCATTTCTTATTTGAATATCAACAATAGCATTAACATCAGAATTACTTGTAACCAAATTATTTTTCACATGCATATCAGAAATATGTTTCTTCAAATTGTTGATAGTCGAGTTTTTGGCTTGAAGCTGAGCTTTTAAATTGTTTATTTCAAAAAATTCACGAAATTTAGGAAATTCCTGATTTTTACATGGTTTCTTAGTTTGAAAACTTTCCTCCTTTCTTTATATTGAAATTTCAAGTGAAATGAAATGTTTTTCAAGTTTTGAGAATTTGTTTGAAAGTTCATCAAAAGCCTTTTTATCAACCATATCATTTGTTTTGAAATTAATAGACTCAGCCTCAACCAAGGAACATTTATCAGAATCATGTTCAGCATTGAGATCAGTTTTTTTTAGGTACATTAGCATATGCACTATGTTGAACAGTTAAGGGTACCTCATCACATGAAACCTGTTCATTTATCGGTCGGATATCTGCATCCACATCTTGTGTGACAAGAGTTACTAAGCAGCTGGTTACATCATTCTTTGTTGTCTCTGATATTATGCATTTAGCAACACCCGACCTTTCAACATATACATTACCCGACTCATCACAACTATCTCTCAATTGCACCTGACACTCATTCACGTTTTCATCCTTTTGTGCAGCTTCCTCAATGTAATTTTCCATATTATCCATGAGTTGGATAAATATCTCAATGAATTCCTGAATTTCCATTCCAGTATGTTTTATGAAGGAAATTCCAGTCAAGTGTTGATCGTAATCTGCTGAATATTCCCCACTGATGAATGGCTGAAATTGTTTGTAGATTACTTGAAGAGCTGTACTGGAACCATCCTTTTGAACCTTTTCATTGGTAAGTTGCAGCTTTAAATGTTCTAAGTTCAACAGCAAGGTTCTAGTTAATGTAAATAAGTCCTGACGGAAGAGGGCACTACATGTTCGATCCGTAGTTATGGATAAAAGCTGTATGAGGTGAGAGTGAAGTAGCTGATAGGGCACAATGTTGCATTCCATTTGCATGGCATTCTGTGGCATTAGCAGGTGCAATTCTTTCTCATTATACTCAGAACATGAAGATCTCACATCGTCATTGATTAATTCAATCATCTTTAATCATTCAGTGTAGCATACATTATCATTGTTGTCCACATCATCATACAATTTAAGTACTTCCGAAATCACTGGGTCAGTAGTGTAAGACATGATGTTGTAGTATACACGGGATTTTACAAGTCTATGATTTAAACCGAGAAATAGATTCTTTCGCAGGATTTTACAAAATCAAGAAGAAACCGTGATACAATGACCAATAGAACGTGTTAAGATAACTGATGGACCCACACAATGATAGAGGATTATGTTTTAGGAGTGATGATTGTTTGAAGGATTACCTGAAGTGTTATTTGGTTGTGAATCGGTTTTGTTAATGCACGTTTTTACGGTGAAATTTAGGTCTAAAAACTTAAAAGCTCAATAACTTCCTTTCGGAGGGGATTTGGGCCAATTGTGGCAAACTTCATTTGCAATTTTTAACTTCCTTTCAGAACCCATAGTGATCGAAAAGTTTTTAAAATACAATTTTACTTAAAACTTTTATAAACTTAGCTCTTGATGCCAATTGTGGAAAACTAGAAGGGGGGGGGGTTGAATAGTTTTGCCGATTTTACGTTAGTTTCAAAAACTTTAGATTCGTTAATACGTGAGATCTTATGGATGTAGAGAAAGTATAGATCTAATGATAAAGTAAGTAAATAAAGTAAAGCGAAGGGAAAGAAAAGACACAACCGATGTATAGTGGTTCGGCTACAAGGACACCTTTCTTGCCCTACTCCACTCCCCGAGTCACCTACTCGAGAGTTCAAGCACTATGTCAACAAACTCCTTCACTTGGCGGAGAAGCCTTCACAACGTTGCTTACACTTTTTCCGGTACAAAGCTAGATGCCGAGTCCGTAACATGGTGGACTAAACCAACACGACTATTACACAACAAATATGTGAAATATCAAATACAAGATCTACGCTACAGAAATCTTGTGGAGTGACAAATCAATCAAGGACCCCTTTCTTGGATGACTTGTAGAATGCTCGTGATCTCGCCTTAGAGAAGGACCTATATGAGGATCACAATAGAAAGAACGAAGAACAACTCTCTAGATCAAGTGATCTATATGTTAGAAGAGAATGAGAGTGTTTGAGAGATTTAGTAAGAAGAGGGGTGAGTTAGAATGAAGAAATGGCTCTCTATTTATAGGAAAAAATCTTCACTGTTCCCCGGATCCCACGGATCCCTTCCACTTGGGATCCGTCTAGTGTAATCCTAGGGATCCGTGGAACGCTCCTCTTTGCCCATGGGTTTTTTGGTTATGGGTCATGGGTTATGGGTTGGTCCATGGGTTTTCTTTAGATTCAATGTATCTAAGTATACATTGTATCTAGCCAACTTGGGTATGGGTTAAGATCCATGGGTTATGGTTTTTACCCATCCTAATAAACTATTACAACAAATGCTTAATTATACTTTACAAAAATAACATGTATCCTTAAAATTATACTTAAGATAACATTATATTTGTTATCAACAAAACACATAGAGATCGCAAAATATTAATAAACGTTTTTACGGTTTATTTGTATTAACAGACCTTATCTTATGTTCGGATAGAAAAACATGGTTAATGAAAGGGTTTGATAAATCTTTTATAGCCATGAATTGAATCCGTGTTTGCATAACTCGAACCAAGAAAAAGAAATAACACATTTGTTGTCTTCTTTTTCTAAAGATTTGAATATGATTTTAAGTATGAACTTCAAATAGGGATCGATGATGGATTTAATTCGTGTGTAAGATCTTTATTGATCGGATTTTCCTTGAGAAATATACACAAAAATCTGAGATCTAACTCAATTATCCATTTAATTTGAATGAGATGTTGAATAAACGAGGAGTAGCAACCATCTTTTTCTTTTTGTATATTTCATTCTTAGTAAATGGAGTGATAATGAAATGAACTAAAGACACGGATCAATGACAGATTTGTTTTCGAGTGATGTTTCATTGAATTTCTTAAAGCATTTTTAAGCACATGAGATCCTTAATTTATATGCTTATATTATCAGTTAAGATTGTAGTTTTGGATTGATGTTAGTCTCGATTGAAGGTTTGAGATTTGATATCGGTGATACAATTAGATGGTTTGAAATTGGAATGTAGCTGTGATGTTTATACTTGTTGATGCAACTGTGTTGGAATCACTCCTAAACTAGATTTCAAGTGTTAGTAATTAATATGTAATAGTTAGCTTAATATGGCATTTATGTTAGTAATCATGCCAAGGCTTATGTAGAAAGCCCATGAGCCTTGGCCCATGTTAGGAATTAGAAAATTCAGTCGTAAAAGAGTCGGTCACCTCAAGTATATGTATTCGATAGAAAGCTCGTAGTCGTAGTCAAGTTATGTTAGTAAGTAGTTTGTTAAGTAACACCGTGGAGGTCGGACGAGTCTTTACCCACTGTATGCCTGATCCACAGCCCATAGGTGGCGTTTATTTGTAAGACACTATAAATAGTTAAATACCCTCTACCTCCCAAGGTAGAGGGTTGGAGCTTCAATACCATTTTTCTTTGTTTCACATAGTTCCCAACTCTCTTCCCTTTCTCTCTCTAGAACTTTCTCTCTCTAAACATCTTGTACGCCTCATGTGATTATGGTTTAGTGTGTTTGTGAAATTCTATATCCTTCAATTGGTATCAAGGGCCATGGTTTGATCACTTATCTTTCATGCTCTTTGTTTTGGTGGATTTCATAAGGTTTTTGGGGTTATAAGTGTTTAGGAGAGTTTGAATCGTTTGGAAAAATTCTAGGGTTAAAGTTTGAATTTTGTTTGTACTTTTGTGTTTAGGATCATCATATGTGTTTAGGTTTTGAATTGGAAGGCTTAAATCATTGTGGTTTGGTTGTTTTTTTATTGATAAAGTGGTTGTTTGTGAAAGTTGTACGAAGCGAGTTGAGTCTCGGAGTTGTGTTTCTTCGAAGCGAGTTGCTTTGTTATTGGAAGCGAGTTGGTATATGCGACTTGGCTATTTAGCGAGTTGACTCCTTGTGCGACTTGGGTTCTAAGCGAGTTGTTTCTTTAAGCAACTTGAGTTCTAAAGCGACTTGGCTATTAAGCGAGTTGTACAGCTAGCGAGTTACTTCAAGCGACTTGTTTCTTTAAGCGAGTTGTCTCTGTTTGTGACTTGGCTATTAAGCGAGTTGTCTCCGTTTGCGACTTGGCTATTAAGAGAGTTGTCTCTATATGCGACTTGGCTATTAAGCGAGTTGGTTCTTTAAGCGACTTGTTTCTTTAAGCGAGTTGTCCGTTTAGCGAGTTGATAACTAAGCGAGTTGACTGGTTAGCTACTTGTCTATTGAGACTTGTTACTTCTTCGTACTACATCTTTACGGTTGTTCTTTTGGTTTAGTAAAATCTCGTGAAAGAATCAATTTCCCGGTTTAATCAAAGAATAGTAAAATCCCGTAGAACTTGAAATCATGTCTACCAACGTACCTACAATTATCTCCACTGATGCTGAGGATATTCAAGCAGCTGGTTCAGATACTCGTCCATCTATGCTTGACAAAACTGACTACGACTCTTGGGCTCAACGAATCAGATTGTACTGTCTTGGAAAGGAAAATGGGGTCAACATTCTCAAATCCATTGATGAAGGACCTTATCAGATTGAGACTACAAGAGACTTAATTGATACAGCTGCAGATGGAACAATGATCTATGGATTAGACAAACCAAAGACGTATGATGAAATCAATGATAAGGAGAAAAAGAGATTCGATGCTGACATCAGGGCTTCTAACATTATACTTCAGGGTCTTCCAAAAGACATTTACAAGCTTATCAATCACAACACTGAAGCCAAAACAGTTTGGGATAATGTCAAGATGCTTCTCTCAGGTTCTGAATTAACCAAGGAAGACAGAGAATCACAACTGTATTATGAGTTTGAGCACTTCAAGATGAAGCCAGAAGAATGTTGGAATCACTCCTAAACCTAAATCAAGTGTTAGTGATTCATATGTAATAGTTAGCTTAATTATGGCCTTTATGTTTGTTATTAGCTTAAGGTTATGTAGAAGGCCCATGAGTTTAGGCCCATGTCCATTAAGGAAAGGAAGGGAGTAGGAGTGTTGCCCTAGCTCCCCTTCCTATAAATACCTTGTAATAACCCTCACTTGAGGGTTGGTTGTTCAATTCACTCTCTTTCATTCTCCTACGCATAACCCTTCATAATCATACGAGTGTGTTTGTTTGTGTATTGTTCATCCGCCTCTCTATCTCTTCTCTATTCTTTCTATTGATGCTTGTGTTGTAAAACTAGTGACCTAACAGTGGTATCAATCGCCTAATAGTTGGGTGAACGTATTGTTCTTGAAGTGGGTTTTGGTCGTACGCGTAGAACATACGGTTCGTGGTTAATACTTTGGTTTGCTTAAAAACGCATTTTTTTCACTTTTTAATCCAAGATTCTTGTACTTTCAATGTTTTAAGGTGTTAAAATAACTGTTTTTTGCAAAAAGTTTCAACCTTTACGCGTGGATCATAGTTTTTAAGCTTGTTTTTTAACGAGGGTTTCGTTCCACGAATAACTGTTTTTGATGCTTTGGATCATCAAGTTTCACACTTTTGTGTTATTTTGGTGATATTGAAGCTATTTCATCACAAATATCTGGTTTAGAAACATCTTTGGGCAACAATCATTTTTACGAGTAGTTCTAGGCGTAGTAAAACCCTAAAAAAACGCGTAACTCACTCCTTGGTTTGATCTTCAGTTTCATGGTTTACTCCGTGTTTTCTTGCTTGGATAAGCCTGAAAATACGTCGACTTGGGATATCTTTTGCACTGTGATAGTGTAAAAGATCACTTGGGCAAAAACCCTAAAATTACGCATAAGCATAAGCTTACGCGTAGAAACTTCTACGCATAAGATTTATCTTACGCCTAAGGTTTGTCTTACGCATAAGGTCATTCTACGCCTAACTTCTTGTTTTACGCATAACTTTAGTGTTTTCACCTTCCTTACGCGTAAGCTAAATCTACGCGTAACTCTTGCTGTTACGCGTAACTTTGGTGTTTTTACGCATAAGTGCTAATTGGTTTATTGTGATTTCTACGCCTAAGGATACTTCATCAACAAAGGTTCATTCGACTACAAAGATCCATTTTATAACAAAAGTTTTTCAACATGTCACAACCACCATACTCTAACTATTTCCCTCACACTTACACTCAACGACAACAACAACTAAGTTCACAACATCAACAATGGAATCAACAACAAGCAATTTATCAACAACAATTTAATCAACAACATACTCCACAACTTGGAGAAATTCCACCACCACAAATGGTTCAACCACCACCAAGTCTTCAAGTTCAACCCTACACAAACGATTTCAATCAACATCTATCAAGGAACACTATGAAGGAACCCACTTGGTTTGCAAAGATGTGTGAAGCTTTAAGCAGCCAATAATCAATTCATGAGGCTGGATCACTTGATAGACCTCCAATGCTCACTCCAGGAAACTGCGATCAATGGGTAATTAGGTTCTTTAGGTTTTGTGATCTGAAGAAGCCACATGGAAAGTTCTTAAAGAAGGTTATCTTGGAAGGTCCATTTCATATGCCTACTGTCATTGTACCCGGAGATCCAAATGCTAATCCACCAAGAGATGAACAATCAAACATTGCTACTGTTGCAGACCTGAACGCAACAGAACTTCTACACTATGAAGCTGATGAGCTTGCCATGCAATATATCCTCTTAGGATTACCAAACCCAATTCTTCGAAGTGTTGATGCTCAAAAGACTGCAAAGGCAATGTGGGAACATATTCATCTTCTTATGGAAGGATCTGCACTCAATTAGGAGGATATGGAATCCAAAATTTACTTGGCTTATGAAAACTTCATGATTGAACCTGGAGAGACACTAGAGTCTTATCATCATCGATTCTCAGACATCATAAATGATTTGGATAAACACAACATCATCATGCCAAGAATTGCAGTTAATACTAAGTTCCTAAGTAGTCTTGGTCCTGAATGGGAGAAGTATGTCATTTTTCTCCGTCAAGCGAAGAACATGCATCATTCTACATATGGATTGTTGTACGATTACTTGAAGCCTCATCAAAAGGAAGTTGATAAGGAAAGGATTCTCCATGCTCAAATTGCTTCATCTTCACATCCGGAAAATCAACAATTTGCCTTGTATGCTCAAAACAGTTATCCTCCTCAACCAGCAACTCAACCAACTGCCACTATCACACCAAATGATCAATCACAACAATCTCAACATAATCAATTGGTTCCTTACAACAACAACAATGATCAGGCACTTTATAGTCAAGCTAATGAGGAATCTGATCCGTTCGAAGCATTGCAACAAGGATTTGTTATGATTGCTAATGCTTTTGGCCGTTATACAAGCAAATCCAACAATCGCATTCGTTCCTCATCAAACACAAGGAATCAGGCTGTTGTGAACAATGGACGAGTTGAAGTTCAGAATCGTGGTTATGGTCGTCAGATGGGCGGTGGTCAAGGGTTTAATGCTATAGGTAGGAATAACAACAGAGCTCAAGTGGTGGAACAAGGAAATGCTCAGAATGGGTTGAATGGTCTTCGATGCTACAACTGCAATTAGAAGGGACACCTGGCTAATGCATGCCCAAAGCCGAGGACTAGGGGCAGTGCTTATCACAAAGAGGCTTTACTTTTGGCTCTTAAGGATGAAGCTGGTGGAACTCTCACAGACAAAGAACACAGTTTTATGGCAGATGCAGACTCAGATGATGATATGGAGGACTTGCAGGCCAATGCAGCTGTTATGTTGATGGCTAATATGCATGAGTTACACATGAGTGACACAGGCCCAGTGTATGACACTGATGGCTTGTCTCAGGTACCCGAACAAACCATATTTATCTCTGATCTAATATCTCTGCCAACATCTGAATCCGGCAAGGCTCAGAATGTTCAAAATGAGTCGTCCACATCTTATTCCAACGATTTTCAAATAGACCCCGTAGTTACATTTGACGATGAAGATGACCTTATGGTTTCCCTTGATAATCAAATTGACTCCGTGGTTATACTTCAGGATCTAAATAATGATCATGTTGTGACTCACGTTGAACACACCGAACGTGTGCCTAGTCCAGATGTTGATTTGTGGCTTAAAAACCAACAATCCATAGTGGAAGAATGTCGTGCAGTAAATCAGGACTTGAAAAGTAAAAATGCACTGTTAACCAAGGATTTTGAATGTTTACAAAAGCAACTCAACTTTTTCAAAACTCAAGAAAAACGTGAAAAAGGTTTTGAAGCTGCCTTTGCTAAATCTCATCAAAACAAAAAATATTTAGAGAGACAGATGCGTGATCTAGCCGCTTCGAAGAATGCTTTATTGTCTGAAATAGAACAACTGAAACATGAACATAAAAAGAAAATTAACGCTCTCACCTTGGAAAATCAAAAAGCTAAGGCTGAGTTGTTAACTTGTCAAAAACAGTTCTCTGCATACAAAAAGCATTCAACAAAACGAATAGATGATCATCTTGAAGAAATTATCGGCTTACAAAACAAACTAAAAGAGTTTAAAACTGTTGTTTACAAACATGGTGAGTCGGTCACAGCTATTGAAAAGTTTACTTTAAAACCCAATCCAAATGGGTATGGTCCGAATCTTGCTGATTACAAACCTAAGCTTTCAACCAAAGCATTCAAACCAAATCCTGAAGTTTCCAGTGCAGAATATAAAATTGATGATTATGTTATGAGTGTTGTTGAATATCATCGTCAAGAGGAATTAGATGCAGAAGACGAGAGTCGATCAAAATTAGAAACTGTTGTTTACAACAAACCTTTTAATTATTCAAAACCAGTCACTTTCGTCACACCAACGGATTCTTCTAACACACCAAGGGTTATCATAAATACGTCTGAGTCTTCTAATGTTAATCCCCAACCAGATTATGCACAAATTTATGGTCCTTTACCTTCCATCAATGAAGTAAATTCAAAATCTGAAAATCACAAAATTCTTAGATATTTTGACCTTTTCATGGCTGACCTCAAACTTTTACAACATGAGATAGAATATCATTCTGAAATCAAAGTTCAACATTTTCAATCGCCTCTGGCGCGAGAACAAAGACATTTTTCAGAAAAATCTTTTACCAAATGTTAAAAATTTGAAACATTGTGCGTTGTCTTGGGAACGGGACTTTCATAAGGAACTTGGAGTGATGAAGGTCGTTTTCGAGAAAACAGAAACATCTATTTCTAATACTAAACGTAAAAAGAAAATGTTGAGAAAAGATGTTGATCGACTCTTGAAAGATGTTATCTGTGCTGATATCCATAATGTTGTGTTATTCAATTCTTTGCCACATGCATCTGATTATATCTCTGCTGATACTGTTGATAATGTTGTAACTGTTGAGAATACTGATAATGTGCTTCAGATCGAGTCTTTAAAAGTTGAAAACGAACGTCTCTTAAATGAGCTTTCAAATGCAAAACGTCGTCTTCAATGGTGTAAAAAAGATTGTCAAAATCGTGAACCTGCTTTGCAAAACAAAATCCACCAGTTGCAATCAAACAATTTTAATCCAAAATTTGAGCAACTGGATGATCAAAACATGTCTTTGAAAAGTCAAATCTCAAAATATGAACAAGAACTTGTAAAAGTTAAACAGGAATATGGTGTCATATTTGATTTACTCAATAAGACTCGTCATGAAGCATCAAACGAACTTGATCACTATCTTGCACACACTAGAGAAGTAATGAATTTTGCTGGTAATATTCGTTTTGAAAATCAAGATTTGATTCACACTATCTTTAAGTTAAGAGAAATATTAGGAAAGTATGAACAACTTCCGCCTACTGTGATTAAGAGAATAGCACCAGTAACACTTAGTAATCGTGAACCTAGAATGCCTATTGCCAAAACACAAGTTTCTAACGTGCTTCCTTCTACTGAAACAGGAATAGTTGCCTCTTTTCCAAACGTCCGCACTTCACAGCCTAGGAGCACTACATCGAAGAATAGGAAGTTGCGACCTAAGAAAAGATGAATAAGGAATGCTAAAGTAGAAGAACACCCTAGGACTATGAATAAGACTCGCGTTGCTTCCACTATAGATATTGCGTCTGGCAAATGGAATAGAAATAGTGATGTAACGAATGCTAAACCTTTAAGTACTTTTGATATTCAGTCTGATGCACCTTGTGTTATTTGTCGTAAAAGTATGAATTCTGATTGTCATGAAAAATGTGTTGCTAAAGCTATCATCTCTCGTTTAAGGAATCCTAAGAATCGGAATACCTCTAGGCCCACTAATCATTCTAAGTCTGTGCTTGGTAGACCGCCCTCTTTAGATTCTAAGAACCGCATTGATGTCCCTGTAGCTCCAATTTCACCTCCTAGGAATGTAGTACCACCTAGTGCATTCACTAAGACTAAAGCAAATACTAGTTGGAGATGGAAGAAATGGATATATAACACACTAGGATTTAAATGGATGCCTAAAGTTATTGATGTGTGTATGTCTACTATAACTGCTCTGGAACCCTCTAACATTTCGGGTTCCACATCTACTTCTATTCCATCTGTGTCGTCTGTATGTAATGCAGGTGATACAGATCATTCTCTGGATTGTTGATAGCGGATATTCCCGACACATGACAGGCAACCTTAAACTGTTATCAAACTTTATTGCAAAGTTCATTGGCACTTTCAGATTCGGGAATGATCACTTCGCAGCTATCATGGGCTACGGAGACTATATCAATGGGAACATCGAAATTAGCAGGGTTTATTATGTGGAAGGCCTCGGTCACAATCTGTTTTCAGTAGGTCAATTCTGTGATGGAGATTTGGAGGTTGCTTTCAGGGATAAATCTTGTTTCATTTGTGATCTACAAGGAAACGACCTTATGTCTGGCACACGTAACTCAAGTCTTTACACTATCTCTATGGAATACATGGTTGCTTCATCTCCCATCTGCTTACTTTCAAAGGCAACATCAACAAAATCCTGGCTATGGCACCGTCGTCTCTCACATTTAAACTTTCAAACTATAACCAATCTTGCTCGACACAAACTAGTTGAAGGTCTCCCACGATTCCGGTATTCTAAAGATCACCTTTGCTCAGCCTGTGAACAAGGGAAAAGCACTCGTGCTTATTTTCCTTCAAAGGTGGAACACAGCTCTCAGCATGTGCTTCATCTTCTTCACATGGATTTGTGTGGCCCGATGCGCGTGCAAACGATCAATGGCAAACGCTACATCTTAGTAATTATTGATGACTATTCACGATGGACTTGGGTCTACTTTCTTCGAAGTAAAGACCAAGCTCCATAAATGATCATCACCTTTCTCACGAAAATTCAAGTTCAGCTCCGGAACACCGTCCGCCAAATAAGAACAGACAAAGGAACTGAATTTGTTAACCAAACTCTTCGAGAATTTTATGAGAAAGTGGGAATTGAGCATCAGACATCTATTGCACGTACACCAGAACAAAACGGAGTTATTGAAAGACGAAACCGAACGTTAGTGGAAGCTGCAAGAACAATGTTAATCAATGCTAAACTTCCAGATTACTTATGGGCAGAAGCTGTATCTACTGCATGCTATACACAAAACCGTTCTATGATTACTAAACGCCACAACAAAACACCTTTTGAGCTTCTCCACAACCATAAACCGAATCTCAAACACTTTCATGTATTTGGATCCCTTTGCTATCCGAATAATGATCGTGATGATTTTGGAAAGCTCAAAGCCAAAGCTGACATTGGAGTCTTTATTGGATATTGTGATAATTCTAAAGGTTTCCGAATCTGGAATCGTCGAACAAAGTAGGTTATGGAAACGATTCATGCTCATTTTGATGAACTTACTGAAATGGCTTCTGAGCATAACAGCTTGGAACCCGGTCACAACCGCTTCAACTTCCCTCAAACTGCATCATCAGCTGAACAAAACCCCTAGCTTACTCGTCAACAAATGGAAAGACTCATTGCTCCGCTGTTCAGTGACGATATTGATGAACGTGCTCCAGGTGTATCCGCTGTTTCCGCTGCTCAACCTGATACTACTCTTATACTCGATACACCTGCTACAACAAATACTGTTGAAGAAGCACCACCAGTTGACTCCACCACAACAGTTGAACATACCGCTTCCAACAATGATGAACCGGCTGATGATGTTCCTAATGTAGTACCCCCACCTGCAGATTTTGATCCAAATGCGTTCTTTAACACGTTTGCTAATGAAACTGCTGCACCTGATGTCGCGGAATCATCAACAAACCATTTGAATCCTCATAATCTGCACAATGTATACCAACATCAACCCTCTACACATTGATGGACAAAAGACCATCCTCTGGAAAATATTTTTGGCAACCCAAATTAACCAGTCGTTACAAGACAACGTCTTCACACAGATGGTGAACATTGCATTTATGCACTCACTGTCTGCCAATCTGAGCCTAAAAACATTAAAGACGCAATGACAAAAGACAACTGGATTGAATCCATGCAGGAAGAACTCAACCAATTCAAACGTCTTGAAGTATGGGAACTGGTTGAAAGACCAACAGGGGTCTACGTCATTGGTCTTAAATGGATTTGGAAGAACAAATTGGATGCTGAAGGGAACGTCATCAGAAACAAGTCACGTCTGGTGGCTAAGGGTTATCGACAGGAGGAGGGTATTGACTTTGAAGAATCATTTGCTTCGGTTGCTCGTCTTGAGGCTGTTCGGATATTTGTCGCGTTCGCGGCTCATATGAATATGACGGTCTTTCAGATGGATGTCAAAACTGCGTTTCTCAACGGACAACTTAAAGAAACGGTTTATGTCAGCCAACCAGAAGGATTCGTTGATCCCGAGTTCCCGAACCATGTCTACAAACTGAACAAAGCCCTGTATGGTCTCAAACAAGCTCCTCGGGCATGGTACGATAAGCTATCATCTTTCCTCATTGCCAATAATTTCACCAAAGGTTCGGTCGACCCTACTCTTTTCATTCAATATCACGGGCACATATCTTAATTGTTCAAATTTACGTGGATGACATTATTTTTGGGTCTACACATAAAAAGTACTCAATCGATTTTGCAAAACTAATGAAGAAAAATTTTGAAATGTCCATGATGGGTGAACTTATGTTCTTTCTAGGACTGCAAGTTCATCAATCACCCTGTGGTATTTTCTTGAGTCAGTTCAAATATGCCCTTGAATTGTTAAACAAATTTGGAATGAAAACCTGTGACACTTATGCCACACCAATGGCTCATACCAAGAAGCTAGACGCTGATTTACATGGGAAATTGGTGGACCCTACCAAATACCGTAGTATCATTGGGTCTCTCATGTATCTAACAGCTAGCAGGCCTGATATTGTTTTTGTCGTATATCTTTGCTCCCGTTATCAGTTGAGACCAACTGAAACCCACCTCTCTGAGGCTAAAAGAATCCTCCGATACATCAAGGGAACCATTAACTTGGGGATCTGGTATCCGAAGGATTCTGGTTTTGAACTAATAGCTTTTTCAGATGCTGACCACGCAGGATGCTTAGATTCTCGGAAAAGTACTTCAGGAGCACTACAATTTCTTGGTGACAAACTAGTGTCTTGGCAATCAAAGAAACGTGATTGTACATCGCTGTCCTCAACCGAAGCAGAATATGTAGCCATGTCGGCATGTTGTGCTCAAGTCATTTGGATGAGAACACAACTCAAAGACTATGGTTACGTATTTGACAGAATCCCGATGTACTACGACAATCGGAGTGCTATTGCGATCTCGTGCAACTCAGTTCAGCATTCGAAATCAAAGCACATCGATCTTCGTTATCATTTCATCAAGGACCACGTGGAACAGGGTACAGTTGAATTATACTTCGTGGGTACAGAATACCAATTGGCAGATCTACTCACCAAAGCCTTGCCTCCTGCTAGGTTTAATGAGTTGGTCCACCGGATTGGTATGCGGTGTTTGACTCAAGAGGAATTGGATGAACTCTTAAAACAGTCTTAAAAACCAGTCAAACACCAAAATCTCTTTTGTAAATAATATTTCAAAAACAAAATATAAAAATATAAAATCAGATAAAACAACAAAAATATTCTTCTATCTATATTTCTTCAAACATGGCAAGTACATTTCTTCCGTCAACACTCAAATCTTTCAAAATTCAGTATTTTTTCGATCAAGTGTTGAGGGGGAGAAAATAAATTCTTAACTGTTTCAAAATAACCGTGTACTTGCATGTTACCTTATCCGGGTTGTATCTTTAATATTGGTGGTCACATTTCTGGTTTCTGACACTCCTCGGACTAAAATTTATAACCTTTCAATATTTCTTAAGTCGAGGGGGAGTGTCGTCAAAGTTATTTCCAAGTATTCTTCGTTTGGTAACCAAAATGGAAGTTAAAAGGCTTTGGATGAAAATGGAAAAGGTGGAGGGACTAAAACTGCCAAAAGCTTAAAGTTATTTTAATAAAACTCCTCCACCTAACTTCACCACTTCAAATTTATTACAAACACCAAACTAATCCTATGCCTATTAATCGTTCAACAAATCCGAAGTTTTGATCATCAATCTGTAAGTGATTTTGTATTTGTAACACGTTTTTAAACATTGGTTTTGATTTTCAAACGAATCCAACGGTTAAATTTACGTATATGGTTTATTTTGTGTTCTACGCATATGCGTAAGAACACATGATCATGTTTGTGAGTTTGAGGATAAAAGGATAGTGTCAAAACGTTTCTTTAACATCACTAATACCATTTTTCTACTCAAAACGCACCCAGAATCACGTATTGGTTGAATTTGAAAAACTAGGGTTTATGCGTGGGTTTGGGTATTTTCAAATGTGAATGTATTTGGTCAAAAAGATAGTTGTGTGATGTTGTTATCATGGTGAATTGATGATATATAGGCTTTAAAACAACCCAGAAACTTTAATTGATTGAGAATTAGAGATTAGGGTTTAATGTTCTTGAGATTTGGGTATTTTTGATTCACTGCAAATTGGATGTTAATACTTGGTTATATCACGCACATGACTTCTTAGAACTACCAGAAAAACTTTGGTGCTAATTCCATGGCTAGATTTCTTACGCGTAACTCATAAACTTTAGGGTTTTAGTTTACGCATAAGGTTCTTTACGCGTAATTATTTGAATGAGTGTTTGTGAGTAAATCTGTTATACAATGAATGTGGATGTTAATATTGATGCTGTGATGAATTGATTTTAGGTTTGCTACTCGTAAAAAATCAGAATCAAGGTTGTTAACCATCTACGCATAAGGTTCTACAAAGGGACTACGCGTATCCTGTGAAGGATATGCGTAAACAGTGACCTCTACGCATAAGGTCTACTCTTACGAGTAAGCCTTACGCGTAAGGTTTTATATACGCCTACGCGTAAGCTTTACGCATAAGGTCCCCTTTTCCTACGCCTAATATTTCTTACGCGTAAGTAAGGATCCTACGCATAAGCTTGCGTCTACGCGTATATCTCTCCTGTTTACGCATAAGCTACCATTTCTACGCCTAAGCCTTGATTAAACCTTCATTATAAATTGTTACGCGTGCAAACTTGTAAATAAATAAATCATGACGTCACGATACCAATAATGTCACTAATAAACTTAAACGTTTGATATGTTGTGAAAAATAAGTGATAACATAAACTTTAAAACTTAAAGTTAACTAACTCACGAAACTTATCACGACTTCATTAGACTATTGGACAAACAAGTGACTTTGGACTCGTAACAATCATTGACTCATCACATTCAATAATTAGACAATAAAACCCTCTGTTGACTAACATTATGTCTTTCGATATGTTGGTTCTTTTGGCTAAATGTGTTTCAGATCACGACATGGAAGCTCAAATGAATGTGGATGCACCAAACGTTCTCACCATTGCTGATATTTTCCCGCATGGCTATCCAATGAAGATTGGAAAGAAAAATCTCAGAGTTGACTTTGAAACTCTCACCTGCTCAGAATCTTCTTGTCTCATTGCAGTGGATATTCTGAAGAATCATCCCTATCAGAACATGCTCACCAACTCTGCCACTGTTCCGGAGATCTACATACAGCAATTCTGGAATACAATGCAGATGATCAAAGGACAGAATGCTGTGACGGTGATGCTCAATCACAAGCAACTCACCATCACTCCTGCAGACTTAAGGGCTGTCCTCCTCATTCCTGACATCATACCAACTGAATTCTCTGCTGCACCTACTGAAGAGACTGTTCTGCAATTTTTGATTGATATTGTGTATGACGAAGCTTCAGGGGTTATTAATAAGCATTCTCACGTGGATCTTAAAAACATTCCTCAGCCTTGGAGAACCCTTTATATCATCATCACAAAATCCATTTCTAGTCGTGACAGCGGCTATGAGCATCCCAAGCTCGTGGAACTGCAAATCTTTTGGGCTCTGATCAATATGAAACACATCGAAGTTGAAGCTCTGATATGGGATGACATGATGTCATTCCTCAAAAAGCTTGGCTCAAATATTCCTTATATTAGATATACAAAACTGTTGATCCAAAGAGCACTTGGATACAACCCTGATATCCCCAAAAGAATCAATGACCCCGATAATCTTGACGTGTTGTCCGAACCCACTCTAACAGTCAGATTTAAGGAGTCAACTACCAAGAAACAAGGTGCTGTGTTGCCGGATCTCCTTCTCTCAGATGAACTCAAACAGCTCTACTCTTATAAAAGATATATGGCAGCTGTGAAAGAGAACAAAGTTGGCTTTCTTGATGAAAAATCTTCTGGTACGCCTACAAGAAAAACCAGAAGAGGAAGTGCAGGAAGTGCTATAAGCACTGAGAGTCACAGGAAGTTCCCCAAGTGGAAACCTCCAAGCAAAAGGAAAGTTCCTTCTAAGGAAGTTGTTCCTATTCCCATTCCAAAGCTTGAACCGCAAAGAAAGCTAACGGACGAGGACTCGGAGGGTACTGCATCAGATGAAGATATTTTCTACTTTGAAACAACTAAAGATGACACTACAACGATACCTAAATCTCCAAGTCCACCAGCAGATACAGGCAAAGGGAAGACTCCAGTGATTGTGCACGAAGAGGAAAGCTCAGAAGAAGAGCCACTGGAAACTGATTACAGGAGAAAGTTCAAATTCGTTAGACTCCAACACGTTGCCAAATGGGTGGCCCCGGAGGGTCAAGTGGTGAAGTTCAACCTACACCACATCCTGATGCGGTTAATCGACCCGATAAGGGAACTGGTACCACCACTTTGGAGCAACAACAAAAGTGCGTGGAAGATTCTATTGAGTATGAGATTGAAGAACCAGAAACTGAAAAGTCTGAGAAAGATAAAGATGTTGATTATGATATGTTTCTTCTGGATAGTCCTACACGCTCAAAGAAGGAAACTTCTGAACCACCAAAGGACCCGGAGTCTCCTCACATCTCATCATCATCGGATTCATCTTCTCATTCCTCACCACCACCATCAAAAAGATCAACCAAATCAACATCCAAATCAGTGAAGAAGCCAACTGCATCTTGGATCTCTTAAGCTAAGACATGAATCGTTAAAGTTGTCAAACAGGTCAGAAAGAAAGACGTGCTCTACAAGAAAATGAATTTCTTCGCTGATCAGATACAATATCTTCATGATGAGAACGACAAGATGCAAGTTGAAAGGGAATATGTCCAGAAGCTCATGAAAGATGATCTTCAAGGGAAAATGGACGAAATGATCAAAGGATACACTCACAAGTTCCTTCTTGACAGCGTTCCTGGAATTACAAAGGAGATGTTCACCAAACAACTCTATCTGAATCTCTTACACCTGGCCAAACAGACTATGAAATCAACTCCAATACATGTGAACATCAATCCAGTTGATCCCATAATCTTCTCAGATGCTAAATTGGTTAACCGGCTGGTAGCTTAAATGTCGAAACGATCTGCAACATTTGCCTCCTACGAAGGTAAATTGTTTGAAGCATTGCTGGAATACTAACTTAAATCCGCATGCAGAGAAGAAGCTGAAAGGCCTAAGCGTCCACGCGACGATGAAGATAAGGATCAGGATAATAATGACGAGCATAAATGCCCGAAGAAGTCTGGTGAATCATCTTCTATGCAACCTCCACCCCAACGGACTCCAGCTCAACAAAGGTCTCCTCCTCGCTCTTCTACTGAAAAACCTCAGGATTCTTCTGAGTTACCACCCCAGACTCAGAAAACCGGTGATCACTTTGAGTATACGGGTGGTGACGATGAGGAATTCCATGATCCCCAATAACAACCCGCCTCTCCCGACAAAGTTAAAAAACCATAATCCTCATCCAGGCCTAAGAAAAAGAAGAAGAAGGTGCCTAAGGCTGACGTCGTATCATGGCTAGATGAAGATGACATCGATGAATACGACTGGTTTTCTACACTTGTTAATTCTACTCCCTACCCACCTGAAGGTCAAGATCTGGAAGACGGTAGTACATTGGAGCATGCTAAGTTCTTGCAAGAAAAATTCCGTGTGAAGAAGATGACGAAATCCGAGTTGAAGCGAATCAAGAATGAAGCATTTCAATTGCTCAAGGACAGCTCGGAAAGTGTTATTGAAGTTTAAGTATCATCTTGATAATATAGCAAGAGCTATGTCTAACAACATGGATTGGCTCAACCCCGAAGCAAACATCGACTTCACCAAACGGGACAACCATCCATATTACACCGACTGGTCTAAACCTCTACCAACAATTGGCCAACCAGATTAGCCTAGGATTCCATTCCGATATTTCTTCAACAAAGACTTGGAATTTCTTCTACACGGTGGTGATGGTTCAAGGAAATACGCTACATCTCTGACACTTCCATTCCCGGCAGCCATATACACTAACTGCATAGCCATCGAGGAAAGGGCTAACCACATGTTCTCCAACAATGTGGCAGTATATGACCGTGATGCATTGTATGGGATTCACCATTGGCCGGAACGCCGACGAATCTACTACAGAAGCTGCCAGGTTCAGAAGTCTCAACATGAAGTGTTCAGTACTAAAGCAATCATGGCTATTCAACATGTTGATCTTTCGTCTAAATGGGACTACACTTTCCTCAAGAATATCGTGGTCAAAAGGCAAGACGAAAGGGATTATGCATTCTCTGAAGCGGACTTTGAGAATTTGTCTATCAACGACATTGAAGACATGTACCTTGCCAAAGTACAAGGTCGCATGAGACAATTTTCAACTGAAGTACAACGTGAATTCATCAAGTCCTTGCTTATCTTCATCATAAGCATAGTCATCAAAGAACGTGTAGAAGATCTCCAGCTTGCAGTTGAATCATATCAGACCCGTGTCAACTTCACTCTACCACAGCTAGATCTTCCCGACATCAACCAGCTTTCACAATACACCCTCGTCAGCAAACCATTCGGCGTCGTTTATCGCAGTGAACTTCAATGAAATTGCTTGATGGCGTGTAGAGATCTTCACAAATTTGGGGATCACACATTGAAGAAGGTTAGGGATGGCTTGGCTTATCGGTTGAAGGAGATACATGAAGGCATTGGGTCTCTGAAGCGATGGAACTCTCAGGATCGAAGGGATGTGAAGAGGATCATCACTATGATTGATGAAAGGTTGTATCGAAGGGATCAGTTCAGAACATTTGAGAGCTTTGTAGGTGGTCGTCCCAGGATTGCTCTCGCCGGCTATCAATGCCCTGTTCGCATTCCTGGCAAGGTTGATGGAATTCCTGGTACCCCTTGAACTGCTTCTATTTCATAATATTTTGGATGTGTGATTTAATTATGACTATGGCTTGTGCACACATATCAGTGTACAACCCATTCTTGTCAAGAAAGGACCCTGTGGTACGCTTCAGTGCCACAATCCTTACATAAGGAGCGAAAGCTTCTTACTTTTGAGTAAAACCTATCAAACCTTTCACTTTTAAAGGTTTTGCTCAAAAGAACAAGTACTTCCCCTTATGACTTTCAAAACCTCAACCGTTTATATCACTTGTTGAGGGGGAGTATTTGAGTTAAAACTTTGTTCACCAAAATGTTCTTTGTGTCACTCTTCCCGCAACACTCGAAATGGTCATATTTATTCTCAAATTTTCAAAAATAACATTTTATATGCCATTTTTGAGGGGGAGAAAATTATGTGATAAGAAATATGTTGTGTAAATGCAAATGAATCTTTGTGCTATAGACTTAACCAACGAATTGACGATACTTAACTGTTAGTAACTCGAAAAGACTTATCCGGGACGGGTAATAATTTCAAGCTAGTTCGCTAGTGATGTAAACGTGTCTCGCAAAGGACTTGTCTGAATAGAATGTACCATTCGAGAAACTCTTGGTAGACATGAACTCTGACGGGTTTGACAATCTTTCAAGGTTTGTCTACACCTTCAAGGTAGTTATTAGAGCTAGTTTTCACCTAAAAGCTGACAATGTAACTCTTTAACTATGCAACGTAACCGTGTTTCGCGGGGGATTGTCTATCTTGAGTTGATCAATTCAAAAGGTGCACGCTCTTTCCTCACTGTGCAGATTTCCGTAAAAACTCTTAAGCACATGTGGAGGGGGAGTATTTATGCAAAATATTTATCTCTCAACAGTGGTACTAAAATGTTTTTCATTCACAAACACTTTGAGAGATTTTCATGAAAATGGTTTTATGGCAACATAGGTTAGTCATGGAGTTATAAGGTGACTAAGGTTAGGAATAACCGTCCTATGATCCGCCAGAGCCGGAAGGATCTACCCAAGGACACTACCAATAGTTAGAATTAGAAGTCCTTAGGTATGATTGGAAAAAGGAGAAAATGAGAATCGGAGAAAGAAGGAGTTGAAGAATCAAAAAGAAATGCAAAGAAAAGGGTGAAAAGAAATAGCCCTCCAGATTATTCAACTTAGGGCAGACACCGGGTTCAATTCATATGCTACTGGTTGTCACTTGATGACGCCGGTATTGAAGATTAAAAGTCTTCATGGACCCAGTGACGCATGCACTAAACCTTCTTAGCCACTTAAGTTTTTCTCAACAGAAGCTTGTTTCATTCTCACAGGGAACCCTACATAATCTATCGGCTTTCTCTTAGAGATTGCTGATATTGAAGAAGGAGACCCTCTCCCTAGTCTCCGCTCAGGAAAACCAAAACGCACTATTGAGTCTAGAGCCACGAGATTCATCAAAAGATCTCTTAGGAACACTTGACATTTAATCACTTGATGATCAACAAATAAGATCATCAGTGGTTCATATCGAGTCCTTCACAGATCTTAGCAATCTGTCGAGAACATTTATGAGAGGTTCACAACTGTGATCCTCAGTGATTGAATGGAAACTCCTGCCAGGGTCAACATCAAACAGCCCTGACAGCAGGTCACTTCGGTAACTCCCCACGGATTATGCTTAGTGTGTCTCAAACGGTCTACAGTCGTGAGGTGATGCTTCGGTGTAACTCAGCGACTCATCTGAATTGTAGGTGTACTTCGGTACATCGCGTTATCTCACTTGTGGGACTCCAGTTCAGGAACGGCCTTTGTGAGAATTAGAGTTGTGTTTTCACACTATTTTGTTAACACTCTCGAAGTTCAAACTTGTAAGTGCCGGAATCTGCTTATTACTAACCGTTTTCATGTTTTCTTCCTATGGAAGCTCTGGAGCGGAATGATCGTGCAGATTCTTCACATGCTCATGCCAACATCATCACTAATGGAAGTTCTATCTAAAAGCAACACAAAAGTCAGAATGATTCTTCATCAAGCCAAAGAATCTACAAAGTTAAAGACTTAAAGAACTTCATTATTACTGAAATCCAACGTCAAAGAGCGTGTGAGCATGTTGAAGAATGACGTGGAGACACTGGAGCAGCGAAGCAGACCTGAGGCAGACTTGATGCAGACAACAACAACATACTATCACTACCATCACAAAGAACAATGATCAAAGAACGAAGTTAAAGATGATGTCAAAGCAAAACTGTTTAAAGAAAACAATTTCTCTACACTGGGGAGATTGTTCGATTCAAGGCAATTCTTCTCACAAGAAAGAAGAATGTCAGAAGACGTCAAAGCTACTATTACATCAACGCCTTATCCGTTCATATTCATTCATCACCAACACTTAGGGGGAGATTGTTGGAATCACTCCTAAACCTAAATCAAGTGTTAGTGATTCATATGTAATAGTTAGCTTAATTATGGCCTTTATGTTTGTTATTAGCTTAAGCTTATGTAGAAGGCCCATGAGCTTAGGCCCATGTCCATTAAGGAAAGGAAGGGAGTAGGAGTGTTGCCCTAGCTCCCCTTCCTATAAATACCTTGTAATAACCCTCACTTGAGGGTTGGTTGTTCAATTCATTCTCTTTCATTACTCACGCACAACCTTTCTTCATTGTCTACGCGTAGTGTTTGTGTGTGTGTTGTTTAACCGACCTCTTCTCCTCTCTATCTCTTTCTATTGTGCTTGTGTTGTAAACCTAGTGACCTAACAAAGAAGGTGTCTATGAGTATTACGTGAGATTCCACAAGCTTGTGAATGATATGAGGAATATCAAAATGACCATGCCAAATATTCAGCTGAATTCAAAGTTTGTGAACAACATGAATCCCGAATGGCATAAGTTTGTCACCTCTGTGAAGCTAACCAAAGGATTGAAGAACACCCACTATGAGCAACTTTATGCATTCCTTCTTCAGAATGAGAGACATGATATGTTTGAAAAAAGGATTCTTGAACAGTTCAAAACCAACTAGGGAGAAACAAGTTCGTCAAATGACTCTACAGCTTTTTACACCAATGTTGGAATTACCACCAAAGTTTCTCAACTCATACCCATGGGTAATGGTTATTACAAGCTCATCCCTAATCCAGCATATAAGCCTCCTGACCCAAACAAATTCATGGAAAACTTCATCAATCAACTGTCTCTTATGGTTAGTCAAAACATGAACTCTCTCCCACACACCAACAATAACCTCAGAACAACATCAAATCCACACAATCAAGCTACTGTCAGAAATGGGAAGGTTATGGTGCAACCAGTTCAAGAAAGGCAGTATGAACAGGGAAGAGGTGGAGTTGGTAGAGGATATGTGGCAAATCAGAATCGTGGAAGGAATCCAAATCAGGGTCAAGCTAAGCCAATTAAGTGCTACAACTGTGATGGTGATGGACACATAGCAAGGAACTGCACTTCTCCAAAACGCCCTCAAAATGCAAAGTACTTCAAAGACAAGATGTTACTTGTGCAAGCTCAGGATAATGGAGCTGTGTTGGATGAAGAGGAGCTGTTGTTTCTTGCTAAGGGCAATGCAAAGACATATGATGCAGATGTGGATGAGAAACCAATTCAGGAGATAGGTCATAATCATCAGAATGCCTTTCAAGTCGCCGACTGTGATGCATACGACTCTGACGTTGATGATGAACCTACTGCACAGACAATTTTCATGGCTAGCATTTCTCCAATGGTCTCTCCAAAGGTCCCCTCACTATAGCAAGCTGGTCCATCCAAAGAATCAATCATCTCAGAGGTATTAAAACTATACGATGATGTTGATGAGCAAAAGATACATGACAAAGTACAATCAACTAAAACTTTTGAGTCAGATATTGAAAATATGGGTAATATCAATGTTGTCCCATATGATCAATATGTGAAACAAAGTTAAAGTGAGACTGTACCAAGTGATGCATCTTCTTCAGTCATTGATGACTATGCTTTTGATGAATACACTGCCTGTGCCCCTGATGATTCTGTTATCACTGAAATGAATGCCTATAAAGAACAAGTTGCTATTTATGAACAGCGCGCTAAGTTTGAGCTAACTACCCGTGAGCAGGAAATGGATGACCAAATGCGTACAATTATTAGAAAAAGTAATTTTAGAGAAGAAGTGTTAAAATAAGGGTTAAACTCCTTACAAGAAAAGCTTTCTAAAACTGTTAAGCAAAAGCAAGAGCTGCAAGATAATGTTAAAGTGCTTAAACAAGAATTCAGTGCTAAGGAATCAAAATTTTTGAATGATTTTTCTAATCTAAAAACTTTGAAAAACAAGCTTGAAAATAAGTTGTACGTACAAGGGAATACCATACAGACTGCTCACATGATCACTAAGCATAAAGTTCTCAGCGATAAGCATAGCATTCCAATTATAGAGAAAATTAATCCAGAGTATGGTGAGATTGCAAAAGCTGCTCAAAATGTGATCGATGATGGTAATGAAATCCTTAAGCCTAGGCAGAAACCTAGCTGTGCTGAGTGCAAGGAAGAGGATATAAAACTAGATGATGCATCTAGGGAGAAAATGGATAAGAAGCTTAACGATCCTGCGTGTAAAATGAATAACATAACTATCAAACCCCATGATTACACTAAGGAAAATTGGATCTCCCTTAATATGTTTAAGCCTCAAACTCAATTAACCCCAGAACAAATTTTTTGGAAGAAAGATATGGATAAACAAAAAGTTAATATACTTGTAGAAACTAACACTCCCCTTAGGAAAATGCCTGCAGCTACTGTGTATCCTCCAAATACACCAATGCATTTAGTTCCTAGATCCATTGCCACTAATAGCAAAACATTAATCAGCATGTATGTTGTTTATCAGCTGTTTGTTGATTTTGAGAAAATGTGTAAGAAGAGAATCACACCTACAGGGATAACTGAGGGGGAAAGGGGTTTGAGCAAACTAAAGAATGTTATTTAACTGAGGTCATGCCTTTCTTCAAACAATTAAAAGGTCAATTTGAGAGTCTTCAAAAAGGGATAAATTCAGACATTAAAGAAATGGAAAAGGAATTTGATGCAATGATAGTTGAAGTCAATGATTATGAACAGGAACTCAAATATAATGAAGTTGAAAGGAAGAACTTGCACATCTTAAATGAGAATTTAATTTCGAATCGTGTTGCTCAAGATGTGTTTTATACTGTTACTAAGCACTCTATTACTGCTTCTCGATTTCATGAATTATATATTGCATTGAAAGTTTCCCATGATCGTGTCATTGAGCTTGAAAACAAAAACTCAGAACTAAATGAGAAAATTGATCAGGATGATCACGATAATTTGGTAAAACATCTTTCTAAACTAGAAGTTGAACATTTTGATTTACAACTAAAATATCAACATCTTAAAGAAAATGTCAAAACCTCAAATATCAAGACATCCTCAGATGTTCCAGAGTTTGATGCAGTTTTTCAGATAAACAAATGTGACGAACAGATTCAAGCTCATTGTAACACGATCAGAAAGTTGAAAGCCCAAATCTCTCAATTAAAGGGTGAAAAGAACAATGTGACTGGCTCCCAAATGCCTCCTCCTTTAGATTCACAGTATTCTCAAACTTTTCATCTTCAAAACTTAGTTAATGCTTTACAAAAGGAAAACGAGAGTTTTCTAGAAGAAAATGAAAAAGTTAAACGACACTTTAAAGAGTTATATGATTCAATGAAAGTCACTCGTGATAAAAACAACGAAAAAATAACATCTTTACAGAAAGAAATTGAGAATCTGAGGAGTCAGGAAAAAGGGAAACTGCCACTTGTTTTTAATGAGAATGTTGCATCAAAGTCATCCTCAGACTGCAAATATACTGTGACTGTTAAATACATTCCTCCTCATCTTAGGAATAATGAACTTGTGTTTCATAACTATTGTGCTCACCTTAAGGATAGTCTAGAATGTCTCCGTGAAATTGTGGAAGAGGATTTTATAAATAAGCCTCTTGACAATGAAATTAGGTTTGCGTGCATTCAAGCCAAACGATCTCAAGAGCTGCTAGAATATTTAATAGCAACATGTCCTGAATCCTTAGGTGCGAAAGGTAAAGCTGTGATGCCTTGTTCTATGCCTAGTGCCAAGCATACAAACCATTCTATGCCCACTATTAAGAAAGTGAACTCTAACGTGACTTCAAGTAGTTCAGGTCCATGCACTTCTAGTTCAGGAATGCAAAAGGTAGCAAAACTAACTAATGTTCCAATTCCCTCTACAGTAGTAAGAAGTGACACCAAAGCAAGCGGGTCAAAGCCTCAAGGCAACACAAAGAATGATAGGACCTTGCATGCTAGGAATGCTCAGTGGAAGAGAGTAGAAGATCACCTTAGGGAGAATTTGAATAAGACGAATCGTGTTGATTCTAGTGTTAGCTCTAAGCGTACTGTAATTAATGCAAATTCTGCTACTTTTGGCAAAACATGTAATGATGATTGCGTGGTTTCTATTACTAATCTTGAATGTGGTGTGAATGATTTGTCTAATGTTGTCAAATGCCCAGTTAAAACTGTTAATGTTAAACATCAAACTAAGAAGGCTAAAAGGCAAAGGCGAAAGAAAGTTAGAAAACAGTGGAAACCCACAGGAAGAGAATTTAGTAATATAGGTTATCAATGGATACCTACTGGCCGTAAGATTAATGAGTTGTGCCCTAAATTTGCTAAGTCAATGCCCACTAGAAAATGGATGCCTACTGGTAGAACTATTCCCTTAAGAAGTGAACACACTTTGAATAGGTCAAATACGGACACTAGCACTGCATCTATTTCTGATGATTCCATTGCTTCTACCTCTGATGTGGGTGTTCCAATCACTGTTACTAACCAAATGGAACCCATTCTTGCATGGGGATCCTAATTATCCAGTTATCCATTCTTGTCTGTGTTCAACTGCAGATCATTCAAATCGTTATGTGGTACCTGGACTCAGGTTGTTCCAAGCATATGACTGGAGACCGGTCACGGCTCATGAACTTCATGAGTAAATTCATCAGAACTGTGAGATTCGGAAATGATCATTTTGGTGCTATTGTGGGTTATGGAGATTACGTGGTTGGAGACAGTGTGATTTCCAGGGTATATTATGTTGAAGGTCTTGGACATAATCTATTTTCTGTCGGACAATTTTGTGACTCAGATTTAGAAGTGGCCTTCAGGAAACATACTTGCTTTGTTAGAGAACTGGATGATGTGGAACTTCTCAGAGGAACTCGTGGTTCAAACCTATACACCATCTCTATCGAAGATATGATGAAATCTTCACCCATCTGCTTGCTGTCAAAGGCTTCCAAAACTAAGTCATGGCTATGGCACCGTCGTCTCAATCACTTGAACTTTGGTACCATAAACAATCTTTCCAGAAAGGACTTAGTTGTAGGTTTACCTAGACTAAATTATGAAAAGGGTCATCTTTGTTCAGCATGCCAACTGGGAAAAAGCAAGAAGTATGCCCACAAACCCAAACCTACAAACTCAATTACAGAAGTTCTTCATACAATTCACATGGATTTATGTGGACCCATGAGAGTGCAGAATATCTTTGGGAAGAAATATGTGTTAGTTGTGGTTGATGATTACTCTCGATTCACCTGGGTTAATTTCTTAAGGACAAAGGATGAAACTCCAGATATCATCATCAAACTTATCAAACAGCTGCAGGTTTGACTTAACAAAACTGTCAGAATCATCCGAACAGACAATGGAACTGAGTTTGTTAATAAACAACTTAGTGAGTTTTATGAAAGTGTTGGAATCAGTCATCAAAGAAGTGTTCCACGAACTCCTCAACAGAACGGTGTAGTTGAAAGACGAAATCGAATTCTTGTGGAAGCCGCAAGAACAATGCTGATTTACTCAAAGGTTCCAATGTTTCTCTGGGCTGAAGCCATTGCCACTGCATGCTACACTCAAAATCGATCCCTAATTCACACTGCTCATGGAAAAACTCCATATGAACTTGTCCACAATAGAAAACCTAATCTCTCACTCCTTCGTGTATTTGGTGCATTGTGTTATCCAACTAATGAGGGCCAAGACTTAGGTAAACTTAAAGCTAGAGCAGACATTGGAGTTTTTGTAGGATATGCACCAAACAGAAAAGGATACCGAATCTACAACAAAAGAACCCGAAATATCATGGAAACAATTCACATTACGTTTGATGAGCTGACCGGTCCAATGGATCCAGGACAACCCAGTTCTGGACCCGCATCATCAAGTAGTCCCATCAGTTCTACTCTTGTTTACGACTCCTCACCAGCAACTCCTTATGTACCTCCTTCATAAGATGATTTGAAGAAATTATTTGATCCAATGTTTGATGAACACTATGAGCCAAGTGCTAATGATATGTCAGTTCCATCAACAGAGGCTGCCTATATCCCTGTCAATGAAGTTAACCCTTCAGTTTCGATGTCATTAAGTCAAGAAGCGCCTGCTGCTGATCACTCTATCTCATCAACACATCATCAATCATTGAGTGTACACAATGGAAATGTTGCTGCTGTTACAGATGATGAAAACCCTTTTGCTCCTCCAGAAGATGAACCCTTTGAAAACATATTTGCTCCTGAATCATCATCAGAACTATCGTCATCAGGAGATATAGACTCTGCTACTTCAGTTCCTCAACAACAACCACATGAACATCTTAGAAAATGGACACATGATCATCCATCGGACAACATCATTGGAAACCTCTCTCGTCCAGTATCCACATGGAAACAACTTGCAACCGATGCTTTATGGTACTTCTTCAACTCTGTACTATCCAAGGTCGAACCAAAAGACGTTAAAACTGCAATGAATGAAGACAGCTGGTTCAATGCCATGCAAGAAGAAATTCATGAGTTTGATCGACTAGATGTATGGGAATTAGTACCTGCTCCTGATTGTGCCATGATCATTGCTCTAAAGTGGATCTTCAAAGTAAAGCTTGATGAGCATGGCGATGTATTAAAGAACAAGGCTAGATTGGTTGCAAAAGGATACTGTCAAGAGGAAGGTATTGACTTTGAAGAATCATTTGCTCCAGTGGCACGCATCAAGGCAATCAGAATCTTCCTGGCTAATGCTGCAAGTAAGAACATGATTGTCTATCAGATGGATGTAAAGACGGCTTTTCTTAACGGAGATCTTAAAGAAGTCGTATACGTCAGCCAACCGGAAGGTTTTGTGAATCCAGAGCATCCTACTCATGTCTATCGCTTGAAGAAGGCTCTTTACGGCTTGAAGCAAGCTCCAAGGGCATGGTATGATATGCTATCAAACTTTCTTCTATCTACTAGATTCAGCAAAGGAGCAGTTGATCCGACATTGTTCACCAGAAATTCAGGCAAACATTTAATTCATGTTCAAATCTATGTTGATGATATTATCTTTGCCTCGACTGACCCCAATGAATGAGACCGTTTTTCTAAGGAGATGGGCTCCAAATTTCAAATGTCAATGATGGGACAAATGTCATTTTTCTTGGGATTAGAAATTTCACAAAGTCCCGGAGGCATTTTCATTAATCAATCTAAATATGCAAATGAAATTTTAAAGAAATTTGGATTTGAAACTTGTGACACCGTTGACACTCCCATGGTGGACCGTACCAAACTGGATGAGGATCACTCAGGGATCATGGTTGATCAAACGAAATATCGAAGTATGATTGGATCCCTGATGTACCTCACTGCCAGTAGACCTGATATTCTGTTAGCTGTATGCATGTGTGCTAGATACCAGGCTAAGTCTACCAAAAATCACCTTGAAGCGGTTAAACGGGTTTTTCGGTATCTCCAAGGAACCATCAACATGGGAATTTGGTACCCGAAGGACACCGGTATGTCACTAACAGCATATGCAGATGCAGATCATGCAGGATGTCAAGATACTCGTCGAAGTACGTCTGGAGGTGCTCAGTTTTTGGGTGATAAGCTTGTGAGCTGGTCTTCAAAGAAACAAATGAGTACTTCTATTTCCTCTACAGAGGCTGAATACATAGCCATGTCATCTTGCTGTGCTCAAATCCTATGGATAAGATCCCAATTATCTGACTGTGGCTTTGGATTCAAGAAAATCCCTATGTACTGTGAAATAAAAGTGCCATTGCTCTCTCTTGCAACAACGTTCAACATTCAAGAGCCAAGCACATAGACATTCGACATCATTTCATTCGGGAACAAGTGGAAAAAGGTGTGGTGTAACTCTATTTTGTAAGGACTGAATACCAATTAGCAGACATCTTCACCAAAGCTCTTCCTAGAGAACGTTTTGAGTTTATCCTTCCACGTCTTGGTCTAAAGAGTCTACAACCGGAAACACTCAAGCGTCTTCAAGAGGAAGACGAGGAGTAAAGGTCTTTATTCATCTATCTCTTGTATATATTTATTCAAAAAGCAAAATACAAAATTTCAAAACCCACAAAAGAAAATATAAAAATATAAAATTCTCAAAAACCCATAAAAAAAATTAGAAAATCTTGAAAAATTTCAAAAATATTGTTATTTTGTCATGTTTTTCCTTATTCGATATCATCTACGGACTTTGTGTTGACATTCAAAGTATGTCACGGGTCTTTAGATGTTCTTCGAATGTACATAAGTTTTTTTTCTTAAAAAAAAAAAAAAAAAAAAATGAGGCGGAGAAAAATGGTGGTTTACTGTCATTTCAGGCAGTAACCCGTTTTAAAAAGTAAAGAACAGAGCCATGCCTTATCTTATTTTTCAAATCTCATGCTCTGATTCTTAAAACAAATGTTTGTCATCAAAAAGACAAATGTTTCTCTTTCCAAATATTTTTCCGTCTAATGATTCTTCTGAAAAATATTTGCCATCTAATGGAAACTAAATTGCTTTGAAAATACCTCGTACTCTATTATTCTTGTAAATCATCTGTGCTTTTCATCTGTCAAAATCTCTATCTCTCAATCAACAACAATGATTTCAATCGAATTAAAAAAAAAGGTTATTTTGAAAGGATATTTTTCAAACAATTGGCACGTAAATGAGCAAGGTTTATTCTTGGAAAATCAAAAAGAACGATGTTTTATACAATTAATTCAAAACCTTTGCTAATGTTATGTTTTCAAAAGATATTCTTTCATGTTTAAACAATGGAGTTTAAAGTCTGAAAATCTGATCCTTATGAGTTAAAATGTTCTTTTCAAAAGCAAGTCACTATTCTCCTCAAAAAGCTCTCAAAATTTAATTTAAATCAATAGAGATCACAACTCTCAAAGGATTTGGAAAGTGTGATCGGGGGGTAATTTGTGATTGATATGTGCTAAAACACATATCATTTCTTTATCAAATATGACCCAAAATAACCAAGAAAGAGCCGTTTATTGCTAATATATGTTGGTTTCTCGAGTTTATGCATGTGCAGGTACGGATATGATAAAACAGACAAAAGAAAGCCAAAACCGAAGAAAACCGGGCACGAGAGAGAGAAGACAGCAAAAGCCGATGCCGAGAATGCTATTTTAAGGATTTTGATGCTAAAAAGTCAAATTACGAAGTTCAAGACATGTTTTGGGAGTTTTCCACATTTTCACTTCTCACTCTCCAATCTACCAAAATTTCACAACAACCCTTCAACTTTATCATTACACCACTTTACACCCCTCACTTAACCATTTTACACAATACACCCTTCATATCCCATTTATCATAATTTTCCAAAATTACCCTTACCTTTTCATTAATTACACCATTACCCTTTGATTGTTACAACTTTACATAAATGGTCCCTAATTAATAAAACTAGTTATAACTAATAAAGTCCAAGTCTAAACCAAAAACCCATCACCCAATAAACCTACAAAGCCCAAGCCCACAATCCTTAAATAGTCCAACCCGTACCCAATCTTTTACCCATGGTCAATATAAAATAACTAACGTCGTCTGGATTGCCTTTCAAGCGCTACATCTATATGGCAAGCCCACGTCGCCTTCGTCTCCCATTGTAGCCGCCTTCTTCACTCAGCAATGAACACTAACTGAAAGCGGCCGGGAATGAGTACCTATCCCTTACGGGAATCGAACCCGTGTCTTCGACATGAAAAGACGATGTCCTAACCACTGGACGAAAGGGACCAAAAAGCCATTACATATTCATGAAAAGCCGGGGTTGCAACATGTTATGAAACTAAGACAACAATTATTACTAATAATAAGAAAGAGTTAAGCGCCTCCAAGGCCTATAAATAGAAGCATCTTTCAGTCTATGACCGACAATTTTTCTGGATAGGTCGAACTATTGGAAGAAAATGGAAAAGGAACACCGAGTGGGATCAAAGAAACTAGCGGACTGATCACTAAATAGATACAAATAGGTGCAAATTCTGACATCACCACAGCCCACTTTGTTTTCTTGCTCCTTGCTCGCGGAGCGGCATACCAAAAAAAAGATAGGATTAGAATCGATGACTTAAGCCCTTGCGCTATTCCCCCCTGATCGCATCGTAGATAGCAGTCAGAGTCAGTACCCACGGTCAACACTTATTCACCCAAACAGTCAAACTAGAAAAAAATATATATCATTCCTTTCCTGAGATAACTACCGCCCAAACCAGAGTAGTTACTGCTCATCCTTCATCCCCATTTTTACCCCGTACACCACTCCTTTTACCCAACTTAAGTACTCCTTCTAGAAGGCCTGACAACGTGTCAGTGATGGGAATGACAGCGTGGATGAATAGAGCGTTTGCATTGGTCAAAACACATCATCAGGTTGATCCAACGATTTTGATTGAATATGATGACACAAGATGGAATCAATGGCTCAGGATAGAGCTCCTAGATGCTTCCCAAGCTCTCCTCAACAGCAGCTATAAAAACCCATCTTCACTCACAAGTCCAAGCCATCCAATTCCTTAGGTCTTAGAGGGATTTTGATCATTTAATTTCTGTCTTTTTTATGTTTTCAAATAGTTAATTACATGTAACCTGTAATCTCAGTTTTTATAATGCAAGTTTAATTTCCAAATTTCATTAATTGTCTCCATTTCATTTTTAGTTATTTTTTTGTTAAAATGCTGTTTCTCAGGCCTCTATTCCTGTGCATTAAGTTCACATAAGCTTATTAGAGCTTATGTGAGCTATTTGTAGTTTCATTGTGCTTTAATTTCAACTTTTCATAAAAAGTCTACAATAGTCAAAAGCAAAAGTCAAAGTAATTTTCGAGTTAATTTCCAGTTTCATCATGATAATGGGTTAAGTTTGATGATAGAATGTTCATTTCATCTCAGTTTTAGTAGCAATTCATCACAGTTTTAAAATCAAAATTCATCTTTAGTTGATAAAAGGGTGTTTGGATTGTGCTTAATTTAGAGGATTTGGCACAATCAAGATGTAGAAACTGAGTTAAGAGGATTTGGTTTGCTGATTTCATAAATTTAGTGTTCATCACTTTGAAGTTTCCAAGCCAGTCAAGGTATTTTTGGTTTCATTTTCAAAAATAAAACTGCATATCAGTTAGTAACCTGTTCTGCACCTCATCAATCTGTCCATTGCTGATTGACCTGAATTTGTTTAAACCTTAAGTAGCTTTGTAGTTTTTAAGCATAGGATTGATATGTTTTAGCTCTTTTAGTTATTTTAATACTTAATTAGTAGTCGAATTAGTCTGAACTTAGCCTCCTTTAGACTGTTTGCTGTCACCTTTGCTGTCCAATTAGCACTTTTCTAATATAGATTTCTGCTTATATCTTTGGAATTAAGGTATTGATTTTGCTTATTTAGGTAGTCATTAGTGTAGACTCATATAGTTCCTCATTTAGAAGCGTATTAGTGCTTTTTAGTTACTAATCTTAAGCCTGCAAGTTCCATTTTAAGTCTGCATATGCCTTGAATTTGCCATAACTGTTTCTACATCAGTCCCCATATGTCCCAAGTAGCTTTTAGTTTTGATTTTTAATTTCTTCATCTGTGATCCTTTTGAGCTAAAATTTTGAACATCTGATCTTTGGTTGGTTGCGGACATCATGGCCATTTTAGTTTATTTTTAGGAATTTTTCTATCTAGCTTAATCTAGGCTTAAAGTAGCTAGTTAGGGCCGTTTGGCATAGTAGAGGTTGAACATGATATGTAGCTTTTATGCCTCTAGCTTGTGCTATTTAGGTTCAATTCAGTTGCAGAAGGCTTATATCAGTTAGTTTAGGTCATTTTGAGCTTTAGTTAGCTTATAGTAGCTTATAGGTAGCTTATTGCTTATTTTTCATGTGCTTATTTCATCAGTTTCATGCCCATTTGCTTAATCTGCCATAGTTAGCTGTTTATGTTATTTTTCATGGATTCTCAGTATCATTTTATACTTATTTGGAAGTTTTCATAATTTTCTCAACTTATTTGATATTTTTCTGCATTTTAATACATTTTCTAGCATTTTTAAATAGCATTTAATCCTTATAATTCATAAAATGTTCAGAAAAATGAAATTTAAATTTTCTTAGTTTTAGAAAAATAAAAATGTCTTAAAAAGTATTTTTCAAGATTTTTCCTAGTTATTTTAGTATTTTCTAGGAATTTAATTAGTTTTTAATAGTATTAAATTCATAATAAATTGAGAAAAAGTCAAAAAAATGTGATTCCAGTTCTGAAAATTCTTTTTAGTCATTTAAGATTTTTTAAAAATAGTTTTGTATTTTTCTTGCATGTTTTCCTAATTTTTAGCATTTTAGCTCTATTTTAAATGTCTTAAATTAGTTTTTAAATCATAATAAATCAAGAAAAGTCCAAAAAATTAGTTTTAAATTTTAAATAATTTTCAAATATCATTCTTACCTGTAGAAAAATAGAAGTTCATTTTTTACGAGTTTAAATTAGCATAGGTGCATTTAATTCGCGTTTCTTTAATTATGTTTTATGCGTTTTTAGTTTAAATTTTCGTAATTAGTTGTTTTCCCTTATTTAAATTATAGATTTAGTTGATATAATTGCTTTCCTTTATATTTCCTTGCATTGTAGATTAGAAAACCGTAAATTCCTTATTTCCCATTCGAATCTCGAATCGCGACGTGAGTCGTTTAACTCCATTCATCCCTCGTTGGGAAAACGACCCGGGGAAAATACATACCTTTGTATTTCTTCGGAAAATAACTTGTACTGAAAACGACAAATCAGTGATTTAAATTGGATTTAAACTAATAACTTGATAATTGGGTTTATAAGTGTTTAGTAAGCTTTCCTCCCCACATGTGCCAAACGTTGTCAAATTTTCCATGCACATATTGAGGGGGAGCATCTTTTTAAACCACAAAGAATTGAAACGTGATTGATCTGTCTCTAAGTGCAGGTTCCCTCTATTATGTGCAAAACTCTTTCAAACCTCGAGGCACATATTGAGGGGGAGCAAACTTTTGAAAACCTCATCCTTCCCCAATATGCTTTATCTACTTGAGTTAATCAGGGAAGTGATGTTGATATCTTTTAGAAAATGGTAATCAAAGAAGTTAATTCTTCCTCTTGCCTTCGTGTGCTAAAACGATTTCAAATACATGAGGCACATGTTGAGGGGGAGTTCTTTTTCTAAAAATATCAAAAATAATTCAGGTACAAAATGCTTTGATAATATATCACAAGTATCTGGATTGATTTTCAAATGGTTTTCAATTGGTTCCAATTGCAGATGAACAATACCAAATAGACCAACCAAATTTACTTTTTGTACGGTGGTATAAGGATGATAAGGTTAGATATTTGCTCCCATGATCCGGCAGAACTGGAGGGATCTGCCCAGGGACAATCCATTAGTTAGTGTAGAAGTCCTTAGGTATGATGAAAAAAGGAGAAAAGTGAGATATGGGAAGAGTGCGGACTGAGACTGAGCTAGTACTGGAATAAACCCAACAAGTTCTAGTTATGAAGTCTCGGTAAGCACTGAAGGGGTTGAAGAATGAAAAAGAATTAAATGTGAAAAAGGGTGAAAAGAAATAGCCCTCCATTTATTCAACCTTAAGGCAGAAACCGGGTTCAATTCATATGCTACTGGTGGTTACCAAGGTAACATCGGTATTGAAGACAAGACGTCATGGACCCAGTGACGCACTGCACTTCAACTTCCCAAACTACTCAAGTTCCTCTTAAAAGGGCTTGTTTCATTCTCACGGGGAACCGACACTATCTATCGACTTTCTCTTAGAGATTGTTGATATTGAAGAAGGAGACCCTCTCCCTAGTCTCCGGCATAGGAACCAAAATATGCACAATTGAGTTTAGAGCCACGAGATCGTCAAATAAATCTCTTTAGGACACTGTCAATGAAGACTCTCTGTTTCATACAATGTGGAAAGAGAGATTATATCTTATGAGTCCTACGCATTATCCTTGTGGTATTGCCGGAACATCTGAGTGATATGCAAACATATTCACAATGAAGATGGAAAGCCTTCTGGAGCCAACATCAAACAAGCTCCTGGTGGGTGGCATGTGAGATCTATCCTATAGATCAACCATGTGACAACTGAACAGAAACAATGGGGCGATTCAATCTTTTGAATCAATCCTGGTTCAGGTTATGGATTGACGGATACCTTTGAAAAACCGGTCGTTGTGCTTAAAAACTCTTTACTTTAGCACATCGACTGTGTACTAATATTTCAAAATAAAAGGTGTTTATGATTGACAATTAATTTTCATTAAAACCTTCGTTGTATTGCAAAAACAATTTCTATTGAGCGGTACATGATTTTTTTTCAAATCTCGTTTCATCAATCAGTGAATCTCAATTCGCTGGTTCACTCACTCCGTGTTGTCTTCTTTAATTTGAGATGTTTCGGTTTGAGAACAGCTAGAGCAGCTGCGAAACCCTGTCAAGGTAATTCTTCAGAATTACACCTGATCACAGGCAGTACTTGTACTGATCAACGGGGAACCGTGGGTCGTGTACCTCAATTCAACGAAAGTGATCAAAGACACTTTCGTGCTCTTTATTGCTAACTGTTGTATGTAGGTACGCCTGACGTTTTCAGTTGATCATAATGAAGTGGTCAATATATAGCTGCATGCTCACTCAACACATTCATTTCTAAAGAAATCATGATAAGTGCTTCAACGACTCTGATACTTTCACTCCATGCTTCTGCTATGCTGCTGCAAATATCATGAATCAGTAAAAGCTTCCGCTACTCTGATGAGAATATATCGTGATCCAGAATGTGAGCATGTCGGTCCAAATGTCACAACATCACATAATACCAACACCATAATGGATGAGTCAGAGATTTATGTTAGCTGATGATCTCAATGCTGGCTCAAAACTCATCATCACGTGGATCAGTTAAAGACCTCCACTTGAAATTATCCAAACATGCGGAACATGAAGAATCAAAGACTACGAGCTACTGAGCAAAGAACTTAATCATGAATCCTAGAACAATCTAATGTAATATCTGTTTGTATTCATTGTAAATTGAGGTGAACTCCATTAGGGGGAGATTGTTAGGAATTAGAAAATTTATTCGTTAAAGAGTCGGTCACCTCAAGTATATGTATTTGATAGAAAGATCGTAGTCGTAGTCAAGTTATGTTAGTAAGTAGTTTGTTAAGTAACACCGTGGAGGACGGACGAGTCTTTACCCACTGTATGCCTGATCCACAGCCCGTAGGTGGCATTTATTTGTAAGACACTATAAATACCCTCTACCGCCCAAGGTAGAGGGTTGGAGCTTCAATACCATTTTTCTTTGTTTCACATAGTTCCCAACTCTCTTCCCTTTCTCTCTCTAGAACTTTCTCTCTCTAAACATCTTGTACGCCTCATGTGATTATGGTTTAGTGTGTTTGTGAAATCCTAAATCCTTCGGCCCAAGCCCATAAAGGAAAGGAAGGGAAATTGCATGTTTCTCTAGTTCCTTCCTATAAATAATGCTTGTAAACCCTCACTTGAGGGTTGGTTGTTCATTTTATCTTTCACTCTACGTATAACTTTTCATCATTTATATTCGTGTGTGTGATAACGTGTTCAACCGATCACTCTTCTCTTATATTTCTTATATTGATGTTTGTGTTATAAATATGGGAACCTAACAGTGGTATCAATCACCAAATAGTTGGGTGAAAAACTTTTGTTTTTGAAGTTATTTGGTTTTACGCGTAACACGGGTTTCAAACTTTTCACGCTTAAAAATTTTGATTTTTTACACTTGTCAATCCAAGATTCTTGTACTTTCAAAGTTTTTAGGTGTTAAAAGTTCTGTTTTAAGCAAAAAGTTTCAAACTTTACGGGTAATTCTTCGTTTTTAAGCTTGGTTTCATACGTGGGTTTATTTCTACGCATAAGGTGTTTAGAAGTTTTGGATCATCAAGTTTCACACTATTGTGTTATTTTGGTGATATTGAAGCTGTTTCATCACAGAAATCTGGTTTAGAATCACTTTCGGCTAAGAATCAGTTTTGGTTACATTTTAAGCGTAACAAAACCATAGTCTTACGCATAAGACTTCCTTGGTTTCATCTTCAGTTTTCGTGGTTTACTCAGTGTTTTCTTGCTTGGATAAGCCTAAAAACACTTCGACTTTGGATATTGTTTACACTATGATAGTGTAAAGGATTTTTTGGGAAAAACCCTAATTTTACGCATAAGCTTAAACTTACGCGTAGAACTCTTTACGCCTAAGATTTTTCTTACGCCTAAGCCTTGTCTTACGCATAAGCTAATCCTACGCATAATTTTTCTACGCCTAACTTTCAGTTTACGCATAATCTTAGTGTTTCTCAATTCTTACGCGTAAGCTAATCCTACGCGTAAATATCACTTTTACGCATAAGTTTGGTGTTTTTACGCATAAGCATTGCTTTGCCTTAACGTGTTTTCTACGCCTAAGGATACTTCATCAACAACATTTCATTCGACTACAAAGATCCATTTAACAACACAAGTTTTCAACATGTCTCAACCACCATACTCTAACTACTTTCCTTACACATATAATCAACAACAACAACAACTAAGTCCACAACATCAACAATTCAATCAACAACAACAAATTTCTCAACAACAATTCAACCAACAACATTATCCACAACAAGGAGCAATTCCACCTCAAACGGTTCAACCACCACCTAGTCTTCAAGTACAACCTTACACAAACGTTTACAATCAACATCCATCCAGGAATACTATGAAGGAACCGACTTGGTTTGCAAAGATGTGTGAAGCTTTAAGTAGCCAACAATCCATTCATGAGGCAGGATCACTTGATAGACCTCCAATGCTCACTCCCGGAAACTATGATCAATGGGTGATTAGGTTCTTTAGGTCTTGTGATCTAAAGAAGCCACATGGAAAGTTCTTAAAGAAGGTCATCTTGGAAGGTCCATTTCAGATGCCTATTCTCGTTACACCCGGAGATCCAAATGCTATTCTACCAAGAGATGATCTCACAAACATTGCAACCGTCGCTGACCTTTCTGGTGATGAACTTCTACACTACGAAGCTGATGAGCTAGCAATGCAATATATCCTTTTAGGATTACCCAATCCAATCCTTCGAAGTGTTGATGCTCAAAAGACTGCAAAAAAGATGTGGGAACATATTCATCTTCTTATGGAAGGCACTGAACTCAATCAAGAGGATATGGAATCCAAAATTTACTTGGCTTATGAACACTTCATGATTGAACCAGGAGAGACATTAAAGTCTTATCATCATCGATTCTCTGACACCATCAATGACTTGGACAAACACAACATCATCATACCAAGAATTGCTGTTAACACTAAGTTCCTAAGTAGTCTTGGTCCTGAGTGGGAAAAATATGTCATTTTCATCCTTCAAGCGAAGAATCTTCATCATGCTACGTACGGATTGTTGTACGACTATTTGAAGCCCCACCAAAAAGAAGTTGGCAAAGAACAGACTATCCGTGGACTCCCGGCCCCACCGTCACTTCCGGACAATCAACAACTTGCTTTGTGGGCTCAAACTAGTTATCCTCCTCAACCAACTGCAACAATTACACCATATGATCCTTCACAGCAACAATCTCAACAAACTCAATTGGTTCCATACAACAACAAAAATGATCAAGCACTTTACAGTGAAGCTAATGAGGACTCCGAAGCTTTCGATGCATTGCAACAAGGATTTGTTATGATTGCCAAAGCCTTCGGCCGATATACAAACATATCCAACAATCGCATTCGCTCCTCATCAAACACAAGGAATCAGGCTGTTGTGAACAATGGACGTGTTGAAGTTCAGAATTGTGGTTATGGTTGTCAGATGGGAGGAGGTCAAGGGTTTAATGCTATTGGAAGGAATAACATGGGTGCTCCACAACAGAGAGCTCAAGTGGTTGAACAGGGGAATGCTCAGAATGGGATGAATGGTCTTCGCTGCTACAACTGTAATGAGAAGGGTCACCTGGCTAATGCATGCCCAAAGCCGAGGACTAGAGGCAGTGCTTATCACAAGGAGGCTTTACTTTTAGCTCTTAAGGATGAAGCTGGTGGAACTCTCACAAACAAAGAACAGAGCTTTATGGCAGATGCAGACTCAGATGATGATATGGAGGACTTGCAAGCTAATGCAGCAGTGATGTTGATGGCACAAATGCAAGCTCTCCACATGAGTGATACAGGCCTAGTGTATGACACTGATGGCTTGTCTCAGGTACCCGAACAAACCATATTCATCACTGATCTAATATCTCAGCCAACATCTGAATCCGACGAGGCTTAGAATGTTCAACATGAGTCGTCCGCATCTCACTCTAACGCTTCTCAACTAGACCCCGTAGTTACATTTGACGATCAAGATGACCTTATGGTTACCTTTGATACTCAAATTGACTCCGTGGTTATACTTGAGGATCTAAATAGTGATCATGTTGTGACTCACGTTGAACACGCTGAACCTTTGCCCAATCAAGATGTTGATCTCTTACTTAAGGACCAAAAATCCCGAATGGAAGAATGTTGTGCATTAAGTCAGCAATTGCACAGTAAAAATGCACTGTTAACCAGGGATATTGAATGCTTAAAACGGCAACTCAATTTTTTCAAAACTCAAGAAAAACGTGAAAAAGGTTTTGAAGTTGCTTTTGCTAAATCACACCAAAACGAAAAATCTTTAGAACGACAGATTCGTGATCTAGCCGCATCGAAGAATGTTTTATTGTCTCAAATAGAACAACTAAAACATGAACATACAAAACAACTTAACGCTCTTACTTTGGAAACTCAAAAAGCCAAGGCTGAGTTGTTAAATTGTCAAAAACAGTTCTCTTTATACAAAAAGCATTCAACGAAACGAATAGATGACCATCTTGAAGAAATTGTCGGCTTACCAAACTAACTCAAATAGTTTTGAAATGTTGTTTACAAACATGGTGAGTCAATCACAACTATTCAAAAGTTTACTTTAAAACCCAATCCAAATGGATATGGACCGAATCTTGCTGATTACAAACCAAAGCATTTGATAACACTACACGCGTCGTTCGGGGTCAAAGGAACTTCCTTTTCGTCGAACAAGTTTTTCAACACCCTAGGCAGTGAACCTAATCGTTTTAGTGTAGTATTAGGGTAAGCCACGGGTATTGATATCGTTCTCTAGGGGAATAGGAATGCTAGTAAGAAGTTACTACGCTAAGGTTGGGGTTGAGGAAGATTATTTTTTTATCTTTTTATATTTTTTAAGGAAAGGAAAGGTACGAATCTCGGGGTTTGGATTTGGGGGGCTGGTATTGATACCGATTACTCTACTTATCTAATTATCTAATCTAAGGTGTATGTAGTCTATGTCTAATTATTATGTGCTCGTATGATAGTTTAAATATGTGTTTACTTAGGTTTTACTACTCCTTAATTATCTCCTATTGGTGGTTGAATTGTCACGTCCTTATTCTTAGTTGCGTTGTGTGTCTAAGGTTGTAGGGTATGCGTTTCTCCCTAACTCTTTGAACTTACCAAAGGGTCTCGTCTACAAAACCCACTAAGGATAATAAACTCTTACTCTAAGGCACTCTTTGGATGGTTTAGCTTACAACTACTCAAGGAGTTATATTCTAAGGTTCACAAAGATTTAATCAAGCATTAAGTACACAACGAATGACCTATCGCATTACTAGATCATTAATCAACTAAGATAAGAGACAACCAATCAATATTCAATAATTAAGTTTCATATTCCCTAAGCAAACACACAAGTAAATTAGCCGGACATGGAGAACATGCAAGCATACACATAAATAATCAAAGACATAATTGTATTAATGAAGTAAAACACTTATCTTGATGTAAGATAGGGTTTGAAACCCTAAAATACTGTACAAGACAGCCTTGGTTCGGTTTAGGTTTTTACTCCAAAAGACTACACACAAATACTAAAAAATTCGGATTCTATATATAAGATTACACATGCGACGGCGTCACCTTATGTTTTGTGACGCCGTCGTGTCACCGTCATTAGGGTTTCGTCTTGGCCACGTTAGAATTGCGACGGCGTCACCTTATGCTTGTGATGTCGTCCTCTTCAGCTTCTGACGCCGTCTGGATTGCATCTAGGCCGTCTGAGTTGCGACGGCCTACTCTTTTATAACTTGACGTCGTCACTTGAAAATAGGAGTTTTTGCTTCTGTCCCATCACAAAATCCTCCGACGGCGTCGCAGTTAAGCAGTGACGCCGTCACCTTGTGTTTTCAGCAGCTGGAGTGTCTCGATTCTTGGCTTTGGCCATTTTCTTCGTATATTCGCGCCTTTTCGTCCAAATAAGTGCCGTTCCAGCATTTTGCCTTCAAGAGACCTAAAAAGTGAAAAGGAACGATATTAAGCAATAACGGATACAAAAGTGATCAAATAAGGGCTTAAACGACCCCTCAAAAAGGTACCTTTTAAAACCTTATCAAATATCCCTACACTTGGTATTTGCTTGTCCTCAAGCAAATGTGCTTTTAACCAACTAATTTATAAGTTAGGGGTCATGAAGCATTGGTTTAAAACAGTCCACAACGCATATAAGCCCCGCAAAAGTCATTGTTAGGATTTAGTAAATCCAGTACTTAAAGTGTCGGTCACCTCAAGTATGTATACTCGTTAGAAAGCTCGTAGTCGTAGTAACTCAGTGATAGTATTTAGTTTACTTTATAACACCGTGGAGGACGGATGGGTCTTTACCCACTGTATGCCTGATCCACAGCCTTAAGGAGGCGTCTCATGTTTGTACCCTATAAATACCCTTTGCCCTCCAAGGCAAAGGGTTGGAGCCTCATAATACATTTTCTCTTTGTCTCTCTATCCTCTCCCACTTTCTCTCTCTAAACCCTTAACCTAACACCGCCTAATTTGTGTTTGATATAAACCAAGATCCTACAAATGGTATCAAGAGCCATGGTTTGATCATCCATCTCTTATGTTCTTGGTTTGATAGTTATTGTTTGGGTTAAGGTTTAGTTTTGTTTTACGCGTAACAAGGGTGTCTCGTATACGAGTCTTTTGAATCCTTAAAGCTTTAAATTTTACACTTTTTAATCCAAGATTCTCATGGGTTAAGGTTTATTGAGTGTTAAACTTTCAGTTTCTTGCAAAAAGGTTCAAACTTTACAAGTTTTTCTTGGTTTTTATGCGTGTTTGGATACGAGTGTACGGTACTACGCGTAAGAAAGAAAGGTGGTTTTGATCCTCAAGCTTTGTTGTTTTGGTGTTTTTAAGGTTGTTTCATCATCATAATCAAGTTTAGTAAAAGGTCTTGATCATAAAAACGTGTTTGGCAAAATTTGTACTTTCTACGCATAACGAAACCCTAATCCTACGTGTAAGGTACTTATCAATTGATCTTCATATCTGGTGATTACTCAGTGTTCTTCTTGCTTGGATAAGCCTGAAAAACACTTCGACTTTGGATATCTCGTGCACTGTGAAGTGTAAGAGATCTTTGTGGGTAAAACCTTAATTTTACGCATAAGCATAAAACTTACGCGTAACAATTCTTACGCATAAGCTTGTCTTACGCATAAGGGAGACTTACGCATAAGGTTCTTACGCCTAAGCTTTGGTTTACGCATAAACTTAAGCCTTTTACCCTATAACACTACGCGTAAACTTGTGTCTACTCGTAAGTTGTAAGTTACGCGTAAACTGCTGTCTACGCGTAAGCTCTTTTCTACGCATAAGTTTCTACGCGTAAAGTTGTTTTCTACGCATAAGTGTATAAGTTCTACGGTTTATCTCTTGATTTTGTAAAATACCGTGAAAGAATCTATTTCCCGGTTAAGTCAAAGATTTGTAAAATCCCGTAGAAGTTAAACATATCTTCCGTTGCTGATGATGTGCAAGCTGCAGGATCTGATACTCGTCCTCCCATGCTTGATAGAACTGACTATGAGTCTTGGTCACAAAGAATAAGGTTGTACTGGTTAGGAAAGGAGAATGGAATTAACATCCTTAAGTCAATTGATGAAGGACCTTATCGGGTTGAGACCACAAGAGACATAATTGATACTGCAGCAGATGGTACAATGATCTTTGGATTATACATACCAAAGACATATGATGAGCTGAGTGATAAGGAGAAAAAGCGATTTGATGCTGATATCAGGGCATCTAACATCATACTTCAGGGTCTTCCTAAAGACATCTACAAGTTGATCAATCACAACACAGAAGCTAAGGCAGTTTGGGATAATGTCAAGATGCTTCTCTCGGGTTCTGAATTGACTATCGAAGACAGAGAATCACAGTTGTATGATGAATTTGAACACTTTAAGATGAAACCTGAAGAGAGTGTTTATGAATATTACGTGAGATTCCACAAGCTGGTGAATGATATGAGGAATATCAAGATGACTATGCCAAACATTCAGCTGAACTCAAAATTCGTAAACAACATGAATCCCGAATGGCACAAGTTTGTCACTTCAGTGAAGCTTACCAAAGGACTAAAGAACACCAACTATGAGCAATTGTATGCCTTCCTTCTTCAGAATGAGAAACATGCTATGTTTGAAAAAAGGATTCTTGAACAATTCAAATCTCAACCAGGAGAAACAAGCTCATCAAATGATACAACTGCATTCTTCACCAATGCATCACATGTCACACCCACTGGAAATGATAATCACAAGCCCGTTCCTGATTCGGGATATAAGCAACCTAATTCTGATGAAGTCATGGAGAACTTTATCAATAAATTGGCTTTTATGGTTAAACAAAACTTAACCTTCTCTCCACTTACCAACAGACTTCACACTAACAATGAAATCAGGACTGCATCCAATCTACACAACCATGCTTTGGTCAGAGATGGAAAGGTTACTGTACAACTAGTTCAAGAAAGGCAGTACGAACAAGGAAGAGGTGGAGCTGGTAGAGGCTATGCTGCAAATCAAAATTGGGGAAGGAATGGAAACCATGGTCAAGCAAAGCCAATCAAGTGCTACAACTGTGGTGGAGAAGGGCACATTGCTAGGAACTGTACTCAACCAAAACGCCCCCAAAACGCATAATACTTCAGGGACAAGATGTTGTTGGTTCAAGCTCAAGATAATGGTGTAATGTTGAATGAAGAGGAGCTGTTGTTCTTGTCTGATGGGAATGCTAGAACATATGATGGAGATGTGGATGAACAACCAGTGCATGCTGCTCAAAACAATCCCAACGCCTTTCAAGTTGCAGACTGTGATGCATTTGACTCGGACGTTGATGATGAACCATGTGCACAAACTATCTTCATGGCTAATATCTCTCCAATGACCTCTTCATCTCAACAAGCCAGTCCATCCAAGGAATCCATCATTAAAGAGGTACTCAAACTATATGATGTGGTTGATGAGCAAAAGATTCACCATGAAGTACAATCTACTGAAGTTATTGAGTCAGATATTGAAAATATGGGAAATAACAATGTTATCCCATATGAATAATATGTGAAACAAGATGACAGTCTTATTGTACCTAGTGATGAATCTTCTGCAATTAACAATGAATGCATGACTGATGAATACACTACATTTGTGCCTGATGATTCCTTGACCACTGAACTCAATACCTATAAGGAATAAGTTGCTATTTATGAACAGCGTGCTAAGTTTGAGTTAACTACCCGTGAGCAGGATATGGATAACCAAATGCGTACAATTATTAGAAAAAGTAATTTTAGAGAAGAAGTATTAAAACAAGAGTTAAACTCCTTACACGAAAAGCTTTCTAAAACTGCTAAGCAAAAACAAGAACTTCAAGAAAATGTGAAAATGCTTAAGCAAGAATTCAATGCTAAGGAATCAAAACTTTTGAATGATTTTTCCTATCTAAAAACTTTGAAAAACAAACTTGAGAATAAGTTGTACGTACAAGGGAATACCATTCAGACTGCTCACATGATCACTAAGCATAGAGTTTTAAGCGACAAACATAGTGTTCCCATTATAGATAAACCCAACCCTAAGTACGGGAAGATAGCAAAAGCAGCTCAAAATGTAATATATGATGGCAACGAGATTCTTAAACCTAGACAAAAACCTAGTTGCTTTGAGATCACAGAGGAAGATAAGAAATCTGATGAAGTCACTAGGGAGAAAATGAACAAGAAACTAGATGATCCTAAATGTAAAGAGAAGAAAATAATTATAACACCTCATGATTACACTAAAGAAAACTGGATCTCCTTAAATAAGTTTATGCCTCAGACACTTCTAACTCCCGAACAAGTGTTCTGGAAAATGGATTTAGATAAACAAAAAGCAGAGAATCTTGTTGTAACTAACCCTCCCTTTAGGAAATTTCCAAAATCAACTGTGTACCCTCCTAATACACCAATGAAGCTAGTTCCTAGATCTATTCCCACTAATAGCAGGACCTTAATAAGCCTATATGTTGTTTATCAGCTGTTTGTTGATTTTGAGAAAACGTGTAAGAAGAGAATCACACCTACAGTGATAACTGAGGTGGAAAGGGGCTTTGAGCAAACCAAAGAATGTTATTTAACCGAGGTCATGCCTTTCTTCAAACAATTAAAAGGTCAATTTGAGAGTCTTAAAATTGGAATTAATTCTGATATTAAAGAAATGGAAAAGGAATTTGATGCGATGATTGTTGAGGTTAGTGACTATGAGAGAGAACTTAAATACAGTGAGATTGAGAGGAAGAACTTGCATACCTTGAATGAGAATCTTATTTCTGAATGTATTACTCAAGATGTGTTTTACACTGCTACAAATCATTCCATTAATGCTTCACAATTTCATGAATTATCTGTTGCTCTGAAAGTCTCCCATGATCGTGTCATTGAGCTTGAAAAAACTAATTCTAAACTAAATGAGAAAATTGAACAGGATGATCACGACAATTTGGTTAAACATTCTTCTAAACTAGAGGTTGAGCATTTTAATTTACAACTAAAATATCAACATCTTAAAGAAAATGTCAAAACTTCAAATATCAAGACATCCTCAGATGCTCCAGAGTTTGATGCAGTTTTTCAAATTAACAAACGTGATGAACAGATTCAAGCTCATTGTAACATGATCAGAAAGTTGAAAGCCCAAATCTCTCAATTAAAGGGTCAAAAGAACAATGTGACTGGCTCCCAAATGCCTCCTCCTTTAGACTCTCAGAATTCTCAAACGTTTCATCTTCAAAACATAGTAAATGCACTACAAAAGGAAAACGAAATTTTTTTAGAAGAAAATGAAAAGGTTAAGCGTCATTTCAATGAGTTATTTGAATCAATAAAGGTCACTCGTAACAAAAACAACGAACAAATAGCTTCATTGCAAAAGGAAATTGAGAATCTGAAGAGCCAGATAAAAGGGAAAATGCCAATGACCAATGGGGAGAATGGGGTATCAAAGGTTCACTCTTGTAATAAATATACTTTGTCTGTGAAATATGTCCCCCCTCATCTCAGGAATAACATACTTGCTATTCAAACATATTTCTCATCCCTTAAGGATTGTATAGAATGTCTCCGTGAGATTGTTGAAGAGGATAAGGTAGAGAAACCACTTGACAATGCAATTGGGCATGCATGCTTATATGCCAAACGATCTTAAGAAATTCTAGAATGCTTAATCACAATATGCCCTAAGTCCTTAGGTGAGAGAGTTAATCCTTTGATTCCGTGTTCTATGCCTAGTGCCAAGTATGATATCCATTAGATGCCCGATGTTTTAAATGTGAACTGTAGTATACCCTCAAGTAGTTCAGATTCCATATTTGATAAAACTAAGAAAGCGAACCCTTGTGTGCCTCCTAGGAGTACAAATCCCAAAACTTCTAGTGTTAAGAAAGTGAACCTTAGTGTGCCTGCATGTAATTCAGATCCCAGCACATCTAAACAGGAGATGCAAAGAGTAGCAAAACTAACTAATGTTCCCATTCCCTCTACAAGAGTAATCAGTGACATTAAAGCGAGCAGGTCAAAGTCTCAAAACAATACAAGGAATGATAGGACCTCGCAAGCTAAGAATGTGCATTGGAAGAGAGTAGAAGACCAACCTAGTAACTTTAAGTTTGAGCCGAATAAAACGAATCGTGTTGATTCTAGTATTTGCCATAGGCGTACTGTAATTAATTCGAATTCTGATACAATTTGCAAACCTTATAATGATGTCTGCTTGAATTCTGTTACTAATCATGAATGTGGTGTGAATGTTGTGTCTAAAACTGTCAAATCTCCAGTTATCATTGTTAAAGCAAATATCATGCTAAGAAGGCAAAAAGGCAAAGGCTAAAGAAAGTTAGAAAACAGTGGAAGCCCACAGGAAGAACTTTTAGTAAGATAGGTTATCAATGGATACCTATTGGCCATAAGGTTAATCAGACAATGCCCTCTAGAAAATGGATGCCTACTGGTAGAACTATTTCCTTAAGAAGTGAACATACTTTGAATAGGTCAAATACAGACACCAGCACTGCACCTATTCCTAATGATTCCATTGCTTATATTTCTGATGTGGGTGTCCCAATCACTGTTACTAACCAAATAAAACCCATTCTTGCATGGGGATCCCAATTATCCAGTTATCCATTCTTGTCTGTGTTCAACTGCAGATCGTTCAAATCGTTTTGTGGTACCTGGACTCAGGCTGTTCCAAGCATATGACTGGAGACCGGTCGCGGCTCATGAACTTCGTAAGTAAATTCATCAGAACAGTCAGATTCGGAAACGACCATTTTGGAGCTATTATGGGTTATGGAGATTATGTGGTTGGAGATAGTTTAATTTCTCGGGTATACTATGTGGAAGGTTTTGGTCACAACTTGTTCTCTGTTGGTCAATTCTGTGATTCCGATCTTGAAGTGGCTTTTAGAAAACATACTTGTTTTGTTAGAGAACTTGATGGTGTGGAATTGTTAAGAGGAACTCGTGGTTCAAACCTATACACCATCTCTATCGAAGACATGATGAAGTCCTCTCCAATCTGCTTGTTGTCAAAGGCTTCGAAAACAAAGTCATGGTTATGGCATCGTCGTCTCAATCACTTAAACTTCTGCACCATTAATAACATTGCCAGAAAGAATCTTGTCAGAGGTTTACCCAGATTAAAATATGAAAAAGTTCACCTTTGTTCAGCTTGCCAATTAGGAAAAGCACGAAATATGCCCACAAACCAAAACCCACAAACTCAGTAATGGAAGTTCTTCATACCCTTCATATGGATCTGTGCGGACCAATGAGAGTGCAAACGATAAATGGGAAGAAATATATTCTAGTAGTTGTTGATGACTACTCTCGATTTACTTGGGTTAAGTTTTTGAGGACAAAGGATGAAACTCCAGATGTCATCATCAAACTCACCAAACAGCTTCAAGTTCGACTCCACAACACTGTCAGGATTGTTCGAACTGACAATGGCACAGAGTTTGTTAACAAAGACTTAATTCAGTTTTATGAAAGTATTGGAATCAGTCATCAAATAAGTGTTCCACGAACTCCCCAACAGAACGGTGTAGTTGAAAGACGAAATCGAACTCTTGTGGAAGTCACAAGAACAATGCTAATTTATTCAAAGGTTCCAATGTTCTTATGGGCTGAAGCCATTGCCACTGCTTGCTACACCCAAAATCGTTCCCTTATACACACCTCTCATGGAAAAACTCCATATGAACTAGTTCATAAACGAAAACCTGATCTCTCCTACCTTCTTGTGTTTGGTGCCCTGTGCTATCCAACGAATGACGGTCAAGACTTAGGAAAATTAAGAGCAAAGGCAGATATTGGAGTTTTTGTTGGTTATGCACCAAACAAGAAGGGTTACAAAATCTACAACAAGAGAACCCGAAATATCATGGAAACAATTCACGTTACGTTCGATGAGCTGACCGGTCAAATGGCTCCTGGACAATCTAGTTCTGGACCCGCACCTCAAAACAGTCCCATTGGTTCATCCCTTGTACCAAATTCTTCTCCAGCAACTCCATATGTACCTCCATCTAAAGATGATTTAAAGAAATTGTTTGATCCGATGTTTGATGAACTCTATGAGCCAAGTGCTATTGAACTGTCAATTCCCACAACAGAGGCTGCTCATAACACTGAGAATGAAGTCAATCCTACAATCTCAATATCGTTAACTCAAGAAGCGCCTGCTGCTGATCACTCAGTCTCATCAACAAATCATCAATCTCTGAATGTACATCATGGAACTTTTTCTGGCATCAATGATGAAGTTAATCCCTTTGCTACTCCCGAAGATGCTCCATTTGAAAACATCTTTGCCCCTGAACCAACACCTGAACCATCTTCATCAGGGGATGTAAACTCTGCTACATCAGTCCTTCAACAACAACCACACGAACATCTTAGAAAATGGACACATGACCATCCATTGGATAACATCATTGGGAATCCTTCTCGTTCCATATCAACTCGAAAACAATTAGCTACTGATGCCTTATGGTGCTTCTTCAACTCAGTACTCTCCAAGATCGAACCAAAAGATGTTAAAACTGCAATGTCTGAGGACAGCTGGTTTAATGCAATGCAAGAAGAAATTCATGAGTTCGATCGTCTAGATGTATGGGAATTAGTACCAGTTCCAGATAGTGCAATGATCATTGCTCTTAAGTGGATCTTCAAAGTAAAGCTTGATGAGTACGGTGATGTTCTGAAAAATAAGGCACGGTTAGTTGCTAAAGGTTATCGTCAAGAAGAAGGGATCGACTTTGAGGAATCTTTTGCTCCTGTTGCACGCATCGAAGCAATCAGAATCTTCCTGGCTAATGCTGCAAGTAAGAATATGATTGTCTATCAGATGGATGTAAAGACGGCTTTTCTCAATGGAGACCTTAAAGAAGTCGTATACGTCAGCCAAACAGAAGGTTTTGTGAATCCAGAGCATCCTACTCATGTCTATCGCTTGAAAAAGGCCCTATACGATTTGAAGCAAGCTCCAAGGGCATGGTATGATACGCCGTCAAAGTTTCTTCTATCCACCGGATTCAGCAAAGGAGCAGTTGATCCAACATTGTTCACCAGAAAGTCATGCAAACATTTAATTCACGTTCAAATTTACGTTGATGATATTATCTTTGCCTCGACTGACCCTAATGAATGTGATCGTTTTTCTATAGAGATCGGCTCCAAATTTCAAATGTCAATGATGGGACAAATGTAATCTCAAAGAAATTTGGATTTACCTCTAGTGACCCTGTTGACACTCCTATGGTGGAGCGTACAAAACTGGATGAGGACCACTCAGGGATCATAGTAGATCAAACGAAATATCGTAGTATGATTGGATCCCTGATGTACCTCACAGCCAGCAGACCAGACATTTTGTTCGCTGTATGCATGTGTGCTAGATACCAGGCTAAGCCTACCAAAAAGCACCTTGAAGCGGTTAAACGGGTCTTTTGGTATCTCCAAGGAACCATTAACATGGGACTTTGGTATCCGAAGGATTCCGGTATGTCTCTAACAGCCTATGCAGATGCTGACCATGCAGGATGTCAAGATACACGTCGAAGTACGTCAGGTGGTGCTCAATTTTTAGGTGACAAGCTTGTAAGCTGGTCTTCAAAGAAACAAATGAGCACTTCTGATAAGGTTTTAAAAGGTACCATTTTGAGGGGTCGTTTAAGTCCTTATTTGATCACTTTTGTATCCGTTATTGCTTAATATCGTTCCTTTTCACTTTTTAGGTCTCTTGAAGGCAAAATGCTGGAATGGCACTTATTTGGACGAAAAGGCGCGAATATATGAAGAAAATGGCCAAAGTCAAAATCGAGACACTCAAAGCTGCTGAAAATAGAAGGCGACGGCGTCAGGTGTTAATTGCGACGCCGTCCGAGGATTTTTGTGACGGGACAGAACCCAAAACTCTTATTTTCAAGTGTAGACGTCCAGTTGTAAAAGAGTAGGCCGTCGCTACTCAGACGGCCTAGATGCAATCCAGACGACGTCAAAAGCTGAAGAGGACGGCGTCACGGACATAAGGTGACGCCGTCGCAAGGTTAACGTGGCCAAGAAGAAACCCTAATGGCGGCGACACGACGGCGTCACGAAACATAAGGTGACGCCGTCGCATATGTAATCTTATATATAGAATCCGAATTTTTCAGTTTTAGAGAGAGTCTTTTGGAGTGAAAACCTAAAACCGAACCTAAGGTGTCTTGTACAGTATTTTAGGGTTTTAAACCCTATCTTACATCAAGATAAGTATTTACTTCATTAATTCAATTATGTCTTTGATTATTTGTGTGTATGCTTGCATGTTCTCCATGTCCGGCTAATTTATTTGTGTGTTTGCTTAGGAAGTATGAAACTTAATTATTAAATATTGATTGGTTGTTTCTTATCTTAGTTGATCAATGATCTAGTAATGCGATAGGTCATTCGTTGTGTACTTAATGCTTGATTCATCTTTGTGAACCTTAGAATATGATTACCTGAGTAGTTGTAGGCTAAATTATCCAAAGAGTGCCTTAGAGTAAGAGTTTATCATCCCGAGTGGGTTTTGTAGACGAGACCCTTTGGTAAGTTCAAAGAGTTAGGGAGAAACGCATACCCTACAACTTTAGACACACAACGCAACTAAGAATAAGGACGTGACAATTCAACCATCAATAGGAGATAATTAAGGAGTAGTACAACCTAAGTAAACACATCTTTAAACTATCATACGAGCACACATTAATTAGACATAGACTCCTAGAACCTTAGTTTAGATAATTAGATAATAGTAGAGTAATCGGTAGAAATACCAAACCCCCCAAATCCAATACCCGAGATTCGTACCTTTCCATTTCATAAAATATAAAAATACAAAAAATAATCTTCCTCAACCTTAACCTTAGCGTAGTAACTTCTTACTAGCATTCCTATTCCCCTAGAGAACGATATCAATACCCGTGGCTTACCCTAATTACTACACTACAACGATTAGGTTCACTGCCTAGGGTATTATAAAACTTGCTCGAAGAAAAGGAAGTTTCCTTGTCCCCTAACGACGCGTGTAGCGTTATCAAGTTTTTGGCGCCGCTGCCGGGGAATAGAATAGCTAGTTAGTAGTCCACCTCGTTTAGGTTCTTTGCTTGATTCCTATCAAGTAAATTTTTCTCATTTTTAGCTTTCTCTTAGTCTATCCCCCTTCTTCGTGACCCTCGTTCGTAAAAACCATCACTCACCATGATCCGTATCTTCCATCGAAGATTCTTCACTCTACCCGTTCCCAATACCGAGATTGAGAACGCAATCCCACAAAACCCTTCACCCACTCACCATTTTGGTAATCACCTAGGGCATAATGAGATAAATTGGCAACAACAAAGTCCTTTCTATTACTCTGATTCTGATGAGGAATTTGATTATGGTAAGGTACTTGATTGCGGGGAGGTCATTAATGAAATTGAGGAAGACCCCTCCCAATGTTTTGACCCTAGGTGTAGGATTGAGAAAGATGGCCCCTTTAACATGCAATTCCCTTGCAAAATAGGACTAGAAGGATTCGATGCTTATTTGAATTCATTCTTACCTTTAAACTTAATCTCAAGGGACCTATACAACAAAATCAAGGTCAATGAGTTAACTTATCAAGGGAACAATGTTGTTGAAGCAGTCATTTATTTGCACGTGTTTGTCGGAAGTTTTGCTTATTTGGTAGAATTCATGGTCTTAGAAGACTTAGGAGAATTTATAGATAAGGACCTCACTCAAGTAATTTTTGGAAAACCTTTCAAAAAATTGACTAGGTTGAATGAACGGATGATTGATGGTCTAATTACATTCTCTGATGAAGTTGAAGATTTCATCTACCAAATGCCACGCGCTCATCCTAGGTTTAAACATAAGGACATCGAGGTTTGTAATAGAATGATCCCTATTCCATTGCTTAGTGAAAGGGATAAGCAGAGTGGGCTTAGGTACCCATATGAGAAAACTAAGCGGTATTACAAAAAATGCCTTGAATTAGGAGATGATTACAAAAAGAATGAAAGAGCGTTGGAATGGCTTAAGTATGAGCACGAGAGGATAGGTAAGGAAACGTAGGAGCACGACTATGAGTCTAGCTACAAGACTCTTTAATAAAGAAAAGCGCTTCGTGGGAGGCAACCCATGCTTAATTGTTTGCTTGTTAGTGTCATATATCTTTTATTAATTTTTTATCCTCATGTTTAAATTTGTAAAAATGCTTTATTTTGTTTTTAACCTCGTCTTAATTGCATATAAAGGTATTTTACATAAGGGATAAGTGTAGGGAGGATTACACACGTTTTCAAAAGAAACGTAAACATGAGAATAACAATTAACTAAAAGATATTTATGTTTGTTTGTTCGAGTCAAATGCTTGTATCGAGTCATAATGGATGTTTTTGCAGAAATTTTTCCAGATTCTAAAGATGTAAATTTTCCAGAAAATCGCAGACCAGTTTTTGTCAGGATAACCTGACGGCGTCAGGATTGCAACCTGACGGCGTCAGGAAGGAGTAAAAACATCAGATTACTTTTTTCTCGTTTTCTGAGCTACTTATAAATTTTTGGAATTTTCCAGGTCTTAATTTTCTTAGAAATTCTGTAAACATCCATTCCACAAGCATTATAACCTAGTTTAAATCGAGTCTTATATATATTATTACCGCCGATTTTACGCGAAGGTTTCGTTTGTTTTCTTCAAGTGTGCAGGTTTAGTTTGTCAAGAAGAAGTTACATAAGATTGGAAGGAGCTTTTCACGCAATAATTCTTCTTGAAAAGGATTTAACCACCACTTTACACAGATCCTACCGAGCTAATCAGGGGAGTACTAGTTTCTTTCGTTTTTAATTACCTTCTTTTATCATAACTTTGATACTTTTGGGGAACATTGGGGACAATGTTCAGTTTAAGTGTAGGGAGGGAAAATAAAACGGGAACTTTGAAACTATGCTTATCCTTGACTATTTGCTTTGTCCAATTGTGATTGTGTAATAAACCATGAGAAAATGTCGGTTAGGGTAATTTTGGCACCAAATTTAAAATTTTTCATGACATATAGGAGTGGGCCATTAGTCTTAACAAAAGCGTCTCATGGATAGGAAGTTGCATGACTAGCACAAAAACCCTTTACCACCCAAATTCCACCAAAATGTGAGGATCGCCCTTAGATTAGTAGGAATTAAAAGCATTCATCTTCAATGCTTAGAGTGTGAACCGGTAGTATATTAGATTCTAGAACTTGTTTTGTGATGCATTCCGAGATCGCAAGTGAGACTACACTTGTGTAGTTAGGAATAACTAAATGATAAGAGGCATTAGGATAACCCTTGTTTGATACCCGTAATATAATTACTTCTTCCATATCGGTTGAGTAATTCCCCCACACCCTTTGCGTTGTACTCATCTTTAGTACACGATACCCCTAGTTAACCCCTCAGAGCCTATCCTTTTCGCGGTTCTCGTGATGTTTCGGTTTTTCCGGAATATCAATGAAGAGCATTGTTTACACCCCACCCCCAAATATACACCCAAATCGCCTTAGCCTACCCCTTATGCACTCACTTTTAGTGCAAATGTTTGTTATCACCCTAAACCCTTAGTTCAATTATCTAGTTGCTTGCATAAGTTTCTAAGTCGAGTCATATCCTTTGTATACAGTTTTGGGACGATTGGGATTCATGGGAAAAGTTAAAGTTTATGAAATGACGGGAAGGGAACGTTAAATTCAAATTCCCTTTGTTTGCATAATAATGTACCCCGAGTGTTTTGATCTTTTCAATTCGGGTCAAATTAGTATTAGAGTAATAAAAACTCAAGTGTAGGGATATACCTATAAATCCCTAGTATTTTGATGTTATCATAGAGGATGGTAGAGTAAAAGTGTAAAAAAAAAATAATAATAATAAAATAAAATAAAATCGAAAAAAAAAATAGAAAAAAGAGAAAAAGAAAAAAATATATAGAGTAAAAAAAAATACGGGCTACCATCCTACATCTATCCTTTAAAGTTATGTTTGTTTATTTCCGTTACCTAGAGTTTTAGAGTGTCGAGTCTTGGCTTAGCAACGCCATTCTTCGTATGCATTTAACATAGAGATTTTTTACTTGCCACCACTAAATAGCCTATCCCACCAAACCCTTGTTTCCCTACCGTAAGCCTAACATTACAACCCTTTAAAAGACCTCTTTGATATTCTTTCCTAGGTGCTTACGCCAAAGCGATGGAGGTTTGATCTATTCTCAAGCCTATGGTAATCTATGTACTAGGACCGGTTAATGAGTGTTTATCTTCCATTTCCTATTTGTTATATTTCATATATACACCCGAGAGAGATGTGAGTATCCAAACACCCCATGTGAGGTGCTAGTATGTAATTTCCGTGCTTGTTATGACTTTTGCGGGGCTTATATGTGTTGTGGACCGTTTTGAATTAATGCTTCATGACCCTTAACTTATAAATTAATTGGCTAAAAGCACATTTGCTTGAGGACAATCAAATAACAAGTGTAGGGATATTTGATAAGGTTTTAAAAGGTACCATTTTGAGGGGTCGTTTAAGTCCTTATTTGATCACTTTTGTATCCGTTATTGCTTAATATCGTTCCTTTTCACTTTTTAGGTCTCTTGAAGGCAAAATGCTGGAATGGCACTTATTTGGACGAAAAGGCGCGAATATATGAAGAAAATGGCCAAAGTCAAAATCGAGACACTCAAAGCTGCTGAAAATAGAAGGCGACGGCGTCAGGTGTTAATTGAGACGCCGTCCGAGGATTTTTGTGACGGGACAGAACCCAAAACTCTTATTTTCAAGTGACGACGTCCAGTTGTAAAAGAGTAGGCCGTCGCTACTCAGACGGCCTAGATGCAATCCAGACGACGTCAGAAGCTGAAGAGGATGGCGTCACGGACATAAGGTGACGCCGTCGCAAGGTTAACATGGCCAAGACGAAACCCTAATGGCGGCAACACGACGGCGTCACGAAACATAAGGTGACGCCGTCGCATATGTAATCTTATATATAGAATCCGAATTTTTCAGTTTTAGAGAGAGTCTTTTGGAGTGAAAACCTAAAACCGAACCTAAGGTGTCTTGTACAGTATTTTAGGGTTTTAAACCCTATCTTACATCAAGATAAGTATTTACTTCATTAATTCAATTATGTCTTTGATTATTTGTGTGTATGCTTGCATGTTCTCCATGTCCGGCTAATTTATTTGTGTGTTTGCTTAGGAAGTATGAAACTTAATTATTAAATATTGATTGGTTGTTTCTTATCTTAGTTGATCAATGATCTAGTAATGTGATAGGTCATTCGTTGTGTACTTAATGCTTGATTCATCTTTGTGAACCTTTGAATATGATTACCTAAGTAGTTGTAGGCTAAATTATCCAAAGAGTGCCTTAGAGTAAGAGTTTATCATCCCTAGTGGGTTTTGTAGACGAGACCCTTTGGTAAGTTCAAAGAGTTAGGGAGAAACGCATACCCTACAACTTTAGACACACAACGCAACTAAGAATAAGGACGTGACAATTCAACCATCAATAGGAGATAATTAAGGAGTAGTACAACCTAAGTAAACACATCTTTAAACTATCATACGAGCACACATTAATTAGACATAGACTCCCACAACCTTAGTTTAGATAATTAGATAATAGTAGAGTAATCGGTAGAAATACCAAACCCCCCAAATCCAATACCCGAGATTCGTACCTTTCCATTTCATAAAATACAAAAAATAATCTTCCTCAACCTTAACCTTAGCGTAGTAACTTCTTACTAGCATTCCTATTCCCCTAGAGAACGATATCAATACCCGTGGCTTACCCTAATTACTACACTACAACGATTAGGTTCACTGCCTAGGGTGTTATAAAACTTGCTCGAAGAAAAGGAAGTTTCCTTGACCCCGAACGACGCGTGTAGCGTTATCAACTTCCATATCCTCTACAGAGGCTGAATACATAGCCATGTCATCCTGTTGTGCTCATATCTTATGGATGAGATCCCAATTATCTGACTATGGCTTTGTATTCAACAAAGTTCCTATGTATTGTGATAACAAAAGTGCCATTGCTCTCTGCTGCAACAATGTTCAACACTCTAGAGCAAAGCACATCGACATTCGACATCATTTCATCAGGGAACAAGTTGAAAACGGTGTGGTTGAACTATACTTCGTAAGGACTGAATATCAACTAGCAGACATCTTCACAAAAGCTCTTTCTCGAGAACGCTTTGAGTTTATTCTTCCACGACTAGGCTTAAAGAGCCTTCAACCAGAAACGCTCAAACGTCTTCAGGAAGACATCGAGGAGTAAAGGTGTTCAACTCTATCTATTCTTTGTATATATCTTTTCAAAAACCAAATACAAAAATACAAAACCAACAAAACAAAAATAGAAAAATATAAAACTTTTCAAAATCTATAAAAATCAGAAAATCTTGAAAATCTTCAAAAATATTGTTTATTTATCATGTTTTTCTTGTCGATTCGATAACATCTACGGACTTTGAGATGTCACTCTAAGAATGGCACGGGTCTCTAGATGAAGTTCGAATTTAAAAAAAAAAAAAAAAAAAGAAAAAAAAGAAACGAGATGGAGAAAAATGTTGGTTTATTGTCATTTCAGACAGTAACCCGCTTTTCAATGAAAGAACAGAGCCATGCTTTATCATGTTTTTCAAATCTCATGCTCTGATTCTATAAACATTTATCTGCTATCTAATGAAAACTAATTGTGTTGTAAAATAACTCGGACTCAAGTTTGAAAATCATCTGGACCTAAAAGTTTGTCAAAATATCTATCTCTCAATCAACAACATATGTCGTTGATTGAGGGGGAGAATGATTTCAATTAAATCAAAAGGTTATTTGTCATACAATTGTTTTCAAAAGATAATCACGCATGTTTATTAAATGGAGTTTAAAGTCCCTAAATCCGATCCTTATCAGTTAAAACGTTTTCATATTAATTGTGATCACAAATCTCAAATCTCCTTAAAAGCTTTCAAAATCAATTTAAATCTACAGAGATCACAAATCTCAAATGATTTGATAATTGTGATCGGGGGAGAATTTGTGATTTAAATTGGATTTAAACTGATAAATCAGTAATTGATTTTATAAGGATGTACATGCTCTCATTGTGTAGTCTTCTCCTAAGATGTGCAAAACAGTTTCAAATATCTATGCACATATTGAGGGGGAGCAAGCTTATGAAAACCTCATCCTTCCCCAAAATGCTTTATCTACTTGATTTGATTAGGGAAGTGATGTTGATATTTTTTAGTAAATGGTAATCAAAGAAGTTAATTCTTTCTCTTGCCTCCGTGTGCAAAACGATTTCAAACACTTGATGCACATGTTGAGGGGGAGCTCTTGTTCTAAAAATATCAAAAACAATTCAGGTACAAAATGCTTTGATAATATATCACAAGTATCTGGATGGATTTTCAAATGGTTTTCAATTGGTTCCTATGGCAGATGAACAATACCAAATAGACCGACCAGCTTTACTTTATGTATGGTGATATAAGGATGATAAGGTTAGGTATTTGTTCCCATGATCTGCCAGAACCGGAGGGATCTACCCAGGGAAAATCCACTAGTTAGTGCAGAAGTCCTTAGGTATGATGATAAAAGGAGAAAAATGAGATATGGAAAGAGTGCGGACTGAGACAGAGCTAGTACTGGAATAAACCCAACAAGGTTCTAGTTATGAAGTCTCGGTAAGCACTGAAGGGGTTGAAGAATGAAAAAGAAATGAATGAGAAAAGGGTGAAAAGAAATAGCCCTCCAATAATTCAACCTTAGGGCAGAAACCGGGTTCAATACATATGCTACTGGTTGTTACCAAGGTAACACTGGTATTGAAGACAAGACGTCATGGACCCAGTGACGCACTGCACTAACTTTCCCAAGCTACTCAAGTTCCTCTTAAAAAGGCTTGTTTCATTCTCATGGGGAACCGACATTATCTATCGACTTTCTCTTAGAGATTGTTGATATTGAAGAAGGAGACCCTCTCCCTAGTCTCCGGCATAGGAACCAAATGTGCACTATTGAGTCTAGAGCCAAGAGATCATCCACAATATCTCATTAGGACACAGAATTAATGAAGACTTACTGTTTCACACAATTGGAAAGTAAGAATATATTAAGAGTCCTACGCATTATCCTTGTGGTATTGCCAGAACATCTGAGTGATATGTAAATATTCACGATGCAGATGGAAATCCTTCTAGAGCCAACATCATACAAGCTCTTGGTGGGTGACATGTGAGATCTTGCAAAAGATCAAGCTTGTGACAACTGGATAGAAACGATTGGGCGATTCAATCTTGAATCAACCTTGGTCCAGGAAATGAATTGACGGCTACCTTTGAAAAACCAGTCGTTGTGCTTAAAAGTTCTTTTCCATAGCACTTCGACTGTGTATTAATGTTTCAAAATAAAAGGGTATTTATGATTGATAATTGATTTTCAATAAAACCTTCATTGTATTGCAAAACTCTTTATTCTAAACAATACGTGATTGTTTTCAAATCAGTTTCTCATCAATCAGTGAATCTCAATTCGCTGGTTCACTCACACCGTGTTGTCTTCTTTGAGACGTTCCGGTTTGAGAACAGCTAGAGCAGCTGCGAAACCCTGTCAAGGAAATTCTTCGGAGTTTTACCTGATCACAGGCAGTACTTGTACTGTTCAACGGGGAACCGTGGGCCGTGTACTTCAATTCAACAAAAGTGATCAAAGACACTTTTGTATGATTTATTGCTAACTGTCTTATGCAGGAACACCCGACGTTTGCAGCTGATCAGAATGAAGCGGTCAATCCATTGCCGCATGCTCACACATTACATTCATCTCTAAAGAAATCATGATAAGTGCATCAATGACTCTGATGTTTTCACTCCATGCTTCTGGTACGCTGCTGCAAATATCATGAATCAGCTAAAGCTTCTGCTACTCTGATAAGAAGTTATGATGATCCAGAATGTGAGCATGTCGGTCCAAAAGTCACAACATCACGTACTACCAACACCACAATGGAAGAGTCAGAGATTTATAGTTTGATGATGATCTCAAATCTGGTTCAAAAACTCAAAACATCACGTGGATTAGTTAAAGACCTCCTCTTGAATTAATAAAACATGCAAAACATGATGAATCAAAGTCTACGAGCTAAAGAACAAAAGTGCTTAATCAAAGAAACCAAGAACAACTAAATGTTATATCAGTTTGTAATCATTGTAAGTTGAGGTGACCTCCCTTAGGGGGAGATTGTTAGGATTTAGTAAATCCAGTACTTAAAGTGTCGGTCACCTCAAGTATGTATACTCGTTAGAAAGCTCGTAGTCGTAGTAACTTAGTGATAGTATTTAGTTTACTTTGTAACACCGTGGAGGACGGACGGGTCTTTACCCACTGTATGCCTGATCCACAGCCTTAAGGATGCGTCTCATGTTTGTACCCTATAACTACCCTTTGCCCTCCAAGGCAAAGGGTTGGAGCCTCATAATACATTTTCTCTTTGTCTCTCTAAAGTTCCCATCCTCTCCCACTTTCTCTCTCTAAACCCTTAACCTAACGCCGCCTAATATGTGTTTGATATAAACCAAGATCCTACAGTCATAACAAGCACGGAAATTACATACTAGCACCTCACATGGGGTGTTTGGATACTCACATCTCTCTCGGGTGTATATGAAATATAACAAATTGGAAATGGAAGATAAACACTCATTAACCGGTCCTAGTACATAGATTACCATAGGCTTGAGAATAGATCAAACCTCCATCGTTTTGGCGTAAGCACCTAGGAAAGACTATCAAAGAGGTCTTTAAAGGGTTGTAATGTTAGGCTTACGGTAGGGAAACAAAGGGTTGGTGGGATAGGCTATTTAGTGGTGGCAAGTCAAAAATCTTATTGTTACAAGCATACGAAGAATGGCGTTGCTAAGCAAAGACTGGACACTCTAGAGTCTAGCTAACTGAAATAAACAAACATAAATTTAAACGATAGATGTAGGATGGTAGCCCGTATGTTTTTTTTTTTTTTTTTTGAACACTCTATTTTATTTTATTTTCTCTTTTTCTATTTTTTTTTTTGGTTTTTTTTTCATACACTTTTACTCTACCATCCTCTACGGTAACATCAAAATGAAAGGGATTTATAGGCACATCCACACACTTGAGTTTTTATTACTCTAACACTAATTTGACCCGATTTGAAAAGATCAAAACACTTGGGGTATGTTATTACGCAAATTAGGGAATTTAACGTTACCTTCCAATCATTTTATAAACTTTAACTTTTTCCCATGAGTCCCAATCGTCCCAAAACTGTGTACAAAGGATATGACTCGACTTAGCAACTCATGCAAGCAACTAGATAAATGAACTAAGGGTTTAGGGTGATAACAATAATGCACTAAAAGTGAGTGCATATAGGGTAGGCTAAGGCGATTTGGGTGTATATTTGGGGGTGGGGTGTAAACAATGCTCTTCATTGATATTTCGGAAAAACCGAAACATCACGAGAATCGCGAAAAGGATAGGCTCTGAGGGGTTAACTAGGGGTATCGTGTACTAAAGATGAGTACAACGCAAAGGGTGTGGGGAAATTACTCAACCGAGGTGGAAGAAGTAATTATATTACGGGTATCAAACAAAGATTATCCTAATGCCTCTTATCATTTAGTTATTCCTAACTACACAAGTGTAGTCTTACTAGCGATCTCGGGATGCATCACAAAACAAGTTCTAGAATCTAATATACTACCGGTTCACACTCTAAGCATTAAAGATGAATGATTTAATTCCTACTAATCTAAGGGCGATCCTCACATTTTGGGTGGAATTTAGGTGGTAAAGGGTTTTTGTGCTAGTCATATAACTTCCTATCCGTGAGACGCTTTTGTTAAGACTAATGGCCCACTCCTATATGTCATGAAAAATTTTAAATTTGGTGCCAAAATTACCCTAACTGACATTTTCTCATGGTTTATTACACAAATACAATTGGAAAAAGCAAATATTCAAGGATAAGCATAGTTTCAAAGTTTCCGTTTTATTTTCCCTCCCTACACTTAAACTGAACATTGTCCCCAATGTTCCCCGAAAGTATCAAAGTTATGATAATGGAAGGTAATTAAAAACGAAAGAAACTAGTACTCCCCTGATTAGCTCGGTAGGATCCGTGTGTGAAGTAGTGGTTAAATCCTTTCCAAGAAGAATTTATGCGTGAAAAGCTCCTTCCAATCTTATGTAACTTCTTCTTGATAATTTAAACCTGCACACTTGAAGAAAACAAATGAAACCTTCGCGTAAAATCGGCGGTAATAATATATATAAGACTCGATTTAAACTAGGATATAATGCTTGTGGAATGGATGTTTACAGAATTTCTGGAAATTTAAGACCTGTAAAATTCAAAAAATTTATAAGTAGCTCAGAAAATGAGAAAAAAGGTAATCTGTTGTTTTTACTCTTTCCTGACGCCGTCAGGTTGCGATCCTGACGCCTTCAGGTTATCTTGACAAAAACTGGTCTGCGATTTTCTGGAAAAAATTCTGGAAAATTTACATCTTTAGAAACTGGAAACATTTCTGCAAAACATCCATTATGACTCGATACAAGCATTTGACTCGAACAAACACACATATATATCTTTTATTTAATTGTTATTCTCATGTTTACGTTTCTTTTGAAAACGTGTGTAATCCTCCCTACACTTATCCCTTATGTAAAATACCTTTATATGCAATTAAGACGAGGTTAAAAACAAAATAAAGCATTTTTACAAATTTAAACATGAGAATAAACAATCAATAAAAGACATATGACACTAACAAGCAAACAATTAAGCATGGGTTGCCTCCCACGAAGCGCTTTTCTTTATTTAAGAGTCTTGTAGCTAGACTCGTAGTCGTGCTCCTACGTTCCCTCGCGCACGCTCACGTGCTCATACTTAAGCCATTCCAACGCTCTTTCATTCTTTTTGTAATCATCTCCTAATTCAAGGCATTTTTTGTAATACCCCTTAGTTTTCTCATATGGGTGCCTAAGCCCACTTTGCTTATCCCTTTCACTAAGCAATGGAATAGGGGTCATTCTATTACAAGCCTCAATGTCCTTATGTTTAAACCTAGGATGAGCGCGTGGCATTTGGTAGATAAAATCTTCAACTTCATCAGAGAATGTAATTAGACCATCAATCATCCGTTCATTCAACCTAGTCAATTTTTTGAAAGGTTTTCCAAAAATTACTTGAGTGAGGTCCTTATCAATAAATTCTCCTAAATCTTCTAAGACCATGAACTCTACCAAATAAGCTAAACTTCCAACAAACATGTGCAAATGAGTGATTGCTTCAACAACATTGTTCCCTTGATAAGTTAACTCATTGATCTTGATTTTTTTGTATAGGTCCCTTGAGATTAAGTTCAAAGGTAAGAATGAATTCAAATAAGCATCGACCCCTTCTAGTCCTATTTTTCAAGGGAATCGCATGTTAAATGGGCCATCTTTCTCAATCCTACACCTAGGGTCAAAACATTGGGAGGGGTCTTCCTTAATTTCAAAACTAACTCCATTAATGACCTCCCCGCTATCAAGTGCTTCACCATAATCAAGTTCCTCATCGGAATCTGAGTCATAGAAAGGACTTTGTTGTTGCCAATTTATCTCATTATGCCCTAGGTGATTTCCAAAATGGTGAATGGGTGAAGGGTTTTGTGGGATTGCGTTCTCAATTTCAGGATTGGGAATGGGTAGAGTGAAGAATCTTCGGCGGAAGATACGTATCATAGTGAGTGATGGTTTTTACAAACAAAGGTCACGAAGAAGGGGGATAGACTACGAGAAAGCTAAGAATAAGAAAAATGTACTTGATAGGAATCAAGCAAAGAAACCTAAACGAGGTGGACTACTAACTAGCTATTTTATTCCCCGGCAGCGGCGCCAAAAACTTGATAACGCTACACGCGTCGTTCGGGGTCAAAGGAACTTCCTTTTCATCGAGCAACTTTTTCAGCACCCTATGCAGTGAACCTAATCATTGTAGTGTAGTATTAGGGTAAGCCACAGGTATTGATATCGTTCTCTAGGGGAATAGGAATGCTAGTAAGAAGTTACTACGCTAAGGTTGGGGTTGAGGAAGATTATTTTTTTATTTTTTTTTATTTTTTAAGGAAAGGAAAGGTACGAATCTCGGGGTTTGGATTTGGGGGTTTGGTATTGCTACCGATTACTCTACTTATCTAATTATCTAATCTAAGGTGTATGTAGTCTATGTCTAATTATTGTGTGCTCGTATGATAGTTTAAAGATGTGTTTACTTAGGTTTTACTACTCCTTGATTATCTCCTATTGGTGGTTGAATTGTCACGTCCTTATTCGTAGTTGCGTTGTGTGTCTAAGGTTGTAGGGTATGCGTTTCTCCCTAACTCTTTGAACTTACCAATGGGTCTCGTCTACAAAACCCACTAGGGATAATAAACTCTTACTCTAAGGCACTCTTTGGATGGTTTAGCTTACAACTACTCAAGGAGTTATATTCTAAGGTTCACAAAGATTTAATCAAGCATTAAGTACACAACGAATGTCCTATCACATTACTAGATCATTAATCAACTAAGATAAGAGACAACCAATCAATATTCAATAATTAAGTTTCATATTCCCTAAGCAAACACACAAGTAAATTAGCCGGACATGGAGAACATGCAAGCATACACACAAATAATCAAATACATAATTGTATTAATGAAGTAAAACACTTATCTTGATGTAAGATAGGGTTTGGAACCCTAAAATACTGTACAAGACAGCCTTGGTTCGGTTTAGGTTTTTACTCCAAAAGACTACACACAAATACGGAAAAATTCGGATTCTATATATAAGATTACACATGCGACGGCGTCACCTTATGTTTTGTGACGCCGTCGTGTCGCCGTCATTAGGGTTTCGTCTTGGCCACGTTAAACTTGCGACGGCGTCACCTTATGCTTGTGATGCTGTCCTATTCAGCTTCTGACGCCGTCTGGATTGCATCTAGGCCGTCTGAGTTGCGACGGCCTACTCTTTTATAACTTGACGTCGTCACTTAAAAATAGGAGTTTTGGCTTCTGTCCCATCACAAAATTTTCCGACGGCGTCGCAGTTAAGCAGTGACGCCGTCACCTTGTGTTTTCAGCAGCTGGAGTGTCTCGATTCTTGACTTTGGCCATTTTCTTCGTATATTCGCGCCTTTTCGTCCAAATAAGTGCCATTCCAGCATTTTGCCTTCAAGAGACCTAAAAAGTGAAAAGGAACGATATTAAGCAATAACGGATAAAAAAAAGTGATCAAATAAGGGCTTAAACGACCCATCAAAAAGGTACCTTTTAAAACCTTATCAGCATTCAAACCAAATCCTGAAGTTTCCAGTGCAGAATACCAAATTGATGATTCTGTTATGAGTGTTGTTGAATATCATCGTCAAGAGGAATTAGATGCAGAAGACGAGAGTCGATCAAAATTAGAAAATGTTGTTTATAACAAACCATTTAACTATTCAAAATCCGTCACTTTCGTCACACCAAAGGATTTTTTTAACACACCTAGGATTATCACAAATATGTCTGAGTCTTCTAATGTTGTTCCCCAACAAAACTATGCACAAATTTATGGTCCTTTACCTTCACTCAGTGAAGTAAATTCTAAACCCGAAAATCGTCAAATTATTAGATATTTTGACATTTTCACTTCTGACATCAAACTTTTAGAACATGAGATTGAATTTCATTCTGAAATAAAAGTTGAACATTTTCAATCGCCTCAGGCGCGAGAACAAAGAGATATTTTTTAGAAAAGAATTTTACCCCATGTTAAAATTTTGAAAAATTGTCATTGTATTGGGAAAGGGAATTTCATAAGGAACTTGGATTGATGAAAATCGTTTTCGAGAAAATAGAAACATCTATTTCTAATACAAAACGTAAAAAGAAAATGTTACGAAAAGATGTTGATCGACTCTTGGAAGATGTTATCTTTGCTGATATCCATAATGTTATGTTATTGCATTCTTTGTCATATGCATTTGATTATATCTCTGCTGATACTGTTGATTCTGTTGAAATTGTTGAGAATACTGATACTGTGTCACAAATCAAGTTTTTAAACGATGAAAATGAACGTTTATTAAACGAACTTTCAAACGTAAAACGTCGTCTTCAATGGTGTCAAAAAGATTGTCATAATCGTGAACTCGCTTTGCAAAACAAGATCAACCAGTTGCATACCAAAACTCTTTGTCCTAAACTTGAGCAACTGGATGACAAAAATGTGTCTTTGAAGTGTCAAATCTCAAAATATGAACAAGAAATTTCAAAAGTGAAAAAGGAAAATAGCGTCATATTTGATTTACTCAAAAAGACTCGCGCTAAAGCGTCACAAGATGTTGATAATCATCTGGCATATACCAAAGATGTTTTACGACGAGAAGGACTCACTTGTTCTGAAAATCTAGATTTGTTACACAAAATCCATGATCTTAAGGCAGAGTTGGTGCTATTTAAGCAAGATAAGGATAGTAACACAACTGTAACTGTACCAAAACAGATTCAAAATGACTCTAGAACATCTAATGACAAAGCACAAGAAACTAACGGCTTCCCTCTACTGAAACATGAATAGTTGCCTCTTTTCCCAAAGTCCGCACTTCACAGCCTAGGAGCAATACAAGGAAGAATAAGAAGTTGCGACCTAAGAAAAGAACAATAAAGAATGCTGAAGTAGAAGAACACCCTAGGACTTTGAATAAAATTCAGTGTTGCACCCACTTTAGATATTGCGTCTGACAAATGTAATGGAAAAAGTGTTGTAACTGTTAGGTCACTAGTTTTACAAACACAAGTAATATAGAAAGAGATAAGGCGATTGAACAAGAACCAAACACACACACACGATAATATAAAGACGGTTATGCGTAGATGTGAGTGAAAGAGAATAACTTGAACAACCAACCTTCAAATGAAGGTTTACATAAGGTATTTATAGGAGGAAAGCTAGGGCAACACTCCTAGTTTCCATCCTTTCATTAATGGGCTTGGGCCTAAGCTCATGGGCCTTCTACATAAGCTTAAGGCTAATAACAAACATAAAGGCCATAATAAGCTACCTATTACAAAATAATGACTAACACTTGAATTATAGTTTAGGAGTGATTCCAACAATCTCCCCCTCAAGTGTTGGTGATGAACGGTGAAGGCGTTGATGTAATAGTAGCTCTGACGTCTTCTGACTTTCTTCTTTCTTGTGAGAAGAATTGCCTTGATTTGAACAATCTCCCCAGTGTAGAGAAATTGTCTTCTTTGAACGGTTATGCTTTGACGTCATCTTTAACTTTGTTCTTTGATCATTGTTCTTTGTGATGAAAGTGATAGTATGTTGTTGTCTGCATCAAATCTGCCTCAGGTCTGCTTCGCCTCTACAGTGTCTCCACGTCATTCTTCAACATGCTCACACGCTCTTTGACGTTGGAATTCAGTACTGATGAAGTTCTTTAAGTCTTTTAACTTTGTAGATTCTTTGATTTGATGAAGAATCATTATGACTGTTGTGTTGCTTTATGATAGAACTTCCATTAGTGATGATGTTGGCGTGAGCATGAGAAGAATTAGCACGATCATCCCGCTCCGGAGCTTCCATAAGAAGAAAACATTTCAAACAGTTAGTAATAAGCGGATTCCGGCACTTACAAGTTTGAACTTCGAGAGTGTTAACAGCATAGTGTGAAAACATAACCCTAATTCTTACAAAGGCCGTTCCTGAACTGGAGTCCCACAAGTGAGATAACGGGATGTACCGAAGTACACCTACAGTTCAGATGAGTCGCTGAGGTACACCGAAGCATCACCTCGCGACTGTAGACCGTTTGAGACACACTAAGCGTAATCCACGGGGAGTTACCGAAGTGACCTGCTGTCAGGGCTGTTTGATGTTGACCCTGGCAGGAGTTTCCATTCAATCACTGAGGATCACAGTTGTGAACCTCTCATAAATGTTCTCGACAGATTGCTAAGATCTGTGAAGGACTCGATATGAACCACTGATAATCTTATTTGTCTATCAACAAGTGATGAGATGTCAAGTGTACCTAAGAGATCTTTTGATGAATCTCGTGGCTCTAGACTCAATAGTGCGTTTTGGTTTTCCTGAGCGGAGACTAGGGAGAGGGTCTCCTTCTTCAATACCAGCGATCTCTAAGAGAAAGCCAATAGTTTACGTAGGGTTCCCTGTAAGAATGAAACAAGCTTCTGTTGAGAGAAACTTGAGTGGCTAAGAAGGTTTAGTGCACGCGTCACTGGGTCCATGACGACTTTTAATCTTCAATACCGGCGTCACTAAGTGACAACCAGTAGCATATGAATTGAACCCAGTGTCTGCCCTAAGTTGAATAATTTGGAGGGCTATTTCTTCTCACCCTTTTCTTTGCATTTCTTTTTAATTCTTCAGCTCCTTCTTTCTCCGATTCTCATTTTCTCCTTTTTTATAATTGTACCTTAAGGACTTCTAAGTACTAACTATTTGTGATGTCCTTGGGTAGATCCCTCCGGCTCTAGCGGATCATAGGACGGTTATTCCTAACCTTAGTCACCTTATAACTCCATGACTAACCTATGTTGCCATTAAAACCACTGTTGTGAAGAATCTCTCAAAGGGTTTGTAAATGAAAAACATGTTTGAACCACAGTGAGAGTTTTATCTTTTAGTAGAAATACTCCCCCTCCACATGTGCTTTAGAGTTTTGACGGAAATATGCACAATATGGGAAGAGCGCGCACTTTAGAATTGATCAACTCAAGATAGACAATCCCCCGCGAGACACGGTTACGTTGCATAGTTAAAGAGTTACATTGTCAGCTTTTAGGTGACAACTAGCTCTAATAACTACCTTGAAGGTGTAGACAAGCCTCGAAAGGTTGTCATACCCTTCAGAGTTCATGTCTACCAAGAGTTTCTCGAATGGTACATTCTACTCGGACAAGTCCTTTGCGAGACACGTTTACATTACTAGCGAACTAGCTTGAAAGTATTACCCGTTCAGGACAAGTATTTTCGAGTTACTAACAGTTTAGTACCGTCAATTCGTTGGTTAAGTCTATTACACAAAGATTCATTTGCATTTACACAACATATTTCTTATCACATAATTTTCTCCCCCTCAAAAATGGCATATCAAATGTTATTTTTGAAAAGTTGACAATAAATATGACCATTTCGAGTGTTGCGGGAAGGTGAACACTATGAACAATTTGTGAACAAAGTTTTAATTCAAATACTCCCCCTCAACAAGTGATATAAACGGTTGAGGTTTTGAAAATCATACGGGGAAGTACTTGTCCTTTTGAGCAAAACCTTAAAAAATGAAAGGTTTGATAGGTTTTACTCAAAAGTAAGAAGCTTTCGCTCCTTTTATAAGGATTGTGGCACTGAAGCGTACCACAGGGTCCTTTCTTGACAATTACGGGTTGTACACTGTAATGTGTGCACAAGCCATTCACATATATAATCACACATCCAAATTTATAATGAAGGAAACAATTCAAGGGGTACCAGGAAGTGCAGTGATGTCGCCAGGAGTGTGAACAGGGCGTTGATAGCCGATGATGTTGATCCTTGGTCGACCACCAACAAAGCTTTCCAATGTTCTGAACTGATCCCTTTGACACAACCTTTCATCAATCATTCTGATGATTCTCCTCACATCCCTTCGATCCTGAGAATTCCATCGCTTAGGAGACCCAATCTTGTGACGTATGTCCTTCAACCTATAGGCCAATCCGTCCCTAACCATCTTCAAAGTGTGATCCCCAAACTTGTGAAGTTCACTACACGCCATTAAGCAATTTCTTTGTAGTTCACTACGGTAAACGACGCCGAAAGGTTTGCTGATGAGTGTATATTGTGAGAGCTGGTTGATGTCGAGAAGATCTAGCTGAGGTGGTGTGAGGTTGACACGGGTCTGATAAGATTCAACTGCCAGCTGAATATCTTCTACACGTTCCTTGATGACTATGCATCTGATGAAGATGAGTAGTGACTTGATGAATTCACGTTGTACTTCGGTTGAAAATTGCCTCATGCGACCCTGTACTTTGGCAAGGTACATGTCTTCAATGTCGTTGATAGACAAATTCTCAAAGTCAGCCTCAGAGAATGCATAATCTATTTCATCTTGTCGTTTGACCACGATATTCTTTAGGAAAGTGTAGTCCCACTTAGATGAAAGAGCAACGTGTTTGATGGCAACGATATCCTTAGTACTGAACACTGCATGTTGAGACTTCTGAATCTGACAGCTTCTGTAGTAGATTCTTCGGCGTTCCGGCCAATGATGAATCCCGTACAGTGCATCTCGGTCGTATGCTTCCACTTTGTTAGAGAACAAGTGATTGGCACGTTCCTCGACGGCTATGCAGGTTGAGTATATAGCTGCTGGGAATGGAAGTGTCAAAGATGTAGCGTATTTCCTTGATCTATCGCCACCGTGTAGAAGAAATTCCAAGTCTTTGTTGAAAAAATATCTGAATGGAATCCTAGGTTCATCTGGTTGGCCAATTGTTGGTAGAGGTTTAGACCAGTCGGTGTAATATAGAGGGTTGTCCCGTTTAGTGAAGTCGACGTTTGCTTCTGGGTTGAGCCAATCCATGTTGTTAGACATAGGTCAAGCAATGTTTTCAAGGTGATATTCAACCTCAATGGCACTTTCTGAGCTATCTTTCCATAGTTGAAAAGCTTCATTCTTGATTCGCCTCAACTCGGATTTCGTCATCTTCTTCACATGGAACTTTTCTTGCATAATCTTAGCATGCTCCAATGTATTACCGTCTACCAGATCTTGACCTTCTTCAGGGTAGGTAGTTGAGTTAACAAGTGTAGAGAACCATTCAAATTCCTCTGGTTTATCGTCATCTAGCCATGATACGACGTCAACCATGGGCGCCTTCTTCTTCTTTTGTTTTGGCCTAGATGAGGATTCTGGTTTCTTAACTTGTTTGGGAGAGGTGGGTTGTTGTAGGGGCTCAAGGACCTCTTCATCGTCACCACCCGTATACTCAAAGTGATCACCGATTTTCTGAGCCAGGGGTGGTAACTCGGAATCGTCCTGAGGTTTATCTGTAGAAGAACGAGGAGGAGACCTTTGTTGAGTAGGAGTCCGTTGGAGAGGAGGTAACATAGAAGATGATTCACCAGACTTCTTCTGACGTTTAGCTTTATCATGCTTATCCCGATCCTTATCTTCATCGTCTCTAGGACGTTTAGACTTTTCTGCTTCGAATCTACATGCTTCTTTGATTTGGTAGTCCAACAATGCTTGAAACAGCTTTGCTTCCTCAGAAGTAAATGTCCCAGATCGTTTAGACATTTGTGTGACAAGCTTGGCCACCAATTCATTATCTGAGAAAACTACAGGATCAGATGGATTGATTGTGACGGTTAAAGGTGTGGATCTTATAGTTTGCTTGGCTATCTGCATAAGATTCGGATATAATTGTCTGGTAAACATCTCCTTTGTGACTTTAGGAACGATATCCAGAAGGTACTTGTTAGTGTAACCTTCGATCATTTCGTTCAGTTCCTCTTGACGATGACTTTTCATGAACTCCTGAACGAATTCCCTTTCTTTCTGCATCTTGTCATTCTCATCATTTAAGTACTGTATTTGGTCAGCAAACCAATTCGGTTTTCTGTAGAGCATGTCCTTCTTTCTGACTTGTTGGACAGCTTTCACAATTCTTTCATGAGTCTGAGAAATCCAAGATCGAGGTGGTTTCTTCACAGATTTGGATGTTGATTTGGTTGATTTCTTTGATGGTGGTGGTGAGGAGTGAGATGAAGAATCTGATGAGGAAGAGACATGAGGAGACTCGGGGTCCTTGGGCGGTTCAGAAGTTTCCTTCTGTGAACGTGTAGGACTTTCCAGAAGCAGCTTGTCATAATCAGCATCTTTATCTTTCTCAGACTTCTCAGTTTCAGGTTTCTCAAACTCATATTCGATAGTATCCTCCACAAGCTTTTGTTGTTGCACAAGAGTGGTGGCACCAGATCCCTTATCGGGTCGATTAACCGCATCAGGATCTGGTGAAGAGTGGGCAGCACCACTTGATCCTCCGGGGCCACCCATTTGGTCTTTTGCAAATTTATCAGCTTTTTAAAGGTGTCTGACGAATTTAAATTTCTTCCTGTAGGATTGATCCAGTAGCTCTTCTTCTACTTCAGAGCTTTTGTTAGGAATTAGAAAATTCCATAGTGAAGAGTCGATCACCCCAAATGTTATCTAGCTTAAGTTAGCTCGTAGACTTGTCGTTAGTCATGTTATTTAGTAGTTTATTTATTAGTTTGTAGCGTAGAATAGTTTAGTGCAACACCGTGGAGGAAGGACGGGTCTTTACCCACTGTATCCCTGATCCACAGGCCGATAGGAGGTCGTATTTCATGTAACTATAAATACCCCTTCCATCCATGGAAGGGGTGGTGCTTCATTCAATCTAATATTTCATACTTTGTGTAAACCTCTAGCAAGAACACCCTCTCTCTCTACTAACTCTCTAACTGTAAGATATAACTTTTCACATACACATCAAACCATAACACAAGGTGGCGAATAAGATGGAATTCTAGAGAGAGAAAGTTAGAGGTTTAGGGAACTTAGTGAGAGAAAGTGAAAGATATTATTATGAGCTCCAACTCTCTACCTTGCAAGGTAGAGAGTATTTATAGTCTTACATAACTCGCCACACTTTGGGCTGTGGATCAGGCATACAGTGGGTAAAGACCCGTCCGTCCTCCACGGTGTTACTTAACTAAATTACTACTTAACTTAAAAGAACTACGACTACGAGCTTTCTAACGATTACATATACTTGAGGTGACCGACTCTTTAATACTGGGAATTTCTAATTCCTAACAATCTCCCCCTAAGGGAGGTCACCTCAATTATACATCAAAAATTACATTGAATACAAATAGATTTTACATTAATAGTTGATCTTGCATTCTTGATGTAGTCCTTTGCTCATAAGCTCGTCGTCATTGATTCTTCACATTGCATGTTTGGTTGTTCCAAGTGGAGGTCTTTTACAGATCCACGTGATGATAATTTTGAGCCATCATTTGAGATCATCAGCTATCAACAATCTCTGAGACATCCATTGTGGTGTTGTGACTTTGGGACCGACATGCTCACATTTTGGATCATGATTTCTTCTCATCAGAGTAGCGGAAGCTTTTGTTGAGTCATGATATTGGCAGCAGCGTAGCAGAAGCATGGAGTGAAAATATCAGAGTCATTGATGCACTAATCATGATTTCTTTAGAGATGAATGTGTTAAGTGAGCATGCGGCTATGGATTGACCGCTTCATTCTGATCAGCTGCAAACGTTGGGCGTACCTGCATACAACAGTTAGCAACAAATCGCACGAAAGTGTCTTTGATCACTTTCGATGAATTGAGGTACACGGCCCACGGTTCCCCGTTGATCAGTACAAGTACTGCCTGTGATCAGGTAGGATTCCTAAGAATCTCCTTGACAGGGTTTCGCAGCTGTTCTAGCTGTTCTCAAACCGGAACGTCTCAAAGAAGACAACACGGAGTGAGTGAACCAGTGAATTTTAAGTCCACTGATTGATGAAAGGAGATTTGAAAAACAATCGTGTATTGCTCAATAGAAGTTGTTTTTGCAATACAACGAAGGTTTTGTTGAAAATCAATTATCAATCATAAAAATACCTTTTGGTTTGAAAAATGAGTACACGGTCGATGTGCTAAAGAAAAGAGTTTATAAGCACAAAGACCGGTTTTTCAAAGGTATCCGTCAATCCCTAACCTGAACCAGGATTGATTCAAGAAATTGAATCGCCCCATTGTTTCTGTTCAGTTGTCACATGGTTGATCTATATGATAGATCTCACATGCCACCTACCAGGAGCTTGTTTGATGTTGGCTCCAGAAGGCTTTCCATCTTCATTGTGAATATGTAAACACATCACTCAGATGTTCTGGCAATACCACAAGGATAATGCGTAGGACTCAAGATATAATCTCTCTTTCCACATTGTGTGAAACAGAGAGTCTTCATTGAAAGTGTCCTAATGAGATTTATTGATGATCTCGAGGCTCTAGACTCAATTTGTGCATATTTGGATCCTATAACGGAGACTAGGGAGAGGGTCTCCTTCTTCAATATCAACCATCTCTAAGAGAAAGTCGATAGATAATGTCGGTTCCCCGTGAGAATGAAACAAGTCCTTTTAAGAGGAACTTGAGTGGTTTGGGAAGTTAAAGTGCAGTGCGTCACTGGGTCCATGACGTCTCGTCTTCAATACCGATGTTACCATCAGTAGCATATGAATTGAACCCGGTTTCTGCCCTAAGGTTGAATAAATGGAGGGCTATTTGTTTTCACCCTTTTCTCATTCAATTCTTTTTAATTCTTCAACCCCTTCAGTGCTTACCAAGACTTCATAGCTAGAACCTTGTTGGGTTTATTCCAGTACTAGCTCTGTCTCAGTCCGCACTCTTCCCTTATCTCATTTTTCTCCTTTTATCATCATACCTAAGGACTTCTACACTAACTAGTGGATTGTCCCTGGGTAGATCCCTCCGGTTCTGGCGGATCATGGGAACCAATACCTAACCTTATCATCCTTATATCACCGTACATAAAGTAAAGTTGGTCGGTCTATTTGGTATTGTTCATCTGCCATTGGATCCAATTGAAAACCATTTGAAAATCAATTCAGATACTTGTGATATATTATCAAAGCTTTTTGTACCTGAATTGTTTTTGATATTTTTAGAACGAGAACTCCCCCTCAACATGTGCATCAAGTATTTGGAAATGTTTTGCACACGGAGGCAAGAGAAAGAATTAACTTCTTTTGATTACCATTTTCTAAAAGATATCAACATCACTTCCCTCAACAGATCAAGTAGGTATAGCATTTCCGGGAAGGATGAGGTTTCCATGAATTTGCTCCCCCTCAATATGTGCCTCGAGGTTTGAAAAGAGTTTTGCACATACTAGAGGGAACCTGCACATTGGGATAAATGATCACGTTTCAAATCAAAGGTTTAAGATAGATGCTCCCCCTCAACATGTGCATGAAAATTTGAAATCGTTTGTCACATGTGGCCAGGATAGCATGTACATCCGTTTATAACCATTTACCTAATTATCAGTTTAAATCTAATTTAAATCACACATTCTCCCCCGATCACAATTATCAAATCATTTGAAATTTGTGATCTCGTATAGATTTAAATTAATTTGAAAGCTTGTAAGGAGAATTGTGACTTGATTGTGAAAGCGTTTGAACTGATAAGGATCGGATTTTAAGACTTTAAACTCCATTTATAAAACATGCATGTATATCTTTTGAAAACAATTTAATGCCAAATAACTTTTTAATTTAATTGAAATCATTCTCCCCCTCAATCAATGACGTAGGTTGTTGATTGAGAGATAGAGATTTTGACAAATAAGTCCTGATGATTATCAAAAATAGAGATTGAGTTATTTTTCAAAGCATTTAGTTTTCAGCAGATAGGAGTTTATAGAATCAGAGCATAGGATTTGAAAACATGGTAAAACATGGCTCTGTTCTTTCTTTAAAACCGGGTTATTGCCTAAAGATGACAATAAACCATTTATTTTCTCTTTCTCCCAAAAATATTTTTGATTTTTTGATTTTTTTTTTTTTTTTTTTTTTTTTTTTTTTTTTTTATAAAATTCGAACAATATCTAAAGACCCGTGTCATTCTTTGAATGACAGCACAAAGACCGTAGATATTATCGAATCGAGAGAAAAATGACAAAAAGACAATATTTTTGAAGATTTTTCGAATTTTTCAAATTTTTATGGATTTTGAAGGTTTTATATTTTTCTATTTGATTTTTGAATAGATATATACAAGAGATAGATGAAGATAGACCTTTACTCCTCGTCTTCCTCCTGAAGACGTTTGAGAGTTTCTGGTTGAAGGCTTTTCAAACCGAGACGTGGAAGAATAAACTCAAAACGTTCTCTTGGAAGAGCTTTGGTGAAGATGTCAGCTAATTGATATTCAGACCTCACAAAATATAGTTCCACCACACCTTTTTCAACTTGTTCCCTGATGAAATGATGTCGAATGTCGATATGCTTTGCTCTTGAGTGTTGAACGTTGTTGCATGAGAGAGCAATAGCACTTTTATTATCACAGTACAGAGGGATTTTGTTGAATTCAAAGCCATAGTCAGATAATTGAGATCTCATCCATAAGATTTGAGCACAACAAGATGACATGGCTATGTATTCAGCCTCTGTAGAGGAAATAGAAGTACTCATTTGCTTCTTTGAAGACCAGCTCACAAGCTTATCACCCAAAAACTGAGCACCTCCTGACGTACTTCGACGTGTATCATGACAACCTGCATGATCAGCATCTGCATAGGCCGTTAGTGACATACCGGTGTCTTTCGGGTACCATAGTCCCATATTGATGGTTCCTTGGAGATACCGAAAGACCCGTTTAACTGCTTCAAGGTGCTTTTTGGTAGGCTTAGCCTGGTATCTAGCACACATGCACACAGAGAACAAAATGTCTGGTCTACTAGCAGTGAGATACATCAGGGATCCAATCATACTTCGATATTTAGTTTGGTCAATCATGATCCCTGAGAGGTCCTCATCTAGTTTGGTTCGGTCAATCATGGGGGTGTCAACAGGGTCACTTGAATCAAATCCAAATTTCTTTAAAATCTCTGTTGCATATTTAGATTGATTTATGAAAATGCCTCCGGGACTTTGAGAAATTTGTAATCCCAAGAAAAATGACATTTGTCCCATCATTGACATTTGAAACTTTGAACTCATTTCATTTGAAAAACGATCACATTCCATTGGGTCAGTCGAGGCAAAAATAATATCATCAACATAAATTTGAACATGAGTTAAATGTTTGCCTGACTTCCTGGTGAACAATGTAGGATCAACTGCTCCTTTGCTGAATCCGGTTGAAAGAAGAAACTTTGAGAGTGTATCATACCAAGCCCTTGGAGCTTGCTTTAAACCGTAAAGAGCCTTCTTCAAACGATAAACATGAGTAGGATACTCTTGATTCACAAATCCTTCAGGTTGGCTGACGTAGACGACTTCTTTAAGATCTCCGTTCAGAAATGCCGTCTTTACATCCATCTGATATACCACCATGTTCTTACTTGCAGCATTAGCCAAAAAGATTCTGATTGCCTCGATTCGAGCAACAGGAGCAAATGATTCTTCAAAGTCTATACCCTCCTCTTGACGATATCCTTTAGCAACCAATCGAGCCTTGTTTTTCAACACATCACCATGCTCATCAAGTTTTACTTTGAAGATCCATTTTAGAGCTATAATCATAGCACAGTCTGGAGCAGGTACTAACTCCCATACATCAAGACGATCAAACTCATGAATTTCATCTTGCATAGCATTGAACCAGCTATCTTCATTCATGGCAGTTTTAACGTCTTTTGGTTCGATCTTAGATAGTACGGAGTTGAAGAAGCACCATAAGGCATCGGTTGCGAGTTGCTTCCGGGTTGATACAGGACGAGAGGGATTACCAATGATGTTGTCTAATGGATGATCGTGAGTCCATTTTCTGAGGTGTTCATGTGGTATTTGCTGAGGAACTGAGGTAGCTGAGTCGATGTCTTCTGAAGAAGATGGTTCTGATGATGATTCAGGAGTAGCAAATATGTTTTCAAATGGAGCATCTTCAGGAGTCGCAAAGGGATTAACTTCATTGTTGATGTCAGAAACATTTCCATGATGTACATTTGAAGAATGATGATTTGTTGATGAGACTGAAGGATCAGCAGCAGGTGCTTCTTGGCTTAAAGATATTGAGACTGAAGGATTGACTTCATTTACTGGAATATGAGCATCCTCTGTTGTAGGGATCAGCACCTCATTAGTAGTAGACTCATACAGTTCATCAAACATTGGATCAAACAATTTCTTTACATCATCTTCAGATGGAGGTACATATGGCGTTTCTTGAGAGGAGTTTGGAACAAGGGATGAACCAATAGGACTGTTTTGAAGTGCGGGTCCTGAGCTGGAGTGTCCAGGAGCCATTTGACCGGTCAGCTCATCAAACGTAACGTGAATTGTTTCCATGATATTTCGGGTTCTTTTGTTGTAGATCCGGTATCCCTTTTTGTTTGGTGCATATCCTACAAATACTCCAATGTCAGCTTTAGCTCTAAGTTTGCCCAAGTCTTGACCCTCATTAGTTGGATAGCACAAGGCACCAAACACACGAAGGAAAGATAGATTAGGTTTTCTGTTGTGGACAAGTTCATATGGAGTTTTTCCATGAATGGTGTGAATCAGGGAACGATTTTGTGTGTAGCATGCAGTGGCAATTGCTTCAGCCCAGAGAAACATTGGAACCTTTGAGTAGATCAGCATTGTTCTAGCAGCTTCAACAAGAGTACGATTTCGTCTTTCAACTACACCGTTCTGTTGAGGGGTTCGTGGAACACTTCTTTGATGGCTGATTCCAACGCTTTCATAGAATTCACTAAGTTGTTTGTTGACAAACTCAGTTCCATTGTCTGTTCTGATAATTCTGACAGTTTTGTTTAGTCTAACCTGCAGTTGTTTGATGAGTTTGATGATGATATCAGGAGTTTCATCCTTTGTCCTTAAGAACTTGACCCAGGTGAATCTAGAATAATCATCAACCACAACTAACACATATTTCTTCCCAAAGATATTCTGCACCCTCATTGGTCCACATAAATCCATATGAATCATATGAAGAACTTCTGTGACAGAGTTAGTAGGTTTGGGTTTATGGGCATACTTCTTGCTTTTTCCCAATTGACATGCTGAACAAAGATGATCCTTTTCATACTTTAGTCTAGGTAAACCTACAACTAAGTCCTTTCTGGAAAGATCGTTGATGGTGCCGAAGTTCAAGTGATTGAGACGACGATGCCATAACCAAGACTTTGTTTTTGAAGCCTTTGATAACAAGCAGATTGGTGAAGCTCTCATCATGTCATCGATAGAGATAGTGTAAAGGTTTGAGCCACGAGTTCCTTTCAACAGTTCCTTACCATTAAGATCTCTAACAAAGCATGTATGTTTTCTGAAGGCTACTTCTAGATCAGAGTCACAGAATTGACCAACAGAGAACAGATTATGTCCTAAACCTTCCACATAATACACTCTGGAGATGACACTATCACCAACAACATAATCTCCATAACCCATAATAGCACCGAAATGATCATTACCAAATCTAACAGTCCCGATGAATTTGCTCACAAAGTTCATGAGCCGTGACCGGTCTCCAGTCATATGCTTGGAACAGCCTGAGTCCAGGTACCACAGAACGATTTGAACGATCTGCAGTTGAACACAGACAAGAATGGATAACTGGATAATTGGGATCCCCATGCAAGAATGGGTTCCATTTGGTTAGTAGCAACAGTTGGAACACCCACATCAGAAATAGAAGCATTCATATCAGACAATGAGGTAATGGAATCATTATGAGTAGATGCAATACTAGTGTCTGTATTAGTCCTGTTTACAGTGTGACCACTTCTTAAGGGAATAGTTCTACCAGTAGGCATCCATTTTCTAGTGGGCATTATCTGATTGGTCTTATGACCAACAGGTATCCAATAAGAACCTATTCTGCTGAATGTTCTTCCTGTGGGTTTCCATTGTTTTCTAACTTTCTTTCGCTTTTGCCTTTTAGCCTTTTTAGCATGAATTTTAGCATTAACAATATTAACTGGACAATTAACATCATTAGGCAAAGCATTGACATCACATCCATGATTAGAAACAGAATTCAAGTAATTATCAGTACAAGGTTTGCAAATAGTATCAGAATTCGAATTAATTACAGTACGCTTATGGCTAATACTAGAATCAACACGATTCGTTTTATTCGATTCAAACTTAAGGTTCCTAGATTGTTCTTCTACTTTCTTCCAGTGCACATTCTTAGCTTGAGAGGTCCTATCATTCCTTGTATTGTCTTGAGACTTTGACCTGCTTCCTTTAATGTCACTGATTACTCCTGTAGAGGGAATGGGAACATTAGTTTGTTTTACTACTCTTTGCACCACCTGTTTAGATGTGCTGGGATCTGAACTACATGCAGGTGCACTACGGTTCACTTTCATAAAGCTAGATGTACTGAGATTGGTACTCCTAGAAGGCACATTAGAGTTCACTTTCCTAGCATTGACAGATCTAGAATCTGAATTACTCAAGGGTACACTACGACTCTCATTCAAAACATTGGGAATCGAGTGCATCTCATATTTGGCCTTAGGCATTGAGCATGGAATCAAAGGGTTAACTCTTTCACCTAATGTCTTTGGGCATATGGTAATCAAGCATTCTAAGATTTCTTGAGATCGTTTGGCATATAAGCATGCATGTCCAATTGCATTATCATGAGGTTTCTCTAGCTTATCCTCTTCAACAATCTCGCGCAGGCATTCTAAGCAATCCTTGAGGGATGAGAAATATGTTTGAATGGCAAGTTTGTTGTTCCTTAGGTGAGGGGGGACATATGTCACAGATAAAGCAGATTTATTGCCAGAGTGAACCTTAGATACAACATTCTCCTCATTGATCATTGGCATTTTCCCTTTTACCTGACTCTTCAGATTCTCAATTTCCTTTTGCAATGAAGTTATTTGTTCGTTGTTTTTGTTACGAGTGACTTTAATTGATTCAAACAACTCATTGAAATGACGTTTAACCTTTTCATTCTCTTCTAGAAAACTTTCGTTTTCCTTTTGTAAAGCATTTACTAGGTTTTGAAGATGAAACGTTTGAGAATTCTGAGAATCTAAAGAAGGAGGCATTTGGGATCCTGTCATATTGTTCGTTTGACCCTTTAATTGAGAGATTTGGGCTTTCAACTTTCTGATCGTGTTACACTGAGCTTGAATCTGTTCATCTCGTTTGTTAATTTGAAAAACTGCATCAAACTCTGGAGCATCTGAAGATGTCTTGATATTTGAAGTTTTGACATTTTCTTTGAGATGTTGATATTTTAGTTGTAGATTAAAATACTCAACTTCTAGTTTAGAAAAATGTTTAACCAAATTGTCATGATCATCCAGTTCAATTTTCTCATTTAGTTTAGAATTAGTTTTTTCAAGCTCAATGACACGATCATGGGAGACTTTCAGGGCCACAGATAATTCATGAAATTTGGAAGCATTAATAGAGCAATTTGAAGCAGTGAAAAACACATCTTGAGCAACACATTCAGTAATAAGATTCTCATTTAATGTATGCAAGTTCTTTCTCTCAATCTCATTATATTTTAGTGCACGCTCATAATCACTAACTTCAGCAACCATTGCATCAAATTCCTTTTCCATACCCTTAATATCAGCTTCTACCCCCTTTTTAAGACTCTCAAAGTGATCTTTTAGAAGTTTAAAGAAAGGCATGACCTCAGTTAAATAACATTCTTTCATTTGTTCAAAGCCTCTTTCACCTTCAGTTATACCAGTGGGAGTGATCCTTTTCTTGCAAGTTTTTTCAAAATCAACAAATAGTTGGAATATAACGTATTGGCTAATTAATGTCTTGCTTTTAGTGGCAATTGTTCTAGGTACAAGATGCATAGGTGTATTAGGAGGATACACAGTTGCTCTAGGCATTTTCCGAAGGGGAGGGTTTGTTTCTACAATATTTTCGGCTTTCTGCTTATCTAAATCCATTTTCAAGAAGACTTGTTCGGGAGTCAACAAAGTCTGAGGCTTAAACTTGTTTAATGCAATCCAGTTTTCCTTTTTGTAATCGTGAGGAGAGATAATTATTTTTTTCTCTTTGCATTTAGGGTCATCTAGTTTTTTGTTCATCCTTTCCCTAGTGACTTCATCTGATTTCTTATCTTCCTCAGTGCACTCAACGCAACTAGGTTTCTGCCTAGGCTTAAGAATTTCATTACCATCATAAATCACCTTATGAGCATTTCTAGCCTTTTTGATTACCTCTGGATTTGGTTCCTCAACAAGGGGAATGCTATGCTTATCGCTTAAGACTCGATGTTTGGTGACCATGTGAGCAGTCTGAATGGTGTTTCCTTGTATGTACAACTTGTTTTCAAGTTTGTTTTTCAAAGTTTTCAGATTAGAAAAATCTCTTAAGAGCTTTGATTCTTTTACATTAAATTCTTGCTTAAGCATTTTCACGTTTTCTTGAAGTTCTTGTTTTTGCTTAGCTGTTTTAGAAAGTTTTTCTTGCAAAGAATTTAATTCTTGTTTCAATACTTCTTCTCTAAAATTACTTTTTCTAATTACTGTACGCACTTGGTCATCCATTTCCTGCTCACGAGTGGTCAACTCAAATTTTGCACGTTGTTCATAAATGGCAACACGTTCCTTATAGGCATTTAGTTCAGAGATAATGGAATCATCAGGAGCACATGCAGTGTATTCATCAAAGACATAGTCATTGTTGACTGCAGAAGATGCATCACTAGGTACAACTTCACTTTCACTTTGTTTCACGTATTGATCATATGGGACAATATTGATATTACCCGTATTTTCAATATTTGATTCAAAAGTTTCGGTTGGTTGTACTTTGTCATGCATCTGTTGCACATCAGCATCATCATATAGCTTTAATACCTCAGAGATGAGTTTGTCCTTTGATGGGCCAGCTTGTGGTGAAGAAGTGACCTTGGGAGACACCATGGGAGAGATGCTAGCCATAAATATTGTGTGTGCAGTAGGTCCATCATCCACATCAGAGTCGTAAGCATCGCAGTCACCGACTTGAAAGGCATTTTGATGATTGTGACCTATCTCCTGAATGGGCTGCTCATCTACATCTGCATCATAGGTCTTGGCATTGCCTTCAGCAAGAAACAGCAGATCCTCTTCATTCAAAGTAGCACCATTGTCCTGAGCTTGAGCCAGCAACATCTTATCTCTGAAGTATTCGGCATTTTGTGGACGCTTTGGAGATGTGCAGTTCCTTGCAAAGTGTCCCTCACCACCACAGTTAAAGCATTTGATTGGCTTGGCTTGACCTGGGTTACCATTCCTTCCTCGATTCTGGTTTCCAACATAACCTCTCCCAGCTCCACCTCGTCCCTGTTCATACTGTCTTTCCTGAACTGGTTGCACCACGATCCTTCCATCTTTAATAGTGGCTTGATTATGTGGGTTAGATGCAGTTCTGAGGTTGTTGTTGGTTTGTGGAAGAGAATTCATGTTTTGACTAATGAGAAGAGCAAGTTGATTAATGATGTTACCCACGTGTGCATCAGCATCAGCTTGTTTGAACTGAGGATCAGGGATGAGTTTGTGATTACCATTACCCAAGGGTATGACTTGTGATGCTTTGGTTGTGATTCCAATGTTTGAGTAGAAGGCAGTTGAATCATTAGACGAGCTTGTCTCTCCTGGGTTAGTTTTGAACTGATTGAGAATCAATTTTTCAAACATGGCATGTCTTTCATTCTGAAGGAGGAAGGCATAGAGTTGCTCATAGTTTGTGTTCTTCAATCCTTTAGTGAGCTTCACAGCGGTAACAAACTTGTGCCATTCGGGATTCATGTTGTTCACAAATTTTGAGTTCAACTGAATGTTAGGCATAGTCATCTTGATGTTCCTCATGTCATTCACTAACTTATGAAATCTCACATAGTACTCATAGACACTCTCATCTGGTTTCATCTTGAAGTGCTCAAATTCATCATAGAGTTGGGATTCCCTGTCTTCCATAGTTAATTCTGAACCTGAGAGAAGCATCTTAACGTTATCCCAAACAGCCTTTGCATCAGTGTTATGATTGATCAGCTTGTAGATGTCTTTAGGAAGACCTTGAAGAACAATGTTTGAAGCCCTGATATCTGCATCGAATCTCTTTTTCTCCTCATTATCAAGCTCATTGTACATCTTAGGTCTGTCCATTCCGTAGACAGGAGTACCATCTTCATTAGTATCAAGTATGTCTCTAGTCGTTTCCACCCGATATGGTCCTTCATCAATGGATTTGAGAATGTTTACACCATTTTCCTTTCCAAGGCAATACAATCTGATTCGTTGAGCCCAAGAATCGTAGTCAGTTCTGTCAAGCATTGGTGGACGAGTATCTGAGCCAGCTGCTTGAACATCCTCGGCAACAGTGGAGATGACAGTGGGAACAGTGGGAATGTTGGTAGACATGTTAACAGATTATACGGGATTTTATAACTCTATGATTAAACCGGGAAATAGATTCTTTCACGGGATTTTACTAAATCAAGAGAAAACCGTAAACAATCACTCAAGTTGCTAGATGATAAAGTGCTAACTCGCTACCAAATAATGCACTAAGTCGCTAGAAATTAGTGCCCTAAGTCGCTAACCCTTAACTCGCTACACGTCTAAGTCGCTAGTGTCCCAAGTCGCCAACAGAAAAGCAAGTCGCTAAGTAGTAACTCGCTACAGACTAAGTCGCTAGCCAAATTTGTGCAGTAATTCGCTACACAAGTCGCTAGATATGCAAGTCGCTAAAGAGCAACTCGCTACAGACAAAGTCGCTACCACAAGTCGCTAACCGTAGTGGAGATTCCACTACTTGTACTTTAACTCGCTAGCTCTAACTCGCTAGCTTTTATAACTGTAAGTCGCTACAAAACTATGAAGTAAGTCGCTACCAAGAAAACAAGTCCGAGAGCTAAGTCGCTAGCTTGAAAAACCAAATAACCTTCACTTTTCAATCCAAAAACAACCCAACCAAGATGATTCAAGCTTACCAAATGAAAACCTAAACACTTTTGATGATTCTAAACATAAAAGTACCAACAAAATTCAACCTTTAACACAAGAGATCAACCAAATGATGCAAAAACCACTAAACTTTTTCAAACTCAAAAACCACCTAAAAACCACTATAAATCCAAAGATGTGCAAGATATGATCTAACCATGGCTCTTGATACCAAATGTAAGATATAACTTTTCACATACACATCAAACCATAACACAAGGTGGCGAATAAGATGGAATTCTAGAGAGAGAAAGTTAGAGGTTTAGGGAACTTAGTGAGAGAAAGTGAAAGATATTATTATGAGCTCCAACTCTCTACCTTGCAAGGTAGAGAGTATTTATAGTCTTACATAACTCGCCACACTTTGGGCTGTGGATCAGGCATACAGTGGGTAAAGACCCGTCCGTCCTCCACGGTGTTACTTAACTAAATTACTACTTAACTTAAAAGAACTACGACTACGAGCTTTCTAACGATTACATATACTTGAGGTGACCGACTCTTTAATACTGGGAATTTCTAATTCCTAACACTAACTATGGCAAACATGTATTTTAATCATCCAAGACCACCCGAATCATCAACACAATAAAAATAACGATCCTACAATTGGTACCAGAGCCAAGGTTGTGTTGGTTTGTTGATTCGAATGGTCTTTTATACGGTTTGTTGTGTGTGGTTTATACGGTCTCTTGATGGTTGGTTGTTTTGATGTGTTTTGATTCGTGGGTTGTTGCAAGTTATAGTGTGGTTCTGATTTTGTTGACTGTTTTAAGAATGTCACACGCTGTTTGTCATGAATCTGGTTTATGCAGATCTGGTTAAAATTGTCTTGTTGAACATTTTTTGAATCCATATCAATCGTTATGCAGGTTTTAAAGTTGAAACTGTTTTTACATGGTTCTTGATAGCAACTTGTGTTCATGTTTCTTAGTAGCGACTTGGTATTAACATGTCCAGATTCAGTGTTCCAGCAAACGAGTTATGTAATAGATATGGCTAGCGACTTGTCCATGTTTTCTTTCTAGCAAGTTGAGTATGTAATACTATGTAGCGACTTGTTATTTAACAAGTAGCAATTTGTGTAATAGTTAGCGACTTAACTCCATGCTAGCGACCTGATTTCAGTGCTAGCGACTTGGTGAATAATGGGTAGCGACTTGACTTTGGCTAGCGACTTATATTTATAAGTTAGTGATTTGGGTGTTTTAAAAGGAGGTAGCGAGTTGTTGACTCGGTCAAAAGCGAGTTGGAACTTAAGTGGTAGCGACTATGACTCAACAAGGCTAGCGACTTGCTTATGGAAAACCTAGCGACTTACACAGAATGGAAGAAGAAGTAGACCATGACAACTTGACCACGACTTTATACCAAATACCAACATAACCGACATCAGGCTATTATACCATACCCTCATTTGTCTATAACCTTAAGCCATCTCCAAGACATGTTTCAACCTTTACTCATAACAAGAATCATTAACATCAATTAAAGTCGATCTCAGTATTGTTCTAACATTTTCAGAAATCTTTTAAAGATTTTTATTGTTCGAACATCACCATCATAGATCCTTTTGAAGTCTAAGCTTCATTTGTATCCGAACAATCAAGAAAGATCAAAAGCTTAAACCTTTATCTTTTCTTCATTCGTTTAGGACATCATAGACTCACTAAATGACTCAAATGACTATAAGGATCTCAGACTATCATTTTTCGTGTGCTACATAAGAACAACATGACTATCAAGAGTCACTTACACGAAGTTGATTTATCATCATTGATCTTAACTGACGAAGCCTAGCTTCTTATTTCTTTTCGAAGTCAATGGAATAAATTTAACAACTTTGTTAATTTATTCAATTATTTCGTCAAAAGACCTCATACATAATCAAAACTAAGATATATACACCTACCTTGATGCCTTGGTTTGATCTTATGGATGGTCTCAAACCTTCGTGCCATCCCTGTGGCGTATGCCATTAAGGCTAATCCGTTTCTAGGATTAATGAGCTCGGTCTTGAAGATGTTCTTTGATGTGTGCACTCCTTGATGCCGTTAGTATGAAGAAATAAATGATGGAGGCGGACAGGTTGTGACATTTAGGGTTTGGAAGGTGACTGAGAGGATGGGTGAAAAGGGGGCGTGAGTTTGTGAGTAATTGGAAAGGATTAGGGTTATGAAGTGTTATTCTTATATATCCGAAAGTTTAGGGTTTGCTTATGCTTGATCTGATTTTGTGTTGGGCCGTGGTTTGTTATATGGGCATTGGGCCGTGGTGTGGACTGAATATGGTATGGATTGTTAGATAGTTGTAGTGACATAACTATCACTGGATTGTGTTTTTGCCATATGTACTTTAGGATTGAAGATTAGTTCACAATTTTGATCTGAATTGTGTATTGAGTAACGAAAAGGATTAAATCAAAAATTTGGTGTCACAAATTTATCATTGTTACTTAATAACGAATATGTCTAAGGTGGATTGAATCTTATGGTGTTATGTTGAGATTGGTAGTTGAGTGATTTTTATCATCATATGAGGTTAAAACGAAATTGTTGTGGATCGGGTTTTATGATAAAGGTTGGACCACACAGTACTTTATTAGGCTTTGGAGTTATTTTGTTGCATGGGCTGATAAGATACGTTGTGAATCTGCACTTTAGTTAGTTGTTCCGAATGATTTGACTTTAAATATAAACCAAGTCTTTGATTAATTTGCGATTGAGTGAACTTGGATCAAGTAGTAGTTTAATTTGGGCCAATTTCACTTATTAAATGATTTGGACTAATGACTTGGGATGTTTTCTTTGGATCGGATATACTCAGTCTGCGTTTTGTAACAAGATTATATGATTTGGTGATAATGAGATTTGATGTATTATGAGGCACGATACTTTGGTTTATTCATTTTCACAAAGGGTATTTTGTCACGGCTGAAGTGTTCATTGAAAAATGTTGACTACGGAGTTATTTGTACGGTATTTCATATTTGGCTTTGAAGTAAGGTCTTCCGGGCGCGTTTACTTATTTTCGTCTTCTTTCTTTCTACCCTTTCACGAAGATGACTTGTTTGGGCATTTACAGAGTGTGATAAAGACTTGGCTATTTAGTTACGTTTGTGATCCTTTCTCACTTGTCCCACAACGTTGCTATCACTTTGGTGTCTCACTCAGTTGAGAATGTCAAGAGGTTTTGTACATTGGGTACACCGTTTCTTCTTCACAAGGATTAGTACAAGTTTAAGTAACAAATCTGGGGAATTCTACTTCATGATCAAGTTTGGCATATCGGGTTTACTTCTCTTTGTGGTCACTACAATAGCCGACAGAATGCGTGAATGATGTGTGTACCAAGGTACTGATTGGATGGTTGATGATGTTGGATTTTGAACCATTGATGAACCTGTGCATGTTCCCCTAAAACAGATATTCACCGAAACCAAAGTTGTCATTACACATTCAAGCTGATATTGTTTACGGTTTTGTCCTGATTTTGTAAAATCCCGAAAGAACCTATTTCTCGGTTTAAATCATTGACTTGTAAAATCCCGTGACAATGGAAACATCCTGGTATTAGTCAAGTGCATTTCCGGATCTATCTTACGGTTTATTCTTGGTTTTGTAAAATCCCGCGAAAGAATCTATTTTTCGGTTTAAACCATAGAGTTGTAAAATCCCGTAATGATGGAACCGTCCTGGAGAAAAGGAAAGTGTATTTCAAGATCTTATCTGATGCTGGTGCTACAGTTTCTGTTTCAAAGAAGGGATAAAAGGGTGTACTTCATGAATTGGGTGTGTGTTTGAATATTCGTCATGGCAGTTTGGTTATCACTTGGTTTTACGGGATTACGTGTTTTTTTTTAACCATGGTCGGGATGATACCATTATCATTGTTCACATAAAATGTCAAAGAAGGCTAGATTAGAGCTTTTAATCAGAATATGTGACAACGGCGTTAATTCGGTATTATTTATTTGAGGTTGAAGTGAATTATCACAGGCAAGTGTACTTAGTATCTGAAGGTATCGGGGATGGATGGATGAAGATTCTTCATGATCCTTGTTCGAGCTTATTATCAAAAACGAAGACTTGGAAATCTAGTTATTGTTGAGTGACTTTTACCTTTTCTTTTACCACTTGGGGGAATTGGGCTTTTATCATCTCAAAATAACTATCACTTTAAGGAGTTACGTTGTAGTGCTCAGTGTCACATTCAATTGTGGATTTTCAAGAGGTGATATACGTCTATTACTCGATGGTTGGTTGGTTGAAGAGTATAGAGTACTTAAGAGATTCAATGGAGCATGAATTCTCGGCACCGCTCTTTGTTACTTATGTGCAAGTTTAAGTCACGAGTTCGGGTTAGTTTACTTCTGGTTCAAATTCATCATATTGGGTTTTCTCCATCAGCTGTCACGACAAAGAGCCTACTGAATGATAATGGGGTTGATTACATGTTTTGCTAAGAGAGCTGAAAAGAGAGAGATTATGATGTTTGAACACTATAGTTCAAGCCTCGTACTCTAAAGAAAAGAAAAGTGTACGTTTCAGTGCGCTTTATCTTCGAAAGAAGAGAAATCTTCTTATGACGTATGAATACAACAGTTCATGCCTCGTACTCTAAAGAAAAGAAAAGTGTACGTGTCAGTGTGCTTGATCTTCTGAAGAAGAGAAATCTTCTTATTATGACCATTCACATCAACATGCTTCATACTTTTTCCATGCGCTTCAGTCATCAAGTGAACCGGGCTACCATTGATTGTTTTCTCATTCCACTTGCTCGATTATAATGAAGATGGCGACATCATGTGCTGATTTTGCGGGAGAGAAGTGTGAATAGAACATTCGGATGATTTTCACTTATTTAGTCAAGAATGGCATCTCCGTATGCAATTCTTGAGGGGGAGAAGAAGTGTGAATTTTTTGCATTGTTGATTGATATTTGAGAATATAAATGGTCATACGGCTCTAAACTCATGTAAGATCCGAGCCTCTTCTTATCGGGTCATCTTCACATGGAGTTTTTCTCTTCTAAGAGCCGTTGGTTGACATCTTCACTCGGATTGATGAGTTTATTGACAAAGTGCTTCCGGTTAATGCTTCACATATACATCAACATGATGATTCCGAACAATCTCTCTGTTCTTGTTTGATGTGATTGGTAGTTTGGCGTTACCATCTTGTGTGTTCGTTGCGGCCTAATTGCTGATTTCCTTGATGAACATCTTTCTGTTCTTGTTTGATTGGGAGAGATTTTAGTTAAGGGGATTTGCAAGATGTAAGTTAATTGGGATGCTTTTTGGTGGGATGCTTTTTTGGTGTGAGTTGAAGATGTTAACTATCTATTCCCCAACTGCACAATCTTGAAGAAGGTCGAGTCTACAGTCTGTTCTACATTTTCTGCTACATGTTAGAAGACTAAAGACGAGTTGCATTGAATGATCTAAAGACTTCTTCGTAATCTGGGCATTTATCAAAAAGATTGTCGGTCTAGGGGAGAGCACTAATTGGGGGAATGTGATATGTCAAACTTAATCCCCAATTAGACTTGCTCATGTTCTTCAGCAAGTTGATTCTCACAGATACATCTGAGCTAATGATGTTCTTCTCAATATATTTCTAGTATACGGACTTACAAAGAGTTGTTGATTCTGAAATGTCAAAAACCAGCAAGGGGTAAGGAGACAAGCATCTAAACGCGAGTAAACTTGATGAACTTAATACTTCTAAGTAATTGAAGATATCCCGGGAAGACAAATGTTATTACCGCAGAGAAACTCAAGGTTTGACTCATGGCGAGTAAACTTGATGAACTTAATTCTTCTAAGTGATTGAAGATATCCCGGGAAAACAAATGTCATGACCGCAGAGAAACTCAAGGTTTTACTCATCAAAGCGTTTAGCATTCTTATTCCAACTATGTGGGGGAAGCGATGAAAGAGTTAGTTTCTGAAGATAAAAGAGGTACACAAGTACGTGATGATCTCGATGTTATCACAATCATCAGAGGAGAGAGAGTTGTGTACATTGGGGGCTCAGCTGTTTCACTTGAGGGCTTAATCAGTGATTCAGAGATATAATCACTTATTCCGGAGTTGACATCCGCAGAGATTGTCATCCGCAGAGATAATCAGTGATTCGGCCTGCTTCTTCAATGTTATCGGTTGTTCTCTTTTTGGGGAATGTGTGTACTTCGGGTCCTTGAGCTTCATACACATTCATCAGGGAAGAAAAATGTGAACATGGGAAGGTGTTCTACATTCCCCTCATGATGTGTATTCGGGAGAGTTCTTGGATATTGGTGTACTTCGGGTTCTTGAGCTTCATACACGTTCATCAGGGAAGAAAAATGTGAACATGGGAAGGTGTTCTTCATTCCCCTTATGAAGTGTATTCGGGAGAGTTCTTGAGCGTTATACTAAGAGACGGACTGCATCTTTTCAACTACACGGGGGAAGTGTTCTCTTGACACCTTTTTGGAATGGATTGCTTCAGACCTCAATGGAAAAGAAATTTGAGAAGATTATTTATACGTGGGATGATACGTTGCTGTTCTTGTTGATGATATAACCTCGAACGAAGAATCATGGTGATTATTCTTAAATGGAGCAGCGGGATTTATGATAATGGTGTGCTTCTTTGTGCATCTGGCTAAGGCAAGCTTGAAATAGAGCTTCGAATCTGCTCAGCTAAAGGATTTTCGTTTTGGGGGGAAGCTGCCAAAGTCTCACTTTCAGTTGGTTCAATTTCTTTCTTCGATTCAAGAGCTCTGGAAGCTTTGGTGGTGAATGTTTAAGAGTTGATGACTTCTATCTTCTACGACGTGCTGCTCGATATCCTTATCTCGGTACTCGTATCATCATCTTCTTTAACTATATCATCTTCTCTATCTTTGTATATATTTTTCAGAAAAGCAAAATACAAAAATATAAAACCAACAAAAAGAAAATAGAAAAATATAAAACCTTCAAAAACCCATAAAAATCAGAAAATTTCAAAAATTCCAAAAATATGTTTTCTCATGACATGTCTTCTGGTATCGATAACATCTACGGTCTTAGAAATGTCATTCAATAATGGCACGGGACTTTAGATGAAGTTCGAGCAGGAGGTGTAAATATTTCTTTTTAAACATGTCTCAAAATATGGCTTACAGTTATTTCAGACTGTAACCCGTGCTAAAACTATGGCTTGCTATTATTTCTGATAGCAACCCGTTTTTCAAAGAAGGAAAGTGCTACGCTTAAATGATTTTCAAATATTTCGTGCACTTATCCTAAAACAAAATGAGGAAAGTATGTCGAAGGACTGCTGTTCCTACACAAATGTTTTTCCGTCTATAATTCTTCAGAAAAATATTTGTTGTATTTCAAAATGGTGGTAAAATGAGTTGCTTGATAAATCAATCAGGATCAGAGTTTTTCGTATTAATTCGCAAAAACTCAATCGATGACTTCAGCACTTTTAAAACTTTTCAAGAAAAAGAGTCATTGATTGAGGGGGAGAATGTTTTCAAACTTATATCATCTAACGGACTTTCTTAATTATCCTACGTGCTTAATTAAAAATGATAATTGCCTGTGTCGAAGGACTAGGAATTTAGGATATGATTGTTAGGTTTAGATGATTAGAGTTTGATTAACACATAAACCCCATGCCTTATATGATCTGATTGTTATGTTGAATTGACTTTAATTAGTCGATTGCTGTTATGGGTGATGTCGACCACCATATATCTGTATGTGTGTTCACTAACGTATGCAGGTATATTGGTTA
>BPTQ01000009.1:117454515-117480603 GCA_019973895.1 Chrysanthemum seticuspe | reverse complement strand
GCTTTTAGGAAATCGACTCGTCTAAGCTTCGAGATAAAGTTCGAACGGAATCGGTCTACGTGTTTCTTCGTGTGGTAATAGTATTTAGGGCGACGAGGTAAATTCTTATTAGTGGTACTAAGAAGCAAGCTTCATCCCTTATGAAGTGTATTCGGGAGAGTTCTTGAGCGTTATACTAAGAGACGGACTGCATCTTTTCAACTACACGGGGGAAGTGTTCTCTTGACACCTTTTTGGAATGGATTGCTTCAGACCTCAATGGAAAAGAAATTTGAGAAGATTATTTATACGTGGGATGATACGTTGCTGTTCTTGTTGATGATATAACCTCGAACGAAGAATCATGGTGATTATTCTTAAATGGAGCAGCGGGATTTATGATAATGGTGTGCTTCTTTGTGCATCTGGCTAAGGCAAGCTTGAAATAGAGCTTCGAATCTGCTCAGCTAAAGGATTTTCGTTTTGGGGGGAAGCTGCCAAAGTCTCACTTTCAGTTGGTTCAATTTCTTTCTTCGATTCAAGAGCTCTGGAAGCTTTGGTGGTGAATGTTTAAGAGTTGATGACTTCTATCTTCTACGACGTGCTGCTCGATATCCTTATCTCGGTACTCGTATCATCATCTTCTTTAACTATATCATCTTCTCTATCTTTGTATATATTTTTCAGAAAAGCAAAATACAAAAATATAAAACCAACAAAACCAAATACAAAAATAGAAAACCTCAAAAAGAAAATAGTAAAATATAAAACCTTCAAAAATCCATAAAAATCAGAAAATTTCAAAAATATCAAAAATATGTTTTCTAAAGACATGTCTTCTGGTATCGATAACATCTGCGGTCTTAGAAATGTCATTCAATAATGGCACAGGACTTTAGATGAAGTTCGAGCAGGAGGTGTAAATATTCTTTTTCCAAAACATGTCTCTAAAAAATGGCTTACAGTTTTTTTTCAGACTGTAACCCGCACATCAAAAAAAAATGGCTTACAGTTATTTCAGACTGTAACCCGCGCTTCAAAATATGGCTTGCAGTTACTTCAGACTGTGACCTGTGCTTAAACTATGGCTTGTTATTATTTCAGATAGCAACCCGTTTTTTAAAGAAGGAAACTGCTACGCTTAAACTATTTTCAAAATATTTCGTGCACTTATCCTAAAAACAAAACAAGGAAAGTATGTCGAAGGACTGCTGTTCCTACACAAATGTTTTTCCGTCTAAAATTATTCAGAAAAATATTTGGTGTTTTAACAAAATGATGGTTAATGAGTTGCAAAACCAATCAGTTTCAGAGTTTTTCGTAAAAAATTGAAAACTCAATCAATGACTTCAGCGCGTTTAATCTTTTCAGAAAATAAGTCATTGATTGAGGGGGAGAATGTTTTCAAATCTATATCATCTAACGAGCTTTCTTAATTATCCTACGTGCTTAATTAAAAATGATATTTGCCTGTGTCGAAGGACTAGGAATTTAGGATATGATTGTTAGGTTTAGATGATTAGAGTTTGATCAACACATAAACCCCATGCCTTATATGATCTGATTGTTATGTTGAATTGACTTTAATTAGTCGATTGTTGTTTGGGTGATGTCGACCACCATATATTTGTATGTGTGTTCACTAACGTATGCAGGTATATTGGTTTAAAAGAATGTTCCCGATCCGGATCCCACAATTGAAGATGATTGGATGCCGAAAGGAAAGGGTAACTATATCTTGGGTTGACAAATGAAGAAACGGAGCTTAACTGGACTTCTATGGAGAGTTGGCATAAATGCAACGTAAGAGGTCTCACTGCATCAGCAGATGGTTTTCTTCTAAGTGATTGAAGAAACGGAGCTTAATTTGACCTCAGTTGGCATTCAAAATGCAACGTAAGAAGAAGTCTCACTGCATCTGCAGACGGTTTTTCTTCCAAACCCTACAGCAACAACACCGGAAGCTTCTCAACCACCTAACGTATCTTTGTGCAGGATACCATTTTTAAACAATTTTGAATAATTTGATTAAATTGTTTTGAAAATGGAAAAATATTGTTTTGAAAATAAATTGAACTTAATTTTGAAAATCACCGGACTTCTTTTTATCAAAACCTAAGTCACTCAATTATTGACTTCTGTCATGGATTGATGGGGAGAGTGATTTGAAATAAAATATTTTCAAATGATATTTCTTCACAAAAGTTCCGCTTTGTACGTTAAAATGTGGTGATCTAAAGATTTAATGTTATGTCATGGTATGATTTTTTCTTTAGAATCAAGGTCTTTCAAAATGAAATTTTTTCTGTTCTTGTTTGATTGTGAAATTTTTTTGTTTTACTTAAAAGATCTCTTAAAAACTATCATACCTGACACTAACAATCTTTAATGTCTTAAAATGGTCCTTATCTGTCATCTTTCAAAATGGTTTGATATTTCTGATCGGGGTAGAGATCGTGAGTTAAATCTCTTATCTGTTTAAATGGAATTGATTTTAGTCCTTTAAAGGCACTCCTGCCTCCATGTGCCAAACGACTTCATACTCAATGCACATGATGAGGAGGAGGATTTATCCAAAAACATGATGAGTGTTTAAACCAGGCCACATTTTCTCTCATGTTTTCTAAACCTAATTAAATCACTTGGGATCCAAAATCTCAAAGGGTTTGATATTTTTGATCGGGGGAGAATTTGTGATTTAATAATGAAATTTGATAAAAGGTGATCGTTTTGAATTAATTGTGCACGCTGCTCGCTCATATGTGCTAAACGCTTTCGAATCTTGAAGCACATATTGAGGGGGAGCAAATAAACTATCGAGGTACGAAAGCTTTTTAAAGTGATTTATAAAGTACCTTGATTGAGTTTTTAAATGGTTTCTTAATGGTTTGTGTGATCGTGGATGTGCTTCAAAAGAACTCTTGCCTCTATGTGATAGAATGTTTTAAAATATCCTATGCACATATTGAGGGGGAGAATTTTACCAAGAAAATCAAATGGCTTTTTCGTATGAAAATTGTGATCAAAGAAAATATTTCAAAGTCCTCTTGCCTCCTTGTGCTAAACAATTTCTAAATCACACGCACATGTTGAGGGGGAGGTTTTCTAAATGATCAAAACTATTAAGGTACAAAATGCTTTGATCCCGTATCACAAGTACCTTGATTGTTTTTCCAAATGATTTTTCAATTGGTTTCATGAAGGAAAGAACAATACCAAAAGACCGACCAATTTACTTTATGCATGGTGTTATAAGGATGGTTAGGTTAGGTATTTGTTCCCACGATCCAGCCAGAACCGGAGGGATCTACCCAGGGACAATCCACTAGTTAGTGTAGAGTCCGTAGGTATATTGAAAAAAGGAGAAAAAGTGAGATTTGGGAAGAGTGCCGACTGAGATAGAGCTAGAACTGGAATAAACCCAAAAAGGTTCTAGTAATGAAGTCTCGGTAAGCACTGAAGGGGTTGAAGAATGAAAAAGAACTGAATGTTAAAAAGGGTGAAAAGAAATAGCCCTCCATCAATTCAACCTTAGGGCAGAAACCGGGTTCAATTCATATGCTACTGGTGGTTACTAAGGTAACACTGGTATTGAAGACAAGACATCATGGACCCAGTGATGCACTGCACTAGAACTTCCCAAGCTACTCAAGTTCCTCTTAAAAGGACTTGTTTCATTTCTCACGGGGAACCGACATTATCTATCGACTTTCTCTTAGAGATTGTTGATATTGAAGAAGGAGACCCTCTCCCTAGTCTCCGGTACAGGAACCAAAAATGCACTATTGAGTCTAGAGCCAAGAGATCATCCACAATATCTCGTTAGGACACTAAATTCTTGAAGACTTGCTTTTTCACACAATATGGAAAGTAAGTATATATTAAGAGTCCTACGCATTATCCTTGTGGTATTGCCAGAACATCCGAGTGATATGTAAAAATATTCACAATGAAGATGGAAATCCTTCTAGAGCCAACATCATACAAGCTCTTGGTGGGTGACATGTGAGGTCTTTTCAAAAGATCAAACTTGTGACAACTGGATAGAAACGATGGGGCGATTCACTCGTGAATCAACCTTGGTCCAGGAATGGAATTGACGAATACTTTTGGAAAAATCGTTCGATGTGAAAACCTTCTTTTCTCTAGCACATCGAATGTGTATTCATTTTCAAATTCAAAAAGTATCTTTGATTGAAAAATACTTTTAGAAAAACCGTTCGATGTGCGAATCTCTTCTTTTCGCTATCACGTCGAATGTGTACTCATTCTCTAATACAAAAAGTATTTTGATTGAAAATTGATCTTTCTCATAAAACCTTCGTCGTATTTCAAAACTCTTTATTCAAGCAATACGCGATTGTTTTTCAAATCATTTTTCATCAATCAGTGAATCTCAATTTGCTGGTTCACTCACTCCGTGTTGTCTTCTTTGAGACGTTCCGGTTTGAGAACAGCTAGAACAGCTGCGAAACCCTGTCAAGGAGATTCTTAGGAATCCTACCTGATCACAGGCAGTACTTGTACTGATCAACGGGGAACCGTGGGCCGTGTACCTCAATTCAACGAAAGTGATCAAAGACACTTTCGTGCGCTTTATTGCTAACTGTCGTATGCAGGTACACCCCGACGATTGCAGCTGATCAGAATTGAGGAGTCAATCCAAAGCCGCATGTTCACAGCAACCTCACTTAATTGAAGAAATCATGACTGGTGCATATCTACATAACCTGGTTCTGATATTTTTATACTATGCTTCTGCTACGCTGCTGCAAATATCATGAACCAGTAAGGCTTCCGCTACTCTGATGGAAAGATGTCATGATTCAAAAGTGTGAGCATGTCGGTCCGAAAGTCACAACTTCACATGATGGCAACACAACTAAGGGTGATCCAGAGATTTACTGTGGCTGATGATCTCAATGAAAGCTCGAATATCATCAAAGACGTGGATCAGTTAAAGGCCTCCACTGAAAGTACAAATCAATGCGGACTTTGAAGAATCGCTACAAAAGCACAAAGATTGCGGAAGTGAAGAATTCATGTCTACGAGCTCAAGAACAATGACAAAGAAAGAATGATAGGATGCAAAATGTAAAACATGGGGTGATCTCCCTTAGGGGGAGATTGTTAGGAATTAGAAAATTCCATAGTGAAGAGTCGGTCACCCCAAATGTTATCTAGCTTAAGTTAGCTCGTAGACTTGTCGTTAGTCATGTTATTTAGTAGTTTATTTATTAGTTTGTAGCGTAGAATAGTTTAGTGTAACACCGTGGAGGAAGAACGGGTCTTTACCCACTGTATCCCTGATCCACAGGCCGATAGGAGGTCGTATTTCATGTAACTATAAATACCCCTTCCATCCATGGAAGGGGTGGTGCTTCATTCAATCTAATATTTCATACTTTGTGTAAACCTCTAGCAAGAACACCCTCTCTCTCTACTAACTCTCTAACTAAGGCAAACATGTATTTTAATCATCCAAGACCACCCGAATCATCAACACAATAAAAATAACGATCTTACAGCTTTCATCATAGGGCACAAGTGCAGGAGTCTTCCCTTTTCCTTTATCTGCTTGAGGACTTGGAGGTTTTGGTACTGAAGGATTGTCATCCTTTGCAGTTTCAGAGTAGGTAATCTCTTCATCTGTGTCAGTACCTTCAGAGCTTTCGTCCACAAGCTTTCTTTGCGGTTCAGGTGTGGGAATAGGTTCATCTTCCTTTACGGGAACAATCCTTTTACGAGGAGGATTCCTTTTGGGAAGCTTCCTATAACTTTCAGAACTTACTGCACTTCCAGCACTTCCTATTCTGGTTCTCCGAGTAGGAGTTCCTGAAGGTTTTTCATCAAGATGACCAACTTTGCCTTCTTTTACTGCTACTAGATACCTTTTGTACGTTTCAAGCTTCTTGATTTCTTTAGATAGAAGGTGATCAGGCAGCACGGCACCCTGCTTCTTAGTTGTCGATTCCTTGATTCTGATAGAAAGGATAGGTTCGGACAACAAGTCGTGATTGTCGGGGTCATTGAGCCTCATGGGGATATCAGGATTAAGTCCAAGTGCTCTCTGGATCAAAAGCTTTGTGTATCTGAAATAGGGAATCTTTGAGCCAAGCTTCTTGTGAAATAGCATCATGTCTTCCCATATCAGTGCTTCGATTTTGATGTCCTTCTTATTGATCAAAGACCAGAAGATTTGCAGTTCCATGAGCTTTGGATGCTCATAACCACTGGCACGACCAGAAACAGACTTGGTAATGATGATGTAGAGGGTTCTCCACGGTTGAGGAATGTTCTTAAGCTCCACGTGAGAATGCTTAGTAAAAATCCCTGAAGCTTCATCATAACCAATGTCAAGAAGAAATTATAGAACTGTCTCTTCATAAGGTGTAGCAAAGAAGTCAGTTGGAGCGATGTCAGGAATGATGAGAACAGCCCATAAGTCTGCAGGAGTGATGGTGACTTGTTTGTGATTAAGAGTCACTGTCACTGCACTTTGACCTGTGATCCTCTGCATAGAATTCCAGAATTGCTGAATGTAGATTTCCAGTACAGTAGCAGAGTGTGAGAGCATGTTCTGGTAGGGATGATTCCTTAGAATATCCACAGCAATGAGACAGGAAGATTCTGAGCAAGTGAGGGTTTCAAAGTCAACCCTAAGGTTGTTCTTTCCAATCTTTCTCGGATAGCCATTTGGGAAGATGTCAGCAATAGTGAGAACCTCAGGTGCATCCACATTCATTTGAGCAGCCATGTCGTGATCTGAAATAACATTAGCCAAAAGAACCAACATATCGAAAGACATAATGTTAGTCAACAGAAGGTATTATTGTCTAGTTATTGAATGTACAGTGACAATGATTGTTACGAGTCCTAAGTCACTTCTTTGTCCAATAGTTCAATGACGTCGTGAAATGTTTCGTGAGTTAGTTAACTTTAAGTTTTAAAGTTTATGTTATCACTTATTGTTCACAACATATCAAACGATTAAGTTTATTAGTGACATTATTGGATTCGTGACGTTATGATTAGTTTATTTACCAGTTTGTACACGTAACAATTCATAATGAAGGTCAATCAAGGCATAGGCGTAGATTAGGCAAAGTTACGCGTAAACAGAAGAAGTATATGCGTAGGCGTAGGATCCTTACTTACGCGTAAGAAATGTTACACGTAGGAAAAGGGGACCTTATGCGTAGGGCTTACGCGTAGGCGTATAAAGACCTTACGCGTAAGGCTTACTCGTAAGAGTAGACCTTATGCATAGAGTCACTGTTTATGCATATCCTTCACAGGATACGCGTAGTCCCATTGTAGAACCTTATGCGTAGTAGTTACGCGTAGGATTACTCTTACGCATAACTGCCTACGCGTAAGGTAATCCTTATGCGTAGAGTAACAATCAACCTTGATTCTGAATTTTATGCGTAGCAAGCCTGAAATAAAACATCATAACATCAATCTTAACACATATATTCATTCTAAAATCAAATCATGGCATGAAAGCTTGTTAAACATTTACGCGTAGAAAGTCATACGCGTAGGTCAAAACCCTAAGGGTTATGAATTACGCATAAGATTTCTAACCATGGAAATTGCACCAAACTTTTTCTGGTAGGTCTTAGATGTTATAAGAGTCTAATAATGAAGTTTTAACACTCAATTCGTGATGAATCAAAAATACCCAAACTTTAGAACTTTAAACCCTAATTCCTAATTCTGAGTAAATCAGTGTTTCTGGGTTGTTATAGGACCTGGATATCATCAATTCAACATCATATAAACATAACACAACAATCTTTTTTACCAGAAACATACACATTTGAAAACACCCAAAATCACGCATAAACCCTAATTTTGAAAATCATTCAATTCGAGTTTCTGGGTTTGTTTTGAGGATAGAAAACATATCAATGATGTTATTAAAACATTTTGACATTATCTTTTTAGTCACAAACACATAACACATGATCATGTGTTCTTACGCGTATGCGAAGAACACAAAATCACCCATATAAGTAGATTTGACCGTTGGATTCATTTGAAAATCAAAACCAATGTTTAAAAACATGTTAGAAACATTAATCCACTTACAGTTTGATGATCAATAACACAGATTGGATGAATGATTTTTAGGCGTAGGATCTTTTAGGTGTAAGTAATAAATGTGATGGAATAGTTAGGTGGAGAGTGGTTTTATTAAAATGACTTTAACATTTTGACAGTTTTGGTCCCTCCACCTTTTCCTTTTTTCATACAAAGCCATTTAACTTCCATTTTGGTTACCAAACGAAAGATTTTAAGAAAGAAACTTGACAACACTCCCCCTCGATTTAAGAAATATTGAATGGTTATTAATTTTAGTCCGAGGAGTGTCTGTGAACCAGAAAATTTACCACCATTGATAAGATAACCAACCGGGATATGATAACATGCAAGTACACAGATGTTTTGAAACAGTTAAGTGATACTTTTCTCCCCCTCAACACTTGATCGGAAAAGTATTGAATTTTGAAAGATTAAAGTGTTGACGGAAGAAATGTACTTGCCATGTTGAAAGAAAATTGGATTAGAAGAATATTTTTGTTGTTTTATAAGATTTTATATTTTTGTATTTTGTTTTTGAAAAATATTTACAAAAGAGATTTTTGGTGTTTGACAGGTTTTTAAGACTGTTTTAGGAGGTCATCCAATTCCTCTTGAGTCAAACACCTCATACCAATCCGGTGGACCAACTCATTAAACCTAGCGGGAGGCAAGGCTTTAGTGAGAAGATCTGCCAATTGGTATTCTGTACCCACGAAGTATAATTCAACAGTACCCTGTTCCACGTGGTCCTTGATGAAATGATAACGAAGATCGATGTGCTTTGATTTCGAGTGCTGGACTGAGTTGCACGAGATCGCAATGGCACTCCGATTGTCGCAGTACATCAGGATTCTGTCAAATACGTAACCATAGTCTTTGAGTTGTGTTCTCATCCATATGACTTGAGCACAACACGCGGACATGGCTACATATTCTGCTTCGGTTGATGACAGCGATGTACAATCCTGCTTCTTTGATTGCCAAGACACCAGTTTATCACCGAGAAATTGTAGAGCTCCTGAAGTACTTTTCCTTGAGTCTAAGCATCCTGCGTGGTCAGCGTCTGAAAAAGCGATTAGTTCAAAACCAGAATCCTTCGGATACCAGATCCCCAAGTTAATGGTTCCCTTGATGTATCGGAGGATTCTTTTAGCCTCAGAGAGGTGGGTTTCAGTTGGTTGCGACTGATAACGGGAGCATAGATAAACGGCAAAGACAATATCAGGTCTGCTAGATGTTAGATACATGAGAGACCCAATAATACTTCGGTATTTGGTAGGGTCCACTAATTTCCTATGTAAATCAGCGTCTAGCTTCTTGGTATGAGTCATTGGTGTGGCATAAGTATCACAAGTTTTCATTCCAAATTTGTTTAACAATTCAAGGGCATATTTGGACTGACTCAAGAAAATACCACGGGGTGATTGATGAACTTGCAGTCCTAGAAAGAACGTAAGTTCACCCATCATGGACATTTCAAAATTTTTCTTCATTAGTTTTGCAAAAGCGATTGAAAACTTTTTATGTGTAGACCCAAAAATGATGTCATCCACGTAAATTTGAACAATTAAGATATGTGCCCCGTGATATTGTATAAAAAGAGTTGGGTCAACCGAACCTTTGGTGAAATTATTAGCAATGAGTAAAGATGATAGCTTATTGTACCATGCCCGAGGGGCTTGTTTGAGACCATAAAGAGCTTTGTTCAGTTTGTAGACATGGTTCGCGAACTCTGGATCAACGAATCCTTCGGGTTGGCTGACATAAACCGTTTCTTTCAGTTCTCCATTGAGAAACGCAGTTTTGACATCCATTTGAAAGACCGTCATATTCATATGAGCCGCGAACGCGAGAAATATCCGAACAGCCTCAAGACGAGCAACCGGAGCAAAAGATTCTTCAAAGTCTATTCCCTCTTCCTGACGATAACCCTTAGCAACTAGACGTGACTTGTTTCGGATTACGTTCCCTTCAGCATCCACTTTGTTTTTCCAAATCCATTTGAGACCAATGACGTAGACCCCTGTTGGTCTTTCAACCAGTTCCCATACTTCAAGACGTTTGAATTGGTTGAGTTCTTCTTGCATGGATTCAATCCAGTTGTCTTTTGTCATTGCGTCTTTAATGTTTTTAGGCTCAGATTGGCAGACAATGAGTGCATAAATGCAATGTTCACCATCTGTGTGAAGACGTTGTCTCATAACGACTGGTTGATTTGGGTTGCCAATAATATTAGCCAGAGGATGGTCTTTTGTCCATCGATGTGTAGTGGGTTGATGTTGGTATACATTGTGCAGATTCTGAGGATTCAAATGGTTTGTTGATGATTCCGCGACATCAGGTGCAGCAGTGTCATTAGCAAACGGGTTAAAGAACGCATTTGGATCAAAATTTGCAGGTGGGGGTACTTCATTCAGAATATCATCAGCCGGTTCATCATTGTTGGAAGCGGTGTGTTCAACTGTTGTGTTGGAGTCAACTCGTGTAGGTGCATCTTCAACAGTAGTTGTTGTAGCAGGTGTATCAGGTATAGGAATATTATCAGGTTGAGCAGCGGAAACAGCGGATACACCTGGAGCACGTTCATCAATATCGTCACTGAACAGAGGAGCAAATAACATTTCCATTTGTAGACGAGTTAGTTGGGGGCTTTGTTCAGCTGATGATGGGGGTTGAGGGAAGTTTAAACGGTTGTGACCGGGTTCTAAACTGTTATACTCAGAAGCCATTTCCGTGAGTTCATCAAAATGAGCATGAATCGTTTCCATCACCTGTTTTGTACGACGATTCCAGATCCGGTAACCTTTAGAATTCTCACAATATCCAATAAAGACTCCAATGTCAGCTTTGGCTTTGAGCTTTCCAAAATCATCACGATCATTATTCGGATAGCAAAGGGATCCAAATACATGAAAGTGTTTGAGATTCGGTTTATGGTTGTGGACAAGCTCGAAAGGTGTTTTGTTATGGCGTTTTGTGATCATAGAACGGTTTTGAGTATAGCATGCAGTAGATACAGCTTCTGCCCATAAGTAATCTAGAAGTTTAGCATTGATTAACATTGTTCTTGCAGCTTCCACTAATGTTCGGTTTCGTCTTTCAACAACTCCGTTTTGTTCGGGTGTACGTGCAATAGATGTTTGATGCTGAATTCCCACTTTCTCATAGAATTCACGAAGGGTTTGGTTAACAAATTCAGTTCCTTTGTCTGTTCTGATTAGCCTGACGGTGTTGCTGAGCTGAACCTGTATTTTCGTGAGAAAGGTGATGATCATTTGTGGAGCTTGGTCTTTGCTTCGAAGAAAGTAGACCCAAGTCCATCGTGAGTAGTCATCAACAATTACTAAGATGTAGCGTTTGCCATTGATCGTTTGCACGCACATTGGGCCACATAAATCCATGTGAAGAAGATGAAGCACATGCTGAGAGCTGTGTTCCACTTTTGAAGGAAAATGAGCACGAGTGTTTTTTCCTTGTTCACAAGCTGAGCAAAGGTGATCTTTTGAATACCGGAATCGTGGGAGACCTTCAACTAGTTTGTGTCGAGCAAGGTTGGTGATGGTTTGAAAGTTTAGATGTGAGAGACGACGGTGCCATTGCCAGGATTTTGTTGATGTTGCCTTTGAAAGTAAGCAGATGGGAGATGAAGCAACCATGTCTTGCATAGAGATAGTGTAAAGACTAGAATTACGCGAGCCAGATATAAGGTCATTTCCTTGGAGATCACGAATGAAACAAGTTTTCTCCCTGAAAGAAACCTCCAAATATCCATCACAAAACTGACCTACTGAAAACAGATTGTGACCGAGGCCTTCCATATAGTAAACCCTGCTGATTTCGATGTTCCCATTGACATAATCTCCGTAGCCCATGATAGCTGCGAAGTGATCATTCCCGAACCTGACAGTGCCAATGAACTTTGCAATAAAGTTTGATAACAGTTTAAGGTTGCCTGTCATGTGTCGGGAACATCCACTATCAACAATCCAGAGAATGATCTGTATCACCTGCATTACACACAGACAACACAGATGGAATAGAAGTAGATGTGGAACCCGAAATGTTAGAGGGTTCCGAAGCAGTTATAGTAGACATACACACATTAATAACTTTAGGCATCCATTTAAATCCTAATGTGTTATATATCCATTTCTGCCATCTATAACTACTGTTTGCTTTAGTCTTTGTGAAAGCACTAGGTGGTACTACATTCTTAGGAGGTGAAACTGGAGCTACAGGGACAACCACACATGACGTAGAATCTAAAGAAGGCGGTCTACCAAGCACAGACTTAGAATGATTAGTGGGCCTAGAGGTATTCCGATTCTTAGGATTCTGTAACCGAGAGATTATAGCTTTAGCAACACATTTGTCATGACAATCAGAATTCATACTTTTACGACAAATAACACAAGGTGCATCAGACTGAATATCAAAAGTACTTAACGGTTTATCATTCGTTACATCACAATTTCTATTACATTTGCCATACGCAATATCTATAGTGGAAGCAACGTGAGTCTTATTCATAGTCCTAGGGTGTTCTTCTACTTTAGCATTCCTTATTGATCTTTTCTTAGGTCGCAACTTCCTATTCTTCGATTGAGTGCTCTTAGGCTGTGAAGTGCGGACGTTTGGAAAAGACGCAACTATTCCTGTTTCAGTCGTAGGAAGCACGTTAGCAACTTGTGATTTGGCAGTAGGGATTCTAGGTTCACGATTACTAAGTGTTACTGGTGCTAATCTCTTAATGATGGTTGGCGGAAGTTGTTCATACTTTCCTAACATTTCTCTTAACTTAGAGATAGTGTGAATCAAATCTTGATTTTTAGAACGAATGTTACCAGCAAAATTCATGACTTCTCTAGTATGAGCAAGATAGTGATCAAGTTCGTTTGATGCTTCATGACGAGTCTTATTGAGTAAATCAAATATGACACCATATTCCTGTTTAACTTTTACAAGTTCTTGTTCATATTTTGAGATTTGACTTTTTAAAGACACGTTTTGATCATCCAGTTGTGCAAATTTAGGATCAGAAGATTTTTCATGCAACTGAGCGATTTTCTTTTGAAACCCAAGTTGTTGATTGTGAATATCTTTTTCACACCAATTAAGACGACGTTTTGCATAGGAAAGTTCGTTAAGTAATCGTTCATTTTCAGCTTTTAAAGACTCGATTTGAAGCATCTTATCAGTATTCTCAACAGTTACCACAGAGTCAACATTATCAGCAGAGATATAATCAGATGCATGTGGCAAAGAATAGAATAACGAACATTATGGATATCAGTACATATAACATCTTTCAAGAGTCGATCAACATCTTTTCTCAAAATTTTCTTTTTACGTTTAGTATTAGAAATAGATGTTTCAGTTTTCTCGAAAACGACCTTCATCACTCCAAGTTCCTTATGAAAATCCTTTTCCCAAGCTAATGCACAACTTTTCAAATTTTTAACGTTAGGTAAAAGATTTTTCTGAAAAATGTCTCGTTGTTCTCGCGCCAGAGGCGATTGAAAATGATCAATTTTGATTTCAGAACGATATTCTATCTCATGTTGTAAAATTTTGAGGTCAGCCATGAAAATGTCAAAATATCTAAGAATTTTTCGATTTTCAAGTTTTGAGTTTACTTCACTGATGGAAGGTAAAGGACCATAAGTTTGTGCATAATCTGGTTGGGGATTAACATTAGAAGACTCAGATGTTTTGATGATAACCCTTGGTGTGTTAGAAGAATCCGTTGGTGTGACGAAAGTGACCGGTTTTGAATAATTAAAAGGTTTGTTGTAAACAACCGTTTTTAATTTTGATCGACTCTTGTCTTCTGCATCTAATTCCTCTTGACGATGATATTCAACAACACTCATAACAGTATCATTAATTTTATATTCTGCACTGGAAACTTCAGGATTTGGTTTGAATGTTTTTAGTGAAAGCTTTGGTTTGTAATCAGCTAGATTTGGTCCATATCCTTTTGGATTGGGTTTTAAAGTAAACTTTTCAATAGCTGTTACTGATTCACCATGTTTGTCAACAACAATTTTAAACTCTTTAAGTTTGTGTTGCAAGCCGAAAATTTCTTCAAGAAGGTCATCTACCAGGTTCGTTGAATGCTTTTTGTAAGCGGAGAACTGTTTTTGACAAGTTAACAACTCAGCCTTAGCTTTTTGATTTTCCAAGGTGAGAGCGTTAATTTGCTTTTTATGTTCATGTTTCAGTTGTTCTATTTCAGACAACAAAGCATTCTTCGAAGCGGCTAGATCATGCATCTGTCTCTCTAAATATTTTTCGTTTTGATGAGATTTAGCAAAAGCGGCTTCAAAACCTTTTTCACGGTTTTCTTGAGTTTTAAAAAAGTTGAGTTGCATTTGTAAGCATTCAAAATCCTTGGTTAACAGTGCATTTTTGCTTTTTAATTCCTTATTCAATGCATAACATTCCTCCATTTTGATTTGATGATCTTGAATTAAACGAGTAAAATCTGGAGGAGGCAACAGTTCGGCTTGTTCAACGTGAGTCACAACATGATCATTATTTAGATCCTCAAGTACAACCACGGAGTCAATTTGATTATCAAAGGAAACCATAAGGTTATCTTGATCGTCAAATGTAACTACAGGGTTTATTTGAAAATCGTCAGAATGAGATGTAAATGACTCATTTTGAACAGTCTGAGCCGTGCCGGATTCAGATATTGGCGGAGATATTAGTTCAGATATGATGATGGTTTGTTCGGGTACCTGAGACAAGCCATCAGTGTCATACATTGGGCCTGTTTCACTCATGTGTAGTTCATGCATATTAGCCATCAACATAACAGCTGCATTGGCCTGCAAGTCCTCCATATCATCATCTGAGTTTGTATCTGCCATAAAGCTCTGTTCTTTGTTTGTGAGAGATCCACCAGCTTCATCCTTAAGAGCCAAAAGAAGAGCCTCTTTGAAATAAGCACTGCCCCTAGTCCTTGGCTTTGGGCATGCATTAGCCAGGAGTCCCTTCTCATTGCAGTTGTAGCATCGAAGACCATTCAACCCATTCTGAGCATTTCCCTGTTCCACCACTGGAGCTCTGTTGTTATTCCTACCCATAGCATTAAACCCTTGACCACCTCCCATTTGACGACCATAACCACGATTCTGAACTTCAACTCGTCCATTGTTCACAACAGCCTGATTTCGTGTATTGGATGAGGAACGAATACGATTGTTGGATTTGTTGGTATAACGGCTAAAAGCATTAGCAATCATAACAAATCCCTGTTGCAATGCTTCGAACGGATCGGATTCCTCATTAGTTTGACTATGAAGTGCTTGATCATTGTTGTTGTTGTAAGGAACCAATTGATTTTGTTGAGGTTGCTGTGATTGATCTTTTGGTGTAACTGAGGCAGTTGGTTGAGTTGCTTGTTGAGGAGGATAACTTTGTTGAGCATATAGGGCAAGTTGTTGATTTTCCGGATGTGTAGGTGGAGCAATTTGAGCACGGAGAATCCTTTCCCGATCAACTTCCTTTTCATGAGGCTTCAAGTAATCGTACAACAATCCATATGTAGAATGATGCATATTCTTCGCTTGACGGAGAAAAATGACATACTTCTCCCATTCAAGACCAAGACTACTCAGGAACTTAGTATTCACTGCAATTCTTGGCATGATGATGTTGTGTTTATCCAAATCATTGATGATGTCTGAAAATCGATGATGATAAGACTCTAGTGTCTCTCCAGGTTTAATCATGAAGTGTTCATAAGCCAAGTAACTTTTGGATTCCAAATCCTCCTGATTGAGTACCGATCCTTCCATAAGAAGACGAATATGATCCCACATTTTCTGTACAGTCTTTTGAGCATCAACACTACGAAGAATTAGGTTTGGTAATCCTAAGAGGATATATTCCATTGCAAGTTCTTCTGCTTCATAGTGTAGAAGTTCTTGAGGATTCAAGTCTGTAACAGTAGCAATGTTCGTTTGTTCATCTCTTGGTGGAATGGCATTTGGATCTCCGGGTACAATGACAGTAGGCATCTCAAATGGACCTTCCAAGATAACCTTCTTTAAGAACTTTCCATGTGGCTTCTTCAGATCACAAAACCTAAAGAACCTTATCACCCATTGATCGTAATTTCCTGGAGTGAGCATTGGAGGTCTATCAAGTGATCCAGCCTCATGAATTGATTGTTGGCTGCTTAAAGCTTCACACATCTTTACAAACCAAGTGGGTTCCTTCATAGTGTTCCTTGATGGATGTTGATTGAAGTCATTTGTGTAGGGTTGAACTTGAAGACTTGGCGGTGTTTGAACCATTTGTGGTGGAGGAATTGCTCCAAGTTGTGGAGTATGTTGTTGATTAAATTGTTGTTGATAAATAGCTTGTTGTTGATTCCATTGTTGATGTTGTGGACTTAGTTGTTGTTGTCGTTGAGGATAAGTGTAAGGGAAATAGTTAGAGTATGGTGGTTGAGACATGTTGAAAAACTTGCGTTGGTAAAAATGGATCTTTGTAGTCGAATGAACCTTTGTTGATGAAGTGTCCTTAGGCGTAGAAATCACAATAACCAAGTAGCACTTATGCGTAAAAACACCAAAGTTACGCGTAACAGTAAGGAGTTACGCGTAGATTTAGCTTACGCGTAAGTAAGGAAAAGACGCTAAAGTTATGCGTAGACAAAAGTTAGGCGTAGGATTATCATATGCGTAAGACTAGGCTTAGGCGTAAGAACAATCTTATGCGTAGGATTTCTACGCGTAAGCTTATGCTTATGCGTAATTTTAGGGTTTTATCCCAAGTGATCTTTTACACTTCACAGTGCAAAAGATATCCAAAGTCGACGTATTTTCAGACTTATCCAAGTAAGAAAACACAGTGTAAACCACGAAAATGAAGATCAAACCAAGGAAAGACTTACGCGTAGTTTTAGGGTTTCACTACGCGTAGGTTTACTCGTAATCTTGATATTGCTCAAAGATGTTTCTAAACCAGTTTTTGTGTGATGAAATAGCTTCAAGATCACCAAATAACACAAGAATGTGAAATTTGATGAACCAAACCTTCTAAAACAGTTACGCGTAGAACTACACCCACGAATAAAAACTAGCTCAAAAACAATGATCCACGCATAAAGTTCCAAACTTTTTTCCAAAAAACGTTAGTTTAACACCTTATAACGATGAAAGTACAAGAATCTTGGATTAAAAAGTGTAAAAATTGCGTTTTTAAGCTAACCAAAGATATGGTACCGTACGTTATGCGTGAGACCAAAACTCACTTCAAACAATACGTTCACCCAACTAGTAGGCTCTGATACCACTGTTAGGTCACTAGTTTTACAAACACAAGTAATATAGAAAGAGATAAGGCGATTGAACAAGAACCAAACATACACACACGATAATATAAAGACGGTTATGCGTAGATGTGAGTGAAAGAGAATAACTTGAACAACCAACCTTCAAATGAAGGTTTACATAAGGTATTTATAGGAGGAAAGCTAGGGCAACACTCCTAGTTTCCATCCTTTCATTAATGGGCTTGGGTCTAAGCACATGAGCCTTCTACACAAGCTTAAGGCTAATAACAAACATAAAGGCCATAATAAGCTACCTATTACATAATAATGACTAACACTTGAATTATAGTTTAGGAGTGATTCCAACAGTAACAAATGATGAACCTTTAAGTACTTTTGATATTAAGTCTGAAGCTTCTTGTGTTATATGTCGTAAAAGTATGCTTTCTGATTGTCATGATAAATGTGTTGCTAAAGCTATCTTGTCTCGTTTACGGAATCCTAAGAAACGGAATACCTCTAGGCCCACTAATGCTTCTAAGTCTGTGCTTGGTAAACCGCCCTCTTTAGATTCTAAGAAACGCATTGATGTCCCTGTAGTTCCAGTATCACCTCCAAGGAATGTAGTACCACCTAGTGCATTCACTAAGACTAAAGCAAAGACTAGTTGGAGATGGCAGAAATGGATACATAATACACTAGGATTTAAATGGATGCCTAAAGTCATTGATGTGTGTATTTCTACTATAACTGCTTCGGAACCCTCTAACACTTCGGGTTCTACATCTACTTCTATTCCATCTGTGTCGTTTGTGTGTAATGCAGGTGATACAGATCATCCTTTGGATTGTTGATAACGGATGTTCCCGACACATGACAGGCAATCTCAAACTGTTATCAAACTTTATTGCAAAGTTCATTGGCACTGTCAGATTCGGGAAAGATCACTTCGCAGCTATCATGGGCTACGGAGATTATATCAATGGTAACATCGAAATTAGCAGGGTTTATTATGTGGAAGGCCTCGGTCACAATCTCTTCTCAGTAGGTCAATTCTGTGATAGAGATTTGGAAGTTGCTTTTCGGGAGAAAACTTGTTTCATTCGTGATCTACATGGAAACGATCTTATGTCTGGTACTTGCAATTCAAGTCTCTACACTATCTCCATGCAAGACATGATTGCTTCATCTCCCATCTGTCTACTTTCAAAGGCAATATCAATAAAATCTTGGCTATGGCACCGTCGTCTCTCACATTTAAACTTTCAAACCGTAACCAACCTTGCTCGATACAAACTTGTTGAAGGTCTCCCGAGATTTCGATATTCTAAAGAGCACCTTTGCTCAGCTTGTGAACAAGGGAAAAGCACTCGTGCTCATTTTCCTTCAAAGATGGAACACAGCTCTCAACATGTCCCTCATCTTCTTCACATGGATTTGTGTGGCCCGATGCGTGTGCAAACGATTAATGGCAAATGCTACATCCTGGTAATCGTAGATGACTACTCAAGATGGACTTGGGTCTAATTTCTTCGAAGCAAAGATCAAGCTCCACAGATGATCATCACCTTTCTCACGAAAATACAAGTTCAGCTCCGAAACACAGTCCGACAAATCAGAACAGACAAAGGAACTGAATTTTTGAATCAAACTCTTCAGGAATTTTATGAGAAAGTGGGAATTGAGCATCAAACATCTATTGCACGTACACCAGAACAAAACGGAGTTGTTGAAAGACAAAACTGCACGTTAGTGGAAGCTACAAGAAAGATGTTACTTAATGCTAAACTTCCAGATTACTTATGGGCTGAAGCCATGTCAACTCCATGCTACACTCAGAATCGCTCAATGATTACCAAGCGCCACAACAAAACACCTTATGAACTTATCCACAACCATAAACCAAACCTAAAACACTTTCATGTATCTGGATCCCTTTGTTATCCGAATAATGATCGTGATGACTTTGGTAAGCTCAAAGCCAAAGCTGACATTGGAGTCTTTATAGGATATTTTGGAAATTCTAAGGGTTTCCGAATCTGGAATCATTGTACAAAGCAAGTTATGGATACGATTCATGCAAATTTCGATGAGCTTACAGATATGGCTTCTGAGCATAACAGCTTAGAACCCGGTCACAACCGCTTAAACTTCCCTCTAACCCCATCATCAGTTGAACCAAGCCCCCAGCTTACTCGTCAACAAATAGAAAAGCTATTTGCTCCTCTGTTTAGTGATGATATTGATGAACGTGCTCCAGGTGTACCCAATGTTTCCGCTGCTCAACCTGATCATATTCCAATACCTGATACACCTGCTACAACAACTACTGTTGAAGAAGCACCACCAGTTGACTCTACAACAATAGTTGAACAAATTGCTTCCAACGACGCTGAACCAGCTGATGATGTTCTAAACAATGAAGTACCCCCACCTGCAGATTTTGATCCAAATGCGTTCTTTAATCCGTTTGCTAATGAAACTGCTGCACCTGATGTTGCGGAATCATCTACAAGCCATTTGAATCCTCCAAATCTGCACAATGTATACCAACATCAACCCTCTACACATCGTTGGACAAAAGACCATCCTCTTGAGAATATTATTGGTAACCCGAATCAACCAGTCGTAACTAGACAACGTCTTCACACAGATGGTGAACATTGTATTTATGCACTCACTGTCTGCCAATCTGAACCTAAAAACATTAAAGACGCAATGACCAAAGACAACTGGATTGAATCCATGCAGGAAGAACTCAATCAGTTTAAACGTCTTGAAGTATGGGAACTAGTTGAAAGACCAATAGGGGTCTATGTCATTGGTCTCAAATGGATTTGGAAAAACAAATTAGATGCTGAAGGGAACGTAATCATAAATAAGTCACGTCTGGTGGCTAAGGGTTATAGACAGGAAGACGGTATTGATTTTGAAGAATCATTCGCTCCGGTTGCTCGTCTTGAGGCTGTTCGGATATTTCTGGCGTTCGCGGCTCATATGAATATAACGGTCTTTCAGATGGACGTCAAAACTGCTTTTCTGAATGGTCAACTGAAAGAAACAGTCTATGTCAGCCAGCCAGAAGGATTCGTTGATCCAGAGTTCCCGAATCACGTCTACAAACTGAAAAAAGCTCTGTACGGTCTCAAACAAGCTCCAAGGGCGTGGTACGATAAGTTATCATCCTTCCTCATTGCAAATAAATTCACCAAAGGTTCGGTCGATCCTACACTTTTCATACAATATCACGGGGCTCACATCTTAATCTGTAAGATATAGGATTTCACAAACATACTAAACCATAATCACATGGGGCGTTCAAGTATGTTTAGAGAGAGAAAGTTCTAGAGAGAGAAAGAGAAGAGAGTTAGAAACTATGTGAAAACAAAGAAAAATAGTATTGAAGCTCCAACCCCTTACCTTGGGAGGTAGAGGGTATTTATAGTGTCTTACAAATAAACGCCACCTACGGGCTGTGGATCAGGCATACAGTGGGTAAAGACCCGTCCGTCCTCCACGGTGTTACATAACAAAATACTTGCTAACATAACTTGAATACGACTACGAGCTTTCTAACGAATACATATACTTGAGGTGACCGACTCTTTAACGACTGAATTTTCTAATTCCTAACAATCTCCCCCTAAGGGAGTTCACCTCAATTTACAATGAATACAAACAGATATTACATTAGATTGTTCTAGGATTCTTGATCAAGTTCTTTGCTCAGTAGCTCGTAGTCTTTGATTCTTCATGTTTTGCATGTTTGGATAATTACAAGTGGAGGTCTTTAACTGATCAGCATGATGAAGAGTTTTGAGCCAGCATTGAGATCATCAGCTAACATAAATCTCTGAATCTTCCTTTGTGGTGTTGGTATTATGTGATGTTGTGACATTTGGACCGACATGCTCACATTCTGGATCATGATATATTCTCATCAGAGTAGTGGAAGCTTTACTGGATCATGATATTTGCAGCAGCATAGCAGAAGCATGGAGTGAAAGTATCAGAGTCATTGAAGCACTTATCATGATATCTTTTGAGATGAATGTGTAGTGTGAGCATGTGGCTATGGATTGACCGCTTCATTCTGATCAGCTGCAAACGTCGGGCGTACCTGCATACAACAGTTAGCAATAAAGTGCACGAAAGTGTCTTTGATCACTTTCGTTGAATTGAGGTACACGGCCCACAGTTTCCCGTTGATCAGTACTAGTACTGCCTGTGATCAGGTATAATTCTGAAGAATTTCCTTGACAGGGTTTCGCAGCTGCTCTAGCTGTTCTCAAACCGAAACGTCTCAAAGAAGACAACATGGAGTGAGTGAACCAGCGAATTGAGATTTACTTATCGATGAAAAGAGATTTGAAAAACAATCATGTATCGCTCAATAGAAATTGTTTTTGCAATACAACGAAGGTTTTAATGAAAATCAATTATCAATCATAAACACCTTTTATTTTTGAAATATTAGTACACAGTCGATGTGCTAAAGAAAAGAGTTTTTAAGCACAACGACCGGTTTTTTAAAGGTATCCGTCAATCCATAACCTGAACCAGGATTGTTTCAAAAGATTGAATCGCCCCATTGTTTCTGTTCAGTTGTCACATGGTTGATCTATTGGATAGATCTCACATGCCACCTGATAAGGTTTTAAAAGGTACCTTTTTGAGGGGTCATTTAAGCCCTTATTCGATCACTTTTGTATCCGTTATTGCTTAATATCGTTCCTTTTCACTTTTTAGGTCTCTTGAAGGCAAAATGCTGGAATGATGCTTATTTGGACGAAAAGGCGCGAATATACGAAGAAAATGGCCAAAGTCAGAATCGAGACACTCAAAGCTGCTGAAACATAAGGCGACGGCGTCACTGCATATCTGCGACGCCGTCGGGAAGGAATTTTGCGACGGGTCAGAAGCGAAATTGCATGTTTTCAAGGGACGACGTCAGGTTCTAAAGGAGTAGGCCGTCGTTACTCAGACGGCCTAGATGCAGCCAAGACGGCGTCAGAGCTGAAGGGGACGGCGTCACAGTCATAAGGTGACGCCGTCGAAAGGTTTACGTGGCCAAGACGAAACCCTAATGACGGCGACACGACGGCGTCACGAAACATAAGGTGACGCCGTCACAGATGTAATCTTATATATAGAATCCGAATTTTTCAGTTTTTGTGTGTAGTCTTTTGGAGTAAAAACCTAAAACCGAACCAAGGCTTTCTTGTGCAGTATTTTAGGGTTCTAAACCCTATTATACATCAAGATAAGTATTTACTTCATTAATTTAATTATGTCTTTGATTATTTGTGTGTATGCTTGCATGTTCTCCATGTCCGGCTAATTTATTTGTGTGTTTGCTTAGGGAATATGAAACTTAATTATTGAATATTGATTGGTTGATACTTATCTTAGTTGACTAATGATCTAGAGTGCGCTAGATTATTCGTTGTGTACTTAATGCTTGACATTTCTTTGTGAACTTTAGAATATAATTATCTAGGTAATTGTAGGATAAAGTATTCAAGGACAACCGTAGAGTAGGCGTCTATAAATCACTAGAGGATTTGTAAACAAGACCCTTTGGTAATTTCAAAGAGTTAGGGAAATAAGCACGCCCTATAGCCTTAGAATCACAACGCAACTAGGAATAAGGACGTGACAAATCAACCATCAATAGGAGATAATTAAGGAGTAGTAAAACCTAAGTAAACACATCTTTAAACTATCATACGAGTACACATCAATTAGACATAGACTATCACAACCTTAGCTTAGATAATTAGATAATAGTAGAGTAATCGGTAGCAATACCAACCCCCCAAATCCAATACCCGAGATTCGTACCTTTTCATTTTCTAAAAAAACATAAAAAGATAAAAAATAATCTTCCTCAACCTCAACCTTAGCGTAGTAACTTCTCACTAGCATTCCTATTCCCCTAGAGAACGATATCAATACCCGTGGCTTACCCTAATTACTACACTACAACGATTAGGTTCACTGCCTAGGGTGTTATAAAACTTGCTCGAAGAAAAGGAAGTTTCCTTGACCCCGAACGACGCGTGTAGCGTTATCAAGTTTTTGGCGCCGCTGCCGGGGAATAGAATAGCTAGTTAGTAGTCCACCTCGTTTAGGTTTCCTTACTTGATTCCTATCAAGTAACTTTTTTCTCATTTTTAACTTCCTCGTAGTCTATCCCCCTTCTTTGTGCCTTTGTTCGTAAAACTTTTCCATTGACTCTTCCGTTCACCATCATGGAGAACGCGAATCCACCAAAACTTTCACCCAATCAACAAAATCCACTACATAATCTACCTTTTCCACTCCAAAATGAGATCCTGAGGTTCCAGCAACATCATGATGAATCCTTTCCTGAGGCTTGGACTCGCATTAAATATTTATTGCAAAAAGTCCTTTATCATGGTATTGACTTACTGTTTCCACTACAATTCTTTTACACTCGTATCGCCCACGAAACCCAAAGGAGACTTGACTATGTAACGGATGGGGATATTTGGGGACGTGGTGCTCGATTTGCATGGGAAACCTTTGAGATTCACGTCCAATTTAGAAGTGGAACATGGGACCCAAAAAACGAATTTTTAGACCTATTTTCAATTTGGAAACTTCGGTCGGAAAGGTTGTTTAGGAAGGAGATGATTAGAGTTGAGGTACCAAGGTGCATGTCATGGTTAGGCGCTACCACAATACAAAATGAATACATAGGTGATCTTGATAAGATGGAGGATAGAGTAGAAAATCCAACCCCATCGGATAACCCACAAGTCTTACCATCACTTGAGGAACACACATCGCCTATAACTTACCCGGAAGAAGTAGAAGAGACTATAGGAACCCCAATTAGAGAACCTTTGGACCAAACGCCATTAGAGAATGTAGGTTTAGATGCTTGTTGTCATGACCTCTCTCTTAGTCCTAGGGAAGTTCCATATTTTGATGAACCGGAGCCTCACTTAAAAACCTTACCCAATTTTCCGTCTTTAGATGTGAATCTTGGAATTGAATTAGGCCCTAATCCACCCATCAAAATAGATAGTCCGGGTAGTTGCTTGATAAAGGTGGTAGATTCTAGGCCATGTAGAGTAGAAGCCGATATAGGAGTAACCCATGACCTTACACACTTATATCACCCATTCATTGTTGATAACAAGAAACACTATGGGTTTAAACCGGGTTTATTAGGTCAAGATGGATCCTTAACCATGAATCTTTTGAAGTTGGTAGAAAATGATCCATTCTTAGGAGAGAGATTTGATTCTCTCGCTACACCAATAGACTTAGGTAAGGTTGTAATGAATAGAGCACACTTCTTTGAGCATATAAATCACCCATCATCCTCTCCTCACGTAGCAAATTTCCACCCTAAGGGTGTGTATTGCTACTATCACCCGCACTTGAACTTAAGTGTAGGGAAAACTTCCTCTTTATATGTTAAATAAGGGTAGAGTCAGGCTCGTGACTCGAACAAAAACAAGCGCTTCTTGGGAGGCAACCCATGTGTATTTGTTTTTCATTTTCATTTGTGTGTCGTATATCTTTTATTAATTGTTTGTCCTCATGTTTAAATTTGTAAAAATGCTTTATTTTGTTTTTAACCTCGTCTTAATTACATATAAAGGTATTTTACATAAAGGATAAGTGTAGGGAGGATTACACACGTTTTCATAAGAAACGTGAACATGAGAATAACAATAAATTAAAAGATATATATGTTTGTTTGTTCGAGTCAAATGCTTGTATCGAGTCATAATGGATGTTTTTGCAGAAGTTTTTCCAGATTCTAAAGATGTAAATTTTCCAGAATTTTTTTTCAGAAAATCGCAGACCAGTTTTTGTCAGGATAACCTGACGGCGTCAGGATTGCAACCTGACGGCGTCAGGAAGGAATAAAAACTTCAGCTTACTTTTTCTCGTTTTCTGAGCTACTTGTAAAATTTTGGAATTTTCCAGATCTTAACTTTCAAAACAAATTCTGTAAACATCCATTCCACAAGCATTATATCCTAGTTTAAATCGAGTCTTATGTATATTATTACCGCCGATTTTACGCGAAGGTTTCGTTTGTTTTCTTCTAGTGTGCAGGTTTAGTTTGTCAAGAAGAAGTTACACAAGTTTGGAAGGAGCCTTTCACGCAAAAACTCTTCTTGGAAAAGATTTAACCACCACTTTTTACGGATCCTACCGAGCTAATCAGGGGAGTATTAGTTTCTTTCGTTTTTAATTACCTTCTATTATCATAACTTTGATACTTTCGGGGAACATTGGGGACAATGTTCAGTTTAAGTGTAGGGAGGGAAAATAAAACGGGAACTTTGAAACTATGCTTATCCTTGACTGTTTGCTTTGTCCAAGTGTATTTGTGTAATAAACCATGAGAAAATGTAGGTTAGGGTAATTTTAGCCAAATTTAAAATTTTTTCATGACGTATAAGAGTGGGCCATTAGTCTTAACAAAAGCGTCTCATGGATAGGAAGTTGCATGACTAGCACAAAAACCCTTACCACCTAAATTCCACCCAAAATGTGAGGATCGCCCTTAGATTAGTAGGAATTAAAGCATTCATCTTTAATGCTTAGAGTGTGAACCGGTAGTATATTAGATTCTAGAACTTGTTTTGTGATGCATTCCGAGATCGCTAGTGAGACTACACTTGTGTAGTTAGGATTAACTAAATGATAAGAGGCATTAGGATAAACCCTTGTTT
>BPTQ01000009.1:117429502-117452857 GCA_019973895.1 Chrysanthemum seticuspe | reverse complement strand
CCTTGGCTGTATTAGATAGCTGAAAGAGAATCTCTATCAACCATAACTACTTCCTCTGGGAGAGGGATCAGAGGCCGTATCCTTGGTTTATACGTGTTAACTCAGATCTCGGTGCTCTAGTAGTTATTTAGAGTAATCCTGTGAAAGTTACTTCTGAGAGACAAAGTGTGTTACATCTTTCACTCTAATATAGAACTCAGGATGCGTAATAGGACCACCATAACGGTCTTGTAGACTCACTATAAGTATGTATAAGTGTTACTTCTACCTTTCGGAAGACCTCGGTTGTAGTTTGTTCGAGGACCACCCACCACTATTGCGATGTGCGCAGCAAGCCCCAGTTCCTTTGAAGGAAAAGAAGCTCGTTCAAAATATTGTGGGATCCGTCACTTGGATTAGCAACATCACATCATTAATCCCATTCGGTGCCCATAACTATAGCAAGAGATCCCCTTATCCTTACGATCACTCTTCAATGATGCGATTCCAACTCCAACTCCTTCTAATAAAAAATAGAAAAATACAAAAAAATCTTTTACTTTTCCATGCTTAGAGCCCATAACCTAAACCCCCCAACCATAACGATGGCTAATGAGATGATAATAGATTAATAGATTCGATTCCAACACTATCAGATACAGATTAACTACACATGAGCATACTATCAAATTTCTGCACAAATGAATCCAAAATGATGAGGAATTAATAGAGGATAACTACCAACTAAACAGTGCAGGAATAAAAATAATCTTCCTCAACCTCAACCTTAGCGTAGTAACTTCTCACTAGCATTCCTATTCCCCTAGAGAACGATATCAATACCCGTGGCTTACCCTAATTACTACACTACAACGATTAGGTTCACTGCCTAGGGTGTTATAAAACTTGCTCGAAGAAAAGGAAGTTTCCTTGACCCCGAACGACGCGTGTAGCGTTATCACCACCCACCAGGAGCTTGTTTGATGTTGGCTCCAGAAGGCTTTCCATCTTCATTGTGAATATGTATGAATATCACTCAGATGTTCTGGCAATACCACCAGGATAATGCGTAGGACTCAAGATATAATCTCACTTTCTACATTGTGTGAAACAGAGAGTCTTCATTGAAAGTGTCCTAATGAGATTTATTGATGATCTCGTGGCTCTAGACTCAATTGTGCATATTTGGTTCCTATGCCGGAGACTAGGGAGAGGGTCTCCTTCATCAATACCAACTATCTCTAAGAGAAAGTCGATAGATTATGTCGGTTCCCCGTGAGAATGAAACAAGTCCTTTTAAGAGGAACTTGAGTGGTTTGGAAAGTTGAAGTGTAGTGCATCACTGGGTCCATGACGTCTTGTCTTCAATACCGATGTTACCTTGGTAACCACCAGTAGTATATGAATTGAACCCGGTTTCTGCCCTACGATTGAATTTTTTAGAGGGCTATTTCTTTTCACCCTTTTCATATTCATTTCTTTTTCATTCTTCAACCCCTTCAGTGCTTACCGAGACTTCATTACTAGAACCTTGTTGGGTTTATTCCAGTTCTAGCTCTATCTCAGTCCGCACTCTTCCCATATCTCACTTTTCTCCTTTTTTCATCATACCTAAAGACTTTTACACTATCTAGTGGATTGTCCCTCGGTTCTGGTGGATCAAGGGAACAAATACCTAACCTTATCAACCTTATATCACCATACATAAAGTAAATTTGGTCGGTCTATTTGGTATTGTTCATCTGCCATTGGAACCAATTGAAAACCATTTGTAAATCAATCCAGATACTTGTGATATATTATCAAAGCATTTTGTACATGAATTGTTTTTGATATTTTTAGAACAAGAGCTCCCCTTCTACATTTGGATCAAGCATCATTTTGTAATGGAAATAATTTTCATGTTTGAGGGGTTGGCTTGCATCTAAGAGTAGTTATATAAAGACTGTGGTTTTCAAAATAGTTTCTCCCCCTCAATATGTGCATAGATATTTGAAGATGTTTTGCACATATTAGGAAAAGACTGCTCATTGAAATAAATTGATCACGTTTCAAATCTTTGTGGTTTAAGATAGATGCTCCCCCTCAACATGTGCATGGAAAATCAACAGAAAATTCCATGTTAAAGTGTCGGTCACCCCAATTATGATCTAGAATATGTTAGCTTGTAGACGTGTAGTTATTTACTTTATTTAGTTGTTTATTAGTTAGTTTGTAGCGTAGAATAGTTTAGTGTATCACCATGGAGGAAGGACGGGTCTTTACCCACTGTATGCCTGATCCACAGTCTGTCAGGAGGACGTATTTATTGTAACTATAAATACCCCTTCCATCCATGGAAGGGGTGTGGCTTCTTTGAATCTAACCGTTCTTTTGTAAAGCAACTCTCTTTCAAGGAACCTCCTCTCAACTCTCTTCATCTATCTAAAATGGCTTTCTTGTTTAATCATTGTCCTAGACCACCCGAATCATCAAACAACATAATGACAAACATTTTATGTCACTGATTACTCCTGTAGAAGGAATTATGGGAACATTAGTTGGTTGATCTACTTTTTGCATTCCTGAACTAGACGTGCAGGGATCTGAACTACTTGAAGGCACATTAGAGTTCACTTTCTTAATAGTGGGCATAGAACGGTTTGTATGCTTGGCACTAGGCATAGAACAAGGCATCACAGCTTTACCTTTCGCACCTAAGGATTTAGGACATGTTGCTATTAAACATTCTAGCAGCTCTTGAAATCGTTTGGCACATGTGGGAAGGAGAGCTTGTACATCCTTATAAAACCATTTACCGAATTATCAGTTTTAATCCAATTTAAATCACAAATTCTCCCCCGATCACAATTATCAAATCATTTTGAGATTTGTGATCTCTGTAGATTTAAATTGATTTTGACAGCTTTTAAGGAGAATTGTGACTTGGTTATGAAAACGTTTTGATAAGGATCGGATTTTGAGACTTTAAACTCCATTGATTAAACATGCTTGATTATCTTTTGAAAACAATTGTATGACAAATAACTTTTTGATTTAATTGAAATCATTCTCCCCCTCAATCAATGACATAAGTTGTTGATTGAGAGATAGATATTTTTAACAAACAATAAGTCCAGGTGATTTTCAAAAATAGAGTCCGAGTTATTTTACAAAGCAATTGAGTTTTCATTAGATGGCAAATATTTTTCAGAAGAATCATTAGACTGAAAAATATTTGGAAAGAGAAACATTTGTCTTTTTTATGACAAACATTTGTGTTAAGAATCAGAGCATGAGATTTGAAAAATAAGTTAAAGCATGGCTCTGTTCTTTACTTTTTGAAACGGGTTACTGCCTAAAATGACAATAAACCACCATTTTTCTCCGCCTCATTTTTTTTAACTATGTACATTCGAAGAACATCTAAAGACCCGTGACATTACTTGAATGTCAACACAAAGTCCGTAGATGATATCGAATAGGGAAAAACATGACAAAATAAGAATATTTTTGGAATTTTTCAAGATTTTTCAAGTTTTTATGGATTTTAGATAATTTTATATTTTTATATTTTCTTTTGAGAGTTTTTAAATTTTGTATTTTGCTTTTTGAATAAATATATGCAAGAGATAGAAGAATAAAGACCTTTACTCCTCGTCTTCCTCTTGAAGACGCTTGAGTGTTTCCGGTTGAAGACTCTTTAGACCAAGACGTGGAAGGATAAACTCAAAGCGTTCTCTAGGAAGAGCTTTGGTGAAGATGTCTGCTAATTGGTATTCAGTCCTCACAAAATAGAGTTCCACCACACCTTTTTCCACTTGTTCCCTGATGAAATGATGTCGAATGTCGATGTGCTTGGCTCTTGAGTGTTGTACGTTGTTGCATGAGAGAGCAATACCACTTTTATTATCACAGTACAGAGGGATTTTGTTGAATTCAAAGCCATAGTCAGATAGTTGAGATCTCATCCAAAGGATTTGAGCACAGCAGGATGACATGGCTATGTATTCAGCCTCTGTAGAGGAAATAGAAGTACTCATTTGCTTCTTTGAAGACCAGCTCACAAGCTTATCACCCAAAAATTGAGCACCTCCAAACGTACTTCGACGTGTATCTTGACATCCTGCATGATCAGCATCTGCATAGGCTGTTAGTGACATACCAGTGTCCTTCGGGTACCAAAGTCCCATATTGATGGTTCCTTGGAGATACCGAAAGACCCGTTTAACCGCTTCAAGGTGCTTTTTGGTAGGCTTAGCCTGATATCTAGCACACATGAAAACAGCGAACAAAATGTCTGGTCTACTGGCTGTGAGGTACATCAGGGATCCAATCATACTATGATATTTCATTTGGTCTACCATGATCCCTGAGTGGTCCTCATCCATTTTAGTACGCTCTATCATGGGAGTGTCAACAGGGTCACTAGAATCAAATCCAAATTTCTTTAAAGTCTCATTTGCATATTTAGATTGATTTATAAAAATGCCTTCGGGACTTTGTGAAATTTGTAATCCCAAGAAAAATGACATTTGTCCCATCATTGACATTCGAAATTTAGAACCCATTTCATTTGAAAAATGGTCACACTCATTAGGGTCAGTCGAGGCAAAGATAATATCATCAACATATATTTGAACATGAATTGAATGTTTGCCTGACTTTCTAGTGAACAATGTCGGATCAAGTGCTCATTTGCTGAATCCAGAAGATAGAAGAAACTTTGATAGCGTATCATACCATGCTCTAGGAGCTTTCTTCAAATCGTAAAGAGCCTTCTTCAAGCGATAGACATGAGTAGGATGTTCTGGATTCACAAAACTTTCCGGTTGGCTGACGTATACGACTTCTTTAAGATCTCCGTTAAGAAACGCCATCTTTACATCCATCTGATAGACAATCATATTCTTACTTGCATCATTAGCCAGGAAGATTCTGATCGCCTCGATGCGTGCCACATGAGCAAATGATTCTTCAAATTCAATACCTTCCTCCTGACGGTATCCTTTTGCAACCAACCTAGCCTTGTTCTTTAATACACCGCCATGCTCGTCAAGCTTCACTTTGAAGATCCACTTTAGAGCAATGATCATTGCATAATCTGGAGCAGGTACTAATTCCCATACATCTAATCGATCAAACTCATGAATTTCTTCTTGCATGGCATTGAACCAGCTGTCTTCATTCATGGCATTTTTCACGTCTTTTGGTTCGATCTTAGAGAGTACGGAGTTGAAAAAGCACCATAAGGCATCGGTTGCAAGTTGTTTCCGTGTGCATACTGGACGAGAAAGGTTTCCAATGATGTTTTCCAATGGATGATCATGTGTCCATTTCCTAAGATGTTCATGTGGTTGTTGTTGAGGAGCTGAAGTAGCAGAGTCTATATCTCCTGATGACGATGGTTCTGATGATGATTCAGGAGCAAATATGTTTTCAAACGGTGCATCTTCAGGTGTAGCAAAGGGATTTTCTCCATCAAGGGTGCCAGAAATACTTCCATGATGTACACTTGATGATTGATGATTTGTTGATGAGACAGAGTGATTAGCAGCAGGCGTTTCTTGACTTAGCGTCATAGAAACTGAAGGGTTAGCTTCATTGACAGGGATGGTAGCAGCCTCTGATGATGGGATTGATAGATCATTAGCAGTTGGCTCAAAGTGTTCATCAAACATTGGATCAAACAGTTTCTTCAAGTCATCTTCTGAAGGAGGTACATAAGGAGTTGCTGGCGAGGAGTCGTAAACAAGAGTAGAACTGATGGGACTACATGATGAAGCGGGTCCAGAACTGGGTTATCCTGGAGCCATTTGACCGGTCAGCTCATCGAACGTGACGTGAATTGTTTCCATGATACTTCGTGTTCTTTTGTTGTAGATTCGGTATCCCTTTTTGTTTGGTGCATATCCTACAAATACTCCAATGTCCGCTTTAGCTTTAAGTTTGCCTAAGTCTTGGCCCTCATTAGTTGGATAACACAATGCACCAAACACACGAAGGAATGAGAGATTAGGTTTTCTATTGTGGACAAGTTCATATGGAGTTTTTCTATGAGCAGTGTGAATTAGGGATCGATTTTGAGTGTAGCATGCAGTGGCAATGGCTTCAGCCCAGAGAAACATTGGAACCTTTGAGTAAATCAGCATTGTTCTTGCGGCTTCCACAAGAGTTCGATTTCGTCTTTCAACTACACCGTTCTGTTGAGGAGTTCGTGGAACACTTCTTTGATGACTGATTCCAATACTTTCTTAAAACTCACTAAGTTGTTTATTAACAAACTCAGTTTCATTGTCTGTTCGGATGATTCTGACAGTTTTGTTAAGTCGAACCTGCAGCTATTTGATAAGTTTGATGATGATATCTGAAGTTTCATCCTTTGTCCTTAAGAACTTGACCCAGGTGAATCGAGAGTAATCATCAACCACAACTAACACATATTTCTTCCCAAAGATATTATGCACTCTCATGGGTCCACATAAATCCATGTGAATTGTATGAAGAACTTCTGTAACTGAGTTTGTAGGCTTGGGTTTATGGGCATGTTTCTTGCTTTTTCCCAATTGGCATGCTGAACAAAGATGATCCTTTTTATACTTTAGTCTAGGTAAACCTACAACTAAGTCCTTTCTGGAGAGATCATTGATGGTGCCGAAGTTCAAGTGATTGAGACGACGATGCCATAACCACGACTTTGTTTTCGAGGCCTTTGACAACAAGCAAATTGGAGAAGACTTCATCATATCTTCGATAGAGATGGTGTATAGATTTGAACCACGTGTTCCTCTTAAAAGCTCTTTACCATCAAGTTCTCTAATGAAACAAGTATGTTTTCTAAAGGCCACTTCTAGATCAGAATCACAGAATTGACCGACAGAAAATAAGTTATGACCAAGACCTTCTACGTAATATACCCTGGAGATAATACTATCACCGACAACATAATCTCCATAACCCATAAAAGCACCAAAATGATCGTTCCCGAATCTAACAGTCCCGATGAATTTGCTCACGAAGTTCATGAGCCGCGACCGATCTCCAGTCATATGCTTGGAACAGCCTGAGTCCAGGTACCACAGAACGATTTGAACGATCTGCAGTTGAACACAGACAAGAATGGATAACTGGATAATTGGGAACCCCATGCAATAATGGGTTCCACTTGGTTAGTAACAGTAATTGGAACACCCACATCAGAAGTAGGAACAATGGAATCATCATAAATAGATGCAGTGCTAATGTTCGTATTCGACATATTCAAAGTATGTTCACTTCTTAAGGGAATAGTTCTACCAGTAGGCATCCACTTTCTAGTGGGCATTGTCTTAGCAAATTGATGGCTGAACTCATTATCCTTACGGCCAGAGGGTATCCATTGATAACCTATCTTACTAAATATTCTTCCTATGGGTTTCCACTATTTTCTAACTTTCTTTCGCCTTTGTCTTTTAGCCTTCTTAGTTTGATTTTTAGCATTAACAATTTTAACATGGCATTTAACAGAATTAATCAAATCATTCACACCACATTCATGATTAGTAACAGAATTCAAGCAATCATCAGTACATGGTTTGCAGATAGTAGCAGAATTCGAATTAATTACAGTACGCTTATAGCTAATACTAGAATCAACACGATTCGTCTTATTCAACTCAAACTTAATATTCCTAGGGTGATCTTCTACTCTCTTCCAATGCACATTCCTAGCTTGCGAGGTCTTATCTTGCTTGGTATTGCCAGGAGGCTTTGACCCGCTTGCTTTTATGTCACTGATTACTCCTGTAGAAGGAATTATGGGAACATTAGTTGGTTGATCTACTTTTTGCATTCCTGAACTAGACGTGCAGGGATCTGAACTACTTGAAGGCACATTAGAGTTCACTTTCTTAATAGTGTGCATAGAACGGTTTGTATGCTTGGCACTAGGCATAGAACAAGGCATCACAGCTTTACCTTTCGCACCTAAGGATTTAGGACATGTTGCTATTAAACATTCTAGCAGCTCTTGAGATCGTTTGGCTTGAATGCACGCAAACCTAATTTCACTGTCAAGAGGCTTATTTATAAAATCCTCTTCCACAATCTCACGGAGACATTCTAGACTATCCTTAAGGTGAACAAAATAGTTATGAAACACAAGTTCATTATTCCTAAGATGGGGAGGAATGTATTTAACAATCACAGTATATTTACAGTCTGAGGATGACTTTGATGCAACATTCTCATTAAAAACAAGTGGCAGTTTTCCATTTTCCTGACTCCTCAGATTCTCAATTTCTTTTTGTAAAGACGTTATTTTTTCGTTGTTTTGGTCACGAGTGACTTTCATTGAATCATATAACTCTTTAAAGTGTCGTTTAACTTTTTCATTTTCTTCTAGAAAACTCTCGTTTTCCTTTTGTAAGGCCTTAACTAAGTTTTGAAGATGAAATGTTTGAGAATACTGAGAATCTAAAGGAGGAGGCATTTGGGATCCAGTCACATTGTTCTTTTCACCCTTTAATTGAGAGATTTGGGCTTTCAACTTTCTGATCGTGTTACAATGAGCTCGAATATGTTCATCACGTTTGCTAATTTCAAAAACTGCATCAAATTCAGGAACATCCAAGGATGTCTTGATATTTGAGGTTTTAACATTTTCTTTCAGATGTTGATATTTTAATTGCAAAGCAAGATTCTCAACTTCCAATTTAGAAAATTGTTTTACCAGGTTATCATGATCATCCTGTTCAACTTTATCATGCAGTTTAGAGTTAGTTTTTTCAAGCTCAATGACACGATCATGGGAGACTTTCAGAGCAACAGATAATTCATGAAATTGGGAAGCATTAATGGAACAATTTGTAGCAGTGTAAAACACATCTTGAGCAATACATTTAGAAATAAGATTCTCATTCAAGGTATGCAAGTTCTTCCTCTCAATCTCATTATATTTTAATTCTCGCTCATAGTCACTAACCTCAACAATCATCGCATCAAATTCCTTTTCCATTTCTTTAATATCTAAGTCCATCCCCTTTTTAAGACTCTTAAATTGACCTTTTAATTGTTTAAAGAAAGGCATGATTTTAGTTAAATAGCATTCTTTAGTTTGCTCAAAACCCCTTTCCCCTTCAGTTATCCCAGTGGGTGTGATCCTTTTCTTACAAGTTTTCTCAAAATCAACAAATAATTGAAAGATAACATATTGACTGATTAAGGTCTTGCTTTTAGTGGCAATAGTTCTAGGGACTAAATGCATTGGTGTATTAGGAGGATACACAGTCGCTGAAGGCATTTTCCTAAGAGGGGTGTTTGTTACAATAAGATTCTCTGCTTTTTACTTATCTAAATCCTTTTTCCAGAACACTTGTTCGGGTGTTAACAACGTTTGAGGCTTAAACATGTTTAAGGAAATCCAATTTTACTTTTTGTAATCATGGGGTCTGATAATTATGTTTTTCTCTTTACATGTAGGATTGTTGAGTTTCTTATCCATTTTCTCCCTAGTGACTTCATCTGATTTCTTATCTTCCTCAGTACACTCAGCGCAACTAGGTTTCTGCCTAGGCTTAAGGATTTCATTGCCATCATAAATTACCTTATGAGCAGTTCTAGCCTTTTTAATGACCTCTGGATTTGGTTCCTCAACAAGGTGAATGCTATGCTTATTGCTTAAGACTCTATGCTTAGTGATCAAGTGAGCAGTCTGAATGGTGTTCCCTTGTACGTACAACTTATTTTCAAGCTTGTTTTTCAAAGTTTTTAGATTGGAAAAATCATTCAAAAGTTTTGATTCCTTAGTATTGAATTCTTGCTTAAGCATTTTCACATTTTCTTTAAGTTCTTGTTTTTGCTTAGCAGTTTTAGAAAGCTTTTCTTGTAGAGAGTTTAACTCTTGTTTTAATACTTCTTCTCTGAAATTACTTTTTCTAATAGTTGTACGCATTTGGTCATCCATTTCCTGCTCACGGGTGGTTAACTCAAACTTAGCACGCTGTTCATAAATAGCAACACGTTCTTTATAGGCATTAAGTTCAGAGACAACAGAATCATCAGGGGCACATGCAGTGTATTCATTAAAAACATAGTCATCATTGACTGCAGAAGATGCATCACTTGGTACAGTCTCACTTTCACTTTGTTTCACATATTGATCATATGGGACAACATTGATATTACCCATATTTTCAATATTTGACTCAAAAGTTTCAGTTGGTTGTACTTTGTCATGTATCTTTTGCTCATCAACATCATCGTATAGTTTTAATACCTCTGAGATGATTGATTCTTTGGATGGACTAGCTTGCTGTGGTAAGGGGACTGATGAGTGTCTAAATACTCATCATTTTTGTATCAATTAAACTGCAAAAACATCTGAAAACACTCAGAAACGCATCAAAATGATAAAAATATCACAAACAAGTGTTTTATGTGTTTTAAATGCAAAAATATCAAAATCTGGTGAAAAACGTATCAAATTTGCATAATTGGCAGTTTTAGTCCCCCAAGTTTCAAAAGTTGTCAAAAACAGTCCCTGGTAAATCTAAATAAAGAGAAATGTTATTCAAGGTCCCTGAAATATTTTAATTTGTCAAAAATGGTCCTTGAATAAATCTTTTGTAAAATGGCAGAAAAGGTCCCTGAACTTTCAAAATTGTCAAGTTTGGTCCCTGGAAAATTTGAAATTGTCAAAACTGGTCCTTATACTATTGAAGTTTGTCAGTTTTAGTCCTTGTATCAAGTTTGGAAAATTACAGGAATGGCCCCTCAAGTTTGAAGAATTACAAAGTTAGTCCTTGTCAATAACTAAACATATGCCTTGTCAAAACAATATTGACCCCTGCCATATACCTTACCTTTTTGAACCCTGCCACTAATACCATTTGACCCCTTTCCTGTTTTTGACCCCCTGGTCAAACCACCCAGTCAACCTCCACCTGTTTCCCTCCCACACAGGTGTCTTCCCCAACACTTGCCCTGCTACTCCTCTGATACACTCAACCCACTCTCCTTTTTTTCCTTATCTCTTCCACACCTCACCTATCTCATCATTACAAAACCACCCCCCCCCCCCTAGTTGCAGTCTAGAAAAGCCACAGAAGTCAAATAACACCTTCCCGCCAAAATTGAAAAAAGTGGTTAAAATCCACTTTTGTTATCTAAAAGCACTGAAATCAAGTGGGAATCACCAAGCTGGACACGTGGAGCTTTTTGGGTATAAAAGTGAAGGAAGAGAGGCAACTGAGGGCAGTAGCTAGTTTCTCATTTTTTTTCTTAATATCGTTTTTCTTATAAATGTCTTAGTTCAATATAAAATGTTGTAATTTCAAGTGTTATGTATTACCTTTAAGTCATAACATCCTTGTAATGTGTTTTTGGTTATCAATCTAAGATTTTATCTAAGTCTCAAAAATTCATGATTACTGTTGCACCTTTCAAATTCGAATTCTCATGCACAAGCTTCTAGTATTATATTTTTGAGCTCAAACAAGTTAATTAAAGCTTCTCACAGCTTTCTATAAGCTCACAAGTCAGTTTTAAGCAATTTGGTTGATGGTCAATGAAAGTCAACTTGGGTAAAATTGGTTTGGTTCTGGAGTTAAGGGTGTTGCAGAGACATGGATATGGTTTAAATTGGATCTGTTATGGGTTGGAATTAGTCCTGATAGTGGTCATTGATTCTCAGTTGTGATATTGGTGGGTGGACCTAATGTAAGTTTGTTTCTGCTTGATTCATTAATCAGTCATTAGGTTTGTTTAAGATTGTGTTAATCTTAGTTCATGTAGTTGTGATAATCTTAGTTTATCATTGTGTTTGTTATGAGTAGCTCAATAACACTTTTGGCATATGTTCTGTTCTTATCACTGATTCCATATCTGCTCATCTGCATCATCACAGTTTTAAAGATTCAGTGGTAGTTTGTTGAATCTATTTGCATTATTTAGGTAGAACTTTGATAGTAGAATCTGATTTGATTGTTATCTTGGGTTATTTTCAAGTTTTGATTGTAGAAATCTGCTTATTAATCCTTTAACCTGTGTTTGGTATAAGCTGGGAATTGAGATTGCAAAGCTTATAGGTGGTTAGACTCAGTTTGGTAAGTCTTCTTTAGGCATATTAGACTCAATTGAGTCTTTATTTTGAGCCTGCACATCATAAAAGTCAAAATCGCCTTTTATCCATCTTTAATCCTTCACTGTTGGATTTTTAAATAAGCCAACACTTATTTTGTGTTTAACATACATAGATATAGATGGCAGTAGTATCAATCTACCTTATTACATCTAATTCAGTCCTTAAATCATGATCAAAATCCATTAAAGTCAACTTTCCAATTTTTAATCAAAAGTCAAAATTTTGAAACTCAGTTTTTGGCCCTAGTAGAGTGATTTTTCTTGGGCTCAATTCTGAACCAAATCAAATGTAACTTGTGGTTTTGGAAAGTGCTTCTGGTCTAGTTTCTTATGAACATTTTTTCATAATTTTGTTAATTTTCTACATGGGTCAAAAGAGCTTGTCAATATTGGCCTAAGTGCCCTGTGCATGGCTTTGATTCTGCACAGGGCTTTTCCAAGATTTGCAGACCTTGCACAAGTCTCATTTGAGCTTGTCTAGGTCTGTAATTTGGTTTAATAGCTCTCACCCAGGTCTAGTGTTAGTTCCAATAATTGGTTTTCTGTTTCAAGCTTATTTAGGTGCTTGTTTTTAAGCTCAAACTTGGCCCCTTCTCAACTGTTTTAGCTTATAGCTTATAGTCATCAAATCTTTGCATCTAGCTTATCAGTGGTTAGGGATTGTTAAAACCTGTTCCATTTCTGTACCTTTAGCTTATTAGAGCTTATCCTTTGGTTTGGTAGCTTTTGGACTTCATTAGCTTATCCTAAGTGCTTATTTTTAAGCACTTTGGACATCAGTTTCAAAATCCTCCAAACAAGGACCTGTTTTCCCATTTTTCTCATATTCCTAATATTATTTTAAAGTTTTCCTGAAATTTTCAGATTTTTCTAAGTTGTTTTGCTATTTTTATTAATTTAAATTAGTTTTTAAGCATTTTTAAATAGTATTTAATACAAATAATTAAGAAAAGGTTCAAAAAAATAATTTTTCAATTTTCTTAAGTTAAGATAAATATAAAAAGAGAAAAAAATATTTTTCTAGATTTTTCTTAGTTAAAATTGTATTTTTAAATAATTTAGTTAGTTTTTAATAGTTTAAAATTCATAGAAAATAGAAAAATAATCATAAAAATACAAAAATAGTTTTGAAAAGTCTATTTTGATATTTTAGATTTTTCCAAGTCTTAATTTTATTTTTCTAGCTTTATTTCCTAATTTCTTGTATTTTAGGTAATTATTAATTAGTTAAAAATAGTTTTTAATTAATAATAATTAGATAAATAGTTATAAAAATAATTTTATTTTTCTATAAATTTTCTTATATCATTAGGTTTGTAAAAATGTATTTTTCATATTTTTAGGATTTATATTGTGTAAATTTCACGTTTTTATTTGTACGTCGCGTAGTTTTTAATTTAGTTTTATTAAAACAAAAAGAACAAAAACATCATTGTAAAAATAGTGATAGCGTTTATTTAATATTTTTTATCTTTTTAACTTTCTTTAATTTGCATTTAAGCCCCTGTAGTTTATGGGCTTTTCCTTAGTTATAATCATATCACAATCCCTTTTCCCGTTCAAATCTCCCGATCACTACACGTCTGACTATTCTCGCACAGCTCGTTGGGACTTAACGACCCGGGGAAACACTGTATTCTCCTGATCTTAAATTGCATTGGTGTGTGAACTGTTTTGAGTTTCTTACAGTTATCCATTCACAAGTGGTTAACTTGCGTAAGAAAACTTGACGGTTTTGCACCGATCAAATTTTGGCGCCGCTGCCGGGGAGCAGTGCTAATAGTCTTACGTTTAGCAGATTAGTGATTTGAATAATCACTCCTTGTTCATACCATCTTTTAAAAATCAAAAACCCAAAAAGATTTTCATTCTTAGTTTTTACATCATGTTTATCCAAAAACCCAAAAATATTCATCTTAACCCTCCTACCCTCTTTAATTCTTCATTCCTTTACCCTCTATCCATTTGATTCTTTTTCTCATGGAATCTCTCGAGGACGAATTCTGGGACAAAGCTGAAAAGCTTCAGACTTTATCACAAAAGTCTAGAATTCGCGTTGTTCGTGAAGATCCATTCATTCTGCTTAGGGAAATGGAACGAGAAACCAGGGTGACAAAGGACCAGATACTTCCTTCTGATAATGGAAGTGCTAAATACGTCCAACCCACGGTTATCCAAAGATCTAATCCCTCAATTGCTCAAAAGCCGTCTAGAATTGATTCTAAACTTTCACGATTTACGGTTAAAAGCAAACATGCAGAATTCAGACAGGTGACTCGCATGAATGACTTGCCTAATCTTTACGTTTCTCAAGAACCAGAACCGGAGACCATAACGGAAGTGGTGGAAATTGCTAGCTCTCAGAGCACACCACTTGTCCCACCTCCGGATTTTTCAAAACGTTCTTCGAGACTTGATAGTCATTCTGATCACCATATTGGTTTTGTTGATTCTTTGAATAATCAGATTCCTTCTTATAATTCTCAAAAAGAATCGTTTATTCCTTGTGTCGGTTGTGGTGAGCCTCTTTATGGTTCACCCTGTCGTTGGTGTACGTGTGTACAATGTGGTAATGATATCCGTAACGGGAGTTGTTTGTTTTGTGGTTCGAGGAATTCATTTGATTATGATCCTTATCAGAACCCATTTAACGACCCATCGAACCTTTCTAATTACCCACCACAACCCGACTTATCTTCATATAACCAACATTACTGCTGTGAATTTTGTGGAGGTCCTCACCAAGAATTTGAGTGTCAATCCGGAAACACGTTTGTCTACGAACAGTTTTCTGGTAACACTCAGGACTTTGGAAATGACCAAATTCCATATTATTCACATGACCACCCACAACAATCATTTTGTTGTGAGAACTGTGGAGGTCCCCATTCCAGCTCTGATTGTCAAACAGGGAATCCATTTCCTTGTAACAATTACGACTATCCATACCACGACCAACCTCCACAGTGCCAAATGAATCCAACTCCTCAGCAAACCCAACAAGACACTTATCTAGAGCTTCTAGAGTTAGTGAAAAGAGCTGAGGAGTTCAATAAAACTGCACTTCATAATGTTCCCAGTATTTCTTGTGTATATTGTGGGGGTCCTCATGATGATTATCAATGTCAACCTTCCGGTTTTGACAAATCTCTACTCCCACAATGTCCTGTCATTCAAAATTCACATGAGAAATCCATGGAAGAATTGTTAGCTGAAGAGCAGGCTGCTAAAATAAAATCCCAAATTGCCTTTGAGAAATCTGTTAAGGAATCAATTGCAAAAGAAAAAGCAGCCAGATCTAGCTCTCAATTTCGTTTTATTCCTGATGACAGTGATGATGATGATACACTTGATTCATCAAGTTCATCAGATGACATCCCAGCAGTTGAGATTCCATCTCAAACAACTGCTGTCACACCCGAAGCTCCCACTCACTCTCTAAACATGGGGGACGAGCATCTTGACACTGTTCCTGAAAAGGAATCGGACGAAATCATAAAGTCTAGTGTTGAGAACCTTGTCCCAATCCCGAGAGAGTCACAGGGAACTTCTGATCATGTGTGTGATATCCCTCCTCCTCTTATCTTCCAAAATGATCATATTGAGATGTTCTCCGATTCTAATGATAATGATTCGTTATCTTGTGGAGACATCGTTTATGTGGAAGATTTACCTTCTGAGCTTGTTAGCTTAGAAGAAGAGAATGATGAAGTTACTGACACTGAAATCAAAGATGAAGCACTTCGTGCAACATTACTGAATGTCAGTCTTCTCATTTCTAAAATCGAGGCTTTCAGTAAAAAACCTATTTCATCTCCTATCCCCATTAAGGATAGTGACATTCTTTCCGATGATTCTATTCCGGAAATGAAAGCCTTTTGTTTTGATAATATGGGAGAGAAGATTAGTGGCAGTACCACTTTTCATTCTCATAATTCTCTCCCCGATTATGAATCATTTACATTGGATGAGTTCACCAGTGAACCCACTGATACCAATTCTGAATATGATTCATTTACCTTCGAGGAGTTCGCCGATGAACTCACTCATATCATATCTCCGCCGGAGTATGATAATTTCTACTTTGATCTAGACACACCCATAATATGTCTTGATCAAGTGAGCTTAACTGAGGAGATTCATGAAACTATGAATTCTCCTATTGAGGATGAAGAGTTAGTCATGATTTGTATCATGATTTTCTTCCTTTTCTTCATATATCCCGTTGCTTCTCCTGTTCTTCACTCCTTCGGGAATGAAGACATTATCTTTGACCCAGGCATTTCCATGCACCATTTGTGAGCCGGGTCTGTCTGTCTGTATCTCATCGGTGTGGAACTTTCACGTACTTCAATGTTTATCCAAACATCTTGAATGAAAGTCCGATGGAGATTGTCTCTTCCACTTACTTCCCCATGAACCAATTAATTCGGGGTCGAGTCAAGCTAGCGACTCGGTAATAAAAAACAGTAGCTTAACATGGGTTTTCACCCGTGTGTACCACCCTAGTGTGGGGGAGATACCCCACATGTTGTATATAGATCTAAAAAAAACTTTGAAAAATTGTATATATTAAAAAAGGCAATAATTGTTGTGTTTCCACACTTAGCTAGTAATGTTATCTTTTTACGTTCTAAGTTTCGGCATAACAGCCGGTACTTTGAATATTGAGGACAATATTCATTTCTAAGTGTGGGGGGGAAATTCTGGCGAATTTTGATCATAAATGTACCCTTTTAGTCCCTTTTTCCCCCAAAATGGCCAAATTTTAAAAATTTTTTTTAGTGGAAGTACTATGTACTAAACACAACAAATGGTAATCAGTCCACCATGTCTAACCCACATAAGGATTGGCTAATCCAGGAGCAAACGGCTCTTGGTAAAGATATCTCAAATCCGTTGACGGCTTACAATTTGCCCAAAATTGTATGGTATTCAGCTCACCATATCCTTAAAAGTGAAGAGTTGGCTAGCCCGCAAGTTTATGGCTTGTGGTAAAGGCAGTGGAAAATCCATAATTGGTAATCAGCTCACCAAAGATAATATTGATAATTTATCTAAGAGTTGGCTAGTCCAGAAGGGTACGGCTTCTGGTAAAGACAAATCAAATCCGTTGAAAGCTGGTGGTTTGCTCAAAATCACATGGTTATCAGTGTACCATGGTTCTTACTTGAACTGAAACATTTGGCTACTCCAGAAGTAATGGCTTTTGGTAAAGAGTTTAAAATCCATTATGTTTTCTCAAATCATTGCTAGGGACTAGCAATATCTTAGTGTGGGGGATTGATGAGTGTCTAAATACTCATCATTTTTGTATCAATTAAACTGCAAAAACATCTGAAAACACTCAGAAACGCATCAAAATGATAAAAATATCACAAACAAGTGTTTTATGTGTTTTAAATGCAAAAATATCAAAATCTGGTGAAAAACGTATCAAATTTGCATAATTGGCAGTTTTAGTCCCCCAAGTTTCAAAAGTTGTCAAAAACAGTCCCTGGTAAATCTAAATAAAGAGAAATGTTATTCAAGGTCCCTGAAATATTTTAATTTGTCAAAAATGGTCCTTGAATAAATCTTTTGTAAAATGGCAGAAAAGGTCCCTGAACTTTCAAAATTGTCAAGTTTGGTCCCTGGAAAATTTGAAATTGTCAAAACTGGTCCTTATACTATTGAAGTTTGTCAGTTTTAGTCCTTGTATCAAGTTTGGAAAATTACAGGAATGGCCCCTCAAGTTTGAAGAATTACAAAGTTAGTCCTTGTCAATAACTAAACATATGCCTTGTCAAAACAATATTGACCCCTGCCATATACCTTACCTTTTTGAACCCTGCCACTAATACCATTTGACCCCTTTCCTGTTTTTGACCCCCTGGTCAAACCACCCAGTCAACCTCCACCTGTTTCCCTCCCACACAGGTGTCTTCCCCAACACTTGCCCTGCTACTCCTCTGATACACTCAACCCACTCTCCTTTTTTTCCTTATCTCTTCCACACCTCACCTATCTCATCATTACAAAACCACCCCCCCCCCCTAGTTGCAGTCTAGAAAAGCCACAGAAGTCAAATAACACCTTCCCGCCAAAATTGAAAAAAGTGGTTAAAATCCACTTTTGTTATCTAAAAGCACTGAAATCAAGTGGGAATCACCAAGCTGGACACGTGGAGCTTTTTGGGTATAAAAGTGAAGGAAGAGAGGCAACTGAGGGCAGTAGCTAGTTTCTCATTTTTTTTTCTTAATATCGTTTTTCTTATAAATGTCTTAGTTCAATATAAAATGTTGTAATTTCAAGTGTTATGTATTACCTTTAAGTCATAACATCCTTGTAATGTGTTTTTGGTTATCAATCTAAGATTTTATCTAAGTCTCAAAAATTCATGATTACTGTTGCACCTTTCAAATTCGAATTCTCATGCACAAGCTTCTAGTATTATATTTTTGAGCTCAAACAAGTTAATTAAAGCTTCTCACAGCTTTCTATAAGCTCACAAGTCAGTTTTAAGCAATTTGGTTGATGGTCAATGAAAGTCAACTTGGGTAAAATTGGTTTGGTTCTGGAGTTAAGGGTGTTGCAGAGACATGGATATGGTTTAAATTGGACCTGTTATGGGTTGGAATTAGTCCTGATAGTGGTCATTGATTCTCAGTTGTGATATTGGTGGGTGGACCTAATGTAAGTTTGTTTCTGCTTGATTCATTAATCAGTCATTAGGTTTGTTTAAGATTGTGTTAATCTTAGTTCATGTAGTTGTGATAATCTTAGTTTATCATTATGTTTGTTATGAGTAGCTCAATAACACTTTTGGCATATGTTCTGTTCTTATCACTGATTCCATATCTGCTCATCTGCATCATCACAGTTTTAAAGATTCAGTGGTAGTTTGTTGAATCTATTTGCATTATTTAGGTAGAACTTTGATAGTAGAATCTGATTTGATTGTTATCTTGGGTTATTTTCAAGTTTTGATTGTAGAAATCTGCTTATTAATCCTTTAACCTGTGTTTGGTATAAGCTGGGAATTGAGATTGCAAAGCTTATAGGTGGTTAGACTCAGTTTGGTAAGTCTTCTTTAGGCATATTAGACTCAATTGAGTCTTTATTTTGAGCCTGCACATCATAAAAGTCAAAATCGCCTTTTATCCATCTTTAATCCTTCACTGTTGGATTTTTAAATAAGCCAACACTTATTTTGTGTTTAACATACATAGATATAGATGGCAGTAGTATCAATCTACCTTATTACATCTAATTCAGTCCTTAAATCATGATCAAAATCCATTAAAGTCAACTTTCCAATTTTTAATCAAAAGTCAAAATTTTGAAACTCAGTTTTTGGCCCTAGTAGAGTGATTTTTCTTGGGCTCAATTCTGAACCAAATCAAATGTAACTTGTGGTTTTGGAAAGTGCTTCTGGTCTAGTTTCTTATGAACATTTTTTCATAATTTTGTTAATTTTCTACATGGGTCAAAAGAGCTTGTCAATATTGGCCTAAGTGCCCTGTGCATGGCTTTGATTCTGCACAGGGCTTTTCCAAGATTTGCAGACCTTGCACAAGTCTCATTTGAGCTTGTCTAGGTCTGTAATTTGGTTTAATAGCTCTCACCCAGGTCTAGTGTTAGTTCCAATAATTGGTTTTCTGTTTCAAGCTTATTTAGGTGCTTGTTTTTAAGCTCAAACTTGGCCCCTTCTCAACTGTTTTAGCTTATAGCTTATAGTCATCAAATCTTTGCATCTAGCTTATCAGTGGTTAGGGATTGTTAAAACCTGTTCCATTTCTGTACCTTTAGCTTATTAGAGCTTATCCTTTGGTTTGGTAGCTTTTGGACTTCATTAGCTTATCCTAAGTGCTTATTTTTAAGCACTTTGGACATCAGTTTCAAAATCCTCCAAACAAGGACCTGTTTTCCCATTTTTCTCATATTCCTAATATTATTTTAAAGTTTTCCTGAAATTTTCAGATTTTTCTAAGTTGTTTTGCTATTTTTATTAATTTAAATTAGTTTTTAAGCATTTTTAAATAGTATTTAATACAAATAATTAAGAAAAGGTTCAAAAAAATAATTTTTCAATTTTCTTAAGTTAAGATAAATATAAAAAGAGAAAAAAATATTTTTCTAGATTTTTCTTAGTTAAAATTGTATTTTTAAATAATTTAGTTAGTTTTTAATAGTTTAAAATTCATAGAAAATAGAAAAATAATCATAAAAATACAAAAATAGTTTTGAAAAGTCTATTTTGATATTTTAGATTTTTCCAAGTCTTAATTTTATTTTTCTAGCTTTATTTCCTAATTTCTTGTATTTTAGGTAATTATTAATTAGTTAAAAATAGTTTTTAATTAATAATAATTAGATAAATAGTTATAAAAATAATTTTCTTTTTCTATAAATTTTCTTATATCATTAGGTTTGTAAAAATGTATTTTTCATATTTTTAGGATTTATATTGTGTAAATTTCACGTTTTTATTTGTACGTCGCGTAGTTTTTAATTTAGTTTTATTAAAACAAAAAGAACAAAAACATCATTGTAAAAATAGTGATAGCGTTTATTTAATATTTTTTATCTTTTTAACTTTCTTTAATTTGCATTTAAGCCCCTGTAGTTTATGGGCTTTTCCTTAGTTATAATCATATCACAATCCCTTTTCCCGTTCAAATCTCCCGATCACTACACGTCTGACTATTCTCGCACAGCTCGTTGGGACTTAACGACCCGGGGAAACACTGTATTCTCCTGATCTTAAATTGCATTGGTGTGTGAACTGTTTTGAGTTTCTTACAGTTATCCATTCACAAGTGGTTAACTTGCGTAAGAAAACTTGACGGTTTTGCACCGATCAAATTTTGGCGCCGCTGCCGGGGAGCAGTGCTAATAGTCTTACGTTTAGCATATTAGTGATTTGAATAATCACTCCTTGTTCATACCATCTTTTAAAAATCAAAAACCCAAAAAGATTTTCATTCTTAGTTTTTACATCATGTTTATCCAAAAACCCAAAAATATTCATCTTAACCCTCCTACCCTCTTTAATTCTTCATTCCTTTACCCTCTATCCATTTGATTCTTTTTCTCATGGAATCTCTCGAGGACGAATTCTGGGACAAAGCTGAAAAGCTTCAGACTTTATCACAAAAGTCTAGAATTCGCGTTGTTCGTGAAGATCCATTCATTCTGCTTAGGGAAATGGAACGAGAAACCAGGGTGACAAAGGACCAGATACTTCCTTCTGATAATGGAAGTGCTAAATACGTCCAACCCACGGTTATCCAAAGATCTAATCCCTCAATTGCTCAAAAGCCGTCTAGAATTGATTCTAAACTTTCACGATTTACGGTTAAAAGCAAACATGCAGAATTCAGACAGGTGACTCGCATGAATGACTTGCCTAATCTTTACGTTTCTCAAGAACCAGAACCGGAGACCATAACGGAAGTGGTGGAAATTGCTAGCTCTCAGAGCACACCACTTGTCCCACCTCCGGATTTTTCAAAACGTTCTTCGAGACTTGATAGTCATTCTGATCACCATATTGGTTTTGTTGATTCTTTGAATAATCAGATTCCTTCTTATAATTCTCAAAAAGAATCGTTTATTCCTTGTGTCGGTTGTGGTGAGCCTCTTTATGGTTCACCCTGTCGTTGGTGTACGTGTGTACAATGTGGTAATGATATCCGTAACGGGAGTTGTTTGTTTTGTGGTTCGAGGAATTCATTTGATTATGATCCTTATCAGAACCCATTTAACGACCCATCGAACCTTTCTAATTACCCACCACAACCCGACTTATCTTCATATAACCAACATTACTGCTGTGAATTTTGTGGAGGTCCTCACCAAGAATTTGAGTGTCAATCCGGAAACACGTTTGTCTACGAACAGTTTTCTGGTAACACTCAGGACTTTGGAAATGACCAAATTCCATATTATTCACATGACCACCCACAACAATCATTTTGTTGTGAGAACTGTGGAGGTCCCCATTCCAGCTCTGATTGTCAAACAGGGAATCCATTTCCTTGTAACAATTACGACTATCCATACCACGACCAACCTCCACAGTGCCAAATGAATCCAACTCCTCAGCAAACCCAACAAGACACTTATCTAGAGCTTCTAGAGTTAGTGAAAAGAGCTGAGGAGTTCAATAAAACTGCACTTCATAATGTTCCCAGTATTTCTTGTGTATATTGTGGGGGTCCTCATGATGATTATCAATGTCAACCTTCCGGTTTTGACAAATCTCTACTCCCACAATGTCCTGTCATTCAAAATTCACATGAGAAATCCATGGAAGAATTGTTAGCTGAAGAGCAGGCTGCTAAAATAAAATCCCAAATTGCCTTTGAGAAATCTGTTAAGGAATCAATTGCAAAAGAAAAAGCAGCCAGATCTAGCTCTCAATTTCGTTTTATTCCTGATGACAGTGATGATGATGATACACTTGATTCATCAAGTTCATCAGATGACATCCCAGCAGTTGAGATTCCATCTCAAACAACTGCTGTCACACCCGAAGCTCCCACTCACTCTCTAAACATGGGGGACGAGCATCTTGACACTGTTCCTGAAAAGGAATCGGACGAAATCATAAAGTCTAGTGTTGAGAACCTTGTCCCAATCCCGAGAGAGTCACAGGGAACTTCTGATCATGTGTGTGATATCCCTCCTCCTCTTATCTTCCAAAATGATCATATTGAGATGTTCTCCGATTCTAATGATAATGATTCGTTATCTTGTGGAGACATCGTTTATGTGGAAGATTTACCTTCTGAGCTTGTTAGCTTAGAAGAAGAGAATGATGAAGTTACTGACACTGAAATCAAAGATGAAGCACTTCGTGCAACATTACTGAATGTCAGTCTTCTCATTTCTAAAATCGAGGCTTTCAGTAAAAAACCTATTTCATCTCCTATCCCCATTAAGGATAGTGACATTCTTTCCGATGATTCTATTCCGGAAATGAAAGCCTTTTGTTTTGATAATATGGGAGAGAAGATTAGTGGCAGTACCACTTTTCATTCTCATAATTCTCTCCCCGATTATGAATCATTTACATTGGATGAGTTCACCAGTGAACCCACTGATACCAATTCTGAATATGATTCATTTACCTTCGAGGAGTTCGCCGATGAACTCACTCATATCATATCTCCGCCGGAGTATGATAATTTCTACTTTGATCTAGACACACCCATAATATGTCTTGATCAAGTGAGCTTAACTGAGGAGATTCATGAAACTATGAATTCTCCTATTGAGGATGAAGAGTTA
>BPTQ01000009.1:117414193-117425925 GCA_019973895.1 Chrysanthemum seticuspe | reverse complement strand
GTTGCCGAATTTACGTTTAATTTCCTTTAATTTTTCTATTTTTAGATAATTTATTTGCGATAGTGATATAAATTTTACTACAAAAACACTAAAATATTTTGTTTTATAGAATTTATTTGATAAAATTAATTTTGCATTTGAATTTAATGAATTTTTGCACTGAATTTTACTTTTGCATGCAATACATGTTTTTAATGCGACCTCGCGTTCTATTTTGCATTTTAAATACTTTATTTTCAGGATGTTCACTTTTCATAATTTTCTAAATTAGCTTAATATTTTTAATAATTAATTTAGTTTTAAATCGTTTTTAAATCATAATAAATAAATAAAAACTCAAAAAAATATTCCGCTTTTTCCTAAAATTTTCTTTTATCATATAGTACGTAAAAAAATTGTTTTTACACTTGTAGGACTTTTATTTCATAAATTTTACGTTTTATCTTGCGCTCCAGCGTAATTTTTGTACATAACGTACGTTTTCATTTTAAGTCACGTTTTTAAGTAATTTAAGTTTACGTTTTAATTAAAATAGTTTATTTAAGATATTTTGTTTTATAAAATCACAAAAACATCATTTTAAATATAGTGATAGCGTTTATTTAATAGATTTTTATCTTTTTAATTTCCTTTAATTTGCATTTAAGCCGTTGTAATTTGTTGGCTTTTTCTGTAGTTATAATCATTCCAAATCTTTTTCCCGTTCAAATTCCTCGATCACTACACGTTTGACTATTCTCGCACAGCTCGTTGGGACTTAACGACCTGGGGAAACACTATACTCTCCTGATCTTCATTGCATTGGTGCTTGAACTGTTTTAAGTTTCTTACAGTTGGCCATTCACAAGTGGTCAGCTTGCGTGAGAAAACTTGACGGTTTTGCGCGAATCAAATTTTGGCGCCGCTGCCGGGGAGCAGTGCTAATAGTCTTACGTTTAGCAGATTAGTGATTTGACATCACTCCTTGTTCATACCATCTGTATGTGTTTTACATCATGATTTTCAAAAATACCAAAAATATTCCTCTTTACCCTCCTACCCTTTTTGATTATTTATCCCTTTACCCTCTATCCATTTGATTCTCACTTCTTCTATTCTCATGGAATCTCTCGAGGACGAATTCTGGGACAAAGTTGAAAAACTTCAGACTGTGTCACAAATGTCTAGAATTCGTGTTGTTCATGAAGATCCATTAATTCTGCGTAGGGAAATAGAAAGAGAAACCGGGGTGACAAAGGACCAGGTACTTCCCTCTGATAATGGAAGTGCTAAATACGTCCAACCTACGGTTATCCAAAGATCAAATCCCTCAATTGCTCCTAAGCCGTCTAGAATTGATTCTAAACTTTCACGGTTTACGGTTAAAAGCAAACATGCAGAATTCAGATCGGTGACTCGCAAGAATGACTTGCCTAATCTTCACGTTTATCAAGAACCAGAACCGGAGACTATAACGGAAGTGGTGGAAATTGCTAGCTCTCAGAGCACACCACTTGTCCCACCTCCGAATTTTTCAAAATGTTCTTCGAGACTTGATAGTCATTCAGATCACCATGTTGGTTTTGTTGATTCTTTGAATAATCAGATTCCTTCTCATAATTCTCAAATAGAATCGTTTATTCCTTGTGTCGGTTGTGGTGAGCCTCTTTATGGTCCACCCTGTCGTTGGTGTACATGTGTACAGTGTGGTAATGATATCCGTAACGGGAGTTGTTTGTTTTGTGGTTCGAGGAATTCATTTGATTATGATCCTAATCAGAACTCATTTAACGACCCCTCAAACTTTTCCAATTACCCACCACAGCCCGACTCATCTTCATATAACCAACATTACTGCTGTGAATATTGTGGAGGTCCTCACCAAGGATTTGAGTGTCAATCCAGAAACACGTTTGTCTACGAACAGTTTTCTGTTAACACTCAGGACTTTGGAAATGACCAAAGTCCATATTATTAACATGACCACCCACAACAATCATTTTGTTGTGAGAACTGTGGAGGTCCCCATTCCAGCTCTGATTGTCAAACAGGGAATTCATATCCTTGTAACAATTACGACTATTCATATCACGACCAACCTCCACAGTGCCAAATGAATCAAACTCCTCAACAAACCCAACAAGACACTTATCTAGAGCTTCTGGAGTTAGTGAAAAGAGGTGAGGAGTTCAATAAAACTGTACTTCATAATATTCCCAGTATTTCTTGTGTATATTGTGGGGGTCCTCATGATGATTATCAATGTCAACCTTCCGGTTTTGACGAATCTCCACTCCCACAATGTCCCGTCATTCCAAATTCACATGAGAAATCCATGGAAGAATTGCTAGCTGAAGAGCAGGCTGCTAAAATAAATTCCCAAATTGCCTTTGAAAAATCTGTTAGGGAATCAATTGCAAAAGAAAAAGCAGCCAGATCTAGCTCTCAATTTCGTTTTATTCCTGATGACAGTGATGATGATGATACACTTGATTCATCAAGTTCACCAGATGACATCCCAGCAGTTGAGATTCCATCTCAAACAACTGCTATCACACCCGAAGCTCCCACTCACTCTCTAAACATGGGGGACGAGCATCTTGACACTGTTCCTGAAAAGGAATCGGACGAACTCATAAAGTCTAGTGTTGAGAACCTTGTCCCAATCCCAAGAGAGTCACAGGGAATTCTTGATCATGTGTGTGATATCCCTCCTCCTCTTATCTTCCAAAATGATCATATTGAGATTGATAACGCTACACGCGTCGTTCGGGGTCAAAGGAACTTCCTTTTCTTCGAGCAAGTTTTATAACACCCTAGGCAGTGAACCTAATCGTTGTAGTGTAGTAATTAGGGTAAGCCACGGGTATTGATATCGTTCTCTAGGGGAATAGTGTCGTTAGGCTGAATTGTATGTCGATTTAAGTCTAAAGGTGAGGGATGATTATTTTTTTTATCTTTTTATATTTTATGGAATGGAAAAGTACGAATCTCGGGGTTTGGAGGGGAGGGTGGAATTAGTTGCTAGTCAACTATTCCAAAAGATACTAACTAACTAAGGGATCTACCAGTAACGTGAAGCGTATCTACTTATGATGTATTACTCCTTGCTAGCTATCCAATTCTACCTACTGAATTGTCACGTCCTATTGATAGTTGAATTCTCACGTCCTTATTCCTAGTTGCGTTGTGTGTCTAAGGTTATAGGGTATGCGTTTTCTCCCTAACTCTTTGAATTCACCTTTAAGTGTAGTAAACAAAATCCACTAAATCATTCATAAACTAACTTTAAGGTTATCTTTGGTTTAGTAAACGAAATCCACCAAGTCATTCATAAACTATCAAAGATTTATCAAGTATTAAACACAACGATAGCCTAGTCGCACTCCTAAGCTAATTACAATTAAGATAAGAAACAACCAATCAAACAAGAGACAGTAGGATGCAAGAATTATAAACTAAACCAATTAGATTCATTGAAGTTGTCACACCCTAATGATGAAGATAGACACAAGCATCACTAAGAAATCAATAAGATCTAATTAATTATATACAAGTTTCACACAATCATAAGCAAACACAAGATGAATTAGCCAAGCATAATTAATGAAGAGCAAGCAACAATTTTAATAATTGAAGACATACCATAGGATTGGATTAACAAACAAACCAACACACAATGTTTATAGAGTGTTTGGAACCCTTTAAGTTGCTGGAAAAACACCTACCTAAACCCTGGAATCGGACTTAGGGTTTAGGGCTTACAAAAAGTGAAGTTATAATGTTATATTTATAGGCAGATTTTCTGTCGGCAAAGAGTGACGGCGTCACGACCATTTTTTCACCAAATTGTAGATTTTCTCGTTTCGGTCGCGTGGGCTTTTGAACCACCTTAATCCGAGTTCGTATGCAAAAGTTATGGCCAAAACAATATCAACTACTTCGCGCGCATGCTGTGATAGTCTTGATCACCTTGTGACGGCGTCACCTTATGTTTGTGACGCCGTCCCCTTCAGTCTATGACGTCGTCTGGATCAAATCTAGGGCGTCTGAGTTGCGACGGCCTACTCTTTTATAACCTGACGTCGTCACTTGAAAACATGCAATTTCGCTTCTGAGCCGTCGCAAAATGCCTTCCCGACGGCGTCGCAGATATGCAGTGACGTCGTCGCCTTATGTTTCAGCAGCTTTGAGTGTCTCGATTCTGACTTTGGCCATTTTCTTCGTATATTCGCGCCTTTTCGTCCAAATAAGCATCATTCCAGCATTTTGGCTTCAAGAGACCTAAAAAGTGAAAAGGAACGATATTAAGCAATAACGGATACAAAAGTGATCGAATAAGGGCTTAAATGACCCCTCAAAAAGGTACCTTTTAAAACCTTATCAAATATCCCTACACTTGGTATTTGCTTGTCCTTAAGCAAATGTGCTTTTAGCCAATTAATTTATAAGTTAGGGGTCATGAAGCATCCGTTCAAAACGGTCCACAACACATATAAGCCCCGCAAAAGTCATAACAAGCACGGAAATTACATACTAGCACCTCACATGGGGTGTTTGGATACTCACATCTCTCTCGGGTGTATATATGAAATATAACAAATCGGAAATGGAAGATAAACACTCATTAACCGGTCCTAGTACATAGATTACCATAGGCTTGAGAATAGATCAAACCTCCATCGCTTTGGCGTAAGCACCTTGGAAAGTCTATCAAAGAGGTCTTTAAAGGGTTGTAACGTTAGGCTTACGGTAGGGAAATAAGGGTTTGGTGGGATAGGTTATTTAGTGGTGGTAAGTCAAAAATCTCTATGTTAACTGCATATGAAGAATGGCGTTGCTAAGCCAAGACTCGACACTCTAAAACTCTAGGCAACGAAAATAAACAAACATAATTTAAAAGATAGATGTAGGATGGCAGCCCGTATGTTTTTTTTTTTTTTTTTTTTTTTTTTTTTTTTTTTTTTTATCATACACTTTTACTCTACCATCCTCTACGGTACATCAAAATGATAGGGATTTATAGATACATCCCTACACTTGAGTTTTTATTACTCTAACACTAATTTGACCCGAATTGAAAAGATCAAAACACTTGGAGTGCATTATTATGCAAACAAAGGGAATTTGAGTTTAACGTTCTCTTCCCTATATTTCATAAACTTTAACTTTTCCCATGAATCCCAATCATCCCAAAACTGTATACAAAGGATATGACTCGACTTAGCAACTCATGCAAGCAACCAGATAATTGAACTAAGGGTTTTGGGTGATAACATAAATTTGCACTAAAAGTGAGTGCATAAGGGGTAGGCTAAGGCGATTTGGGTGTATATTTGGGGGTGGGGTGTAAACAATGCTCTTCATTGATATTCCGGAAAAACCGAAACATCATGAGAACCGCGAAAAGGATAGGCTCTGAGGGGTTAACTAGGGGTATCGTGTACTAAAGATGAGTACAACGCAAAGGGTGTGGGGGAATTACTCAACCGATATGGAAGAAGTAATTATATTACAGGTATCAAACAAGGGTTATCCTAATGCCTCTTATCATTTAGTTATTCCTAACTACACAAGTGTAGCCTCACTTGCGATCTCGGAATGCATCACAAAACAAGTTCTAGAATCTAATATACTACCGGTTCACACTCTAAGCATTAAAGATGAATGCTTTTAATTCCTACTAATCTAAGGGCGATCCTCACATTTTGGGTGGAATTTGGGTGGTAAGGGTTTTTGTGCTAGTCATGCAACTTCCTATCCGTGAGACGCTTTTGTTAAGACTAATGGCCCACTCCTATATGTCATGAAAAATTTTAAATTTGGTGCCAAAATTACCCTAACCAACATTTTCTCATGGTTTATTACACAAATACACTTGGACAAAGCAAACAGTCAAGGATAAGCATAGTTTCAAAGTTCCCGTTTTATTTTCCCTCCCTGCACTTAAACTGAACATTGTCCCCAATGTTCCCCGAAAGTATCAAAGTTATGATAATTGGAAGGTAATTAAAAACGAAAGAAACTAGTACTCCCCTGATTAGCTCGGTAGGATCCGTGTGTGAAGTAGTGGTTAAATCCTTTCCAAGAAGAATGTATGCGTGAAAAGCTCCTTCCAACCTTATGTATCTTCTTCTTGATAAATAAAACCTGCACACTTGAAGAAAACAAACAACCCAACGCATCAAACCGAACAAAGAAAAATCACAACAAGATGTAATTCCAGACTTAAATAAGATATAATGCTTGTGGAATGGATGTTTGCAGATTTTCTAGAAAATTAAGACCTGGAAAATTCCAAAAAATTTATAAGTAGCACAGAAAACGAGAAAAAGTAATCAGTTGTTTCTGCTCCTTCCTGACGCCGTCAGGTTGCAATCCTGACGCCGTCAGGTTATCATGACAGAAACTGGTCTGCGATTTTCTGGAAAAAATTCTGGAAAATTTTTATCTTTAAAATCTGGAAAAATTTCCTGCAAAACATCCATTATGACTCGATACAAGCATTTGACTCGAACAAACGAACATAAATATCTTTTAGTTAATTGTTATTCTCATGTTTACGTTTCTTTTGAAAACGTGTGTAATCCTCCCTACACTTATCCCTTATGTAAAATACCTTTATATGCAATTAAGACGAGGTTAAAAACAAAATAAAGCATTTTTACAAATTCAAACATGAGAATAAACAATCAATAAAAGATATACGACACACAAATAAAAATAAAAACAAATACACATGGGTTGCCTCCCAAGAAGCGCTTGTTTTTGTTCGAGTCACGAGCCTGACTCTACCCTTATTTAACAGATAAAGGGGAAGTTTTCCCTACACTTAAGTTTAAGTGCGGGTGATAGTAGCGATACACACCCTTAGGGTGGAAATATGCCACGTGAGGTGAAGGGGGTGTGTGAATGGCTCCCTTCATCCTAAAACTACCCGGACTAAATTGGTTGATGGGTGGGTCGGTTCCTCGTTTATTTAAGGATGGAAGTAAAGATTGAGGTTCCGGCTCATCAACACTAGGAAATTCCCTAGAACTAAGAGTAAGACTGAGACTACAAGTATTCAAACCTATATTCTCTAGTTGCGTTTGGTTCAAATGTTCTACCTCCATTGGGATTCCTAAAGTCTCTTCTACTACTTCCGGGTAAGTCACGTGCGGTGTGTATGCCTTAAATGATGGTGGAACTTGTGGGATACCTTGTGGGTCTAGACTTTTCACCTCATCCTCAATCACATCTACATCATCTATATGCTCGTCATGTATTATTTCCTTAGGTCGTGATGAAACCAATTTTAGTAATTGATCCAACTTATGGTTTAATGTTTGGTTGTTTTCCATAATATTTTCACAAATTCGGTTAGTTCTCCTAAGGGCCTTACTAACAATAGTTTCTAAACATGGAGGTTGTTCACGAAAGTCTATCCTAGGTGAAGGCTCAAACGAAGCATCGGTTGCACTAGATGAGGTACTTTGTGGGCTTGATGGAATAGTGAAACCCTCAAAAGGTTTATGGACTTGGTTACTTTCTTCCCACCATCTTGAATAATCCGCTTTGGTAATATCATAATTTCTTATGAAAAAACCTAATCGCGGATATAATGGATTCGCGTTCTCCATAATGGTGAACGGAAGAGTCAATGGAAAAGTTTTACGAACAAAGGCACAAAGAAGGGGGGATAGACTACGAGGAAGCTAATAAAAAGAAAAAAAAAATCTCACTTGATAGGAATCTTGTGAGTAGACCTAAACGAAATAGAAATCAAGCCTAAACAATAACTATTCCCCGGCAACGGCGCCAAAAACTTGATAACGCTACACGCGTCGTTCGGGGTCAAAGGAACTTCCTTTTCTTCGAGCAAGGTTTATAACACCCTAGGCAGTGAACCTAATCGTTGTAGTGTAGTAATTAGGGTAAGCCACGGGTATTGATATCGTTCTCTAGGGGAATAGTGTCGTTAGGCTGAATTGTATGTCGATTTAAGTCTAAAGGTGAGGGATGATTATTTTTTTTATCTTTTTATATTTTATGGAATGGAAAAGTACGAATCTCGGGGTTTGGAGGGGAGGGTGGAATTAGTTGCTAGTCAACTATTCCAAAAGATACTAACTAACTAAGGGATCTACCAGTAACGTGAAGCGTATCTACTTATGATGTATTACTCCTTGCTAGCTATCCAATTCTACCTACTGAATTGTCACGTCCTATAAAAGTTGAATTGTCACGTCCTTATTCCTAGTTGCGTTGTGTGTCTAAGGTTATAGGGTATGCGTTTTCTCCCTAACTCTTTGAATTCACCTTTAAGTGTAGTAAACAAAATCCACTAAATCATTCATAAACTAACTTTAAGGTTATCTTTGGTTTAGTAAACGAAATCCACCAAGTCATTCATAAACTATCAAAGATTTATCAAGTATTAAACACAACGATAGCCTAGTCGCACTCCTAAGCTAATTACAATTAAGATAAGAAACAACCAATCAAACAAGAGACAGTAGGATGCAAGAATTATAAACTAAACCAATTAGATTCATTGAAGTTGTCACACCCTAATGATGAAGATAGACACAAGCATCACTAAGAAATCAATAAGATCTAATTAATTATATACAAGTTTCACACAATCATAAGCAAACACAAGGTGAATTAGCCAAGCATAATTAATGAAGAGCAAGCAACAATTTTAATAATTGAAGACATACCATAGGATTGGATTAACAAACAAACCAACACACAATATTTATAGAGTGTTTGGAACCCTTTAAGTTGCTGGAAAAACACCTACCTAAACCCTGGAATCGGACTTAGGGTTTAGGGCTTACAAAAAGTGAAGTTATAATGTTATATTTATAGGCAGATTTTCTGTCGGCAAAGAGTGACGGCGTCACACTTATAGAGTGACGGCGTCACGACCATTTTTTCACCAAATTGTAGATTTTCTCGTTCCGGTCGCGTGGGCTTTTGAACCACCTTAATCCGAGTTCGTATGCAAAAGTTATGGCCAAAACAATATCAACTACTTCGCGCGCATGCTGTGATAGTCTTGATCACCTTGTGACGGCGTCACCTTATGTTTGTGACGCCGTCCCCTTCAGTCTATGACGTCGTCTGGATCAAATCTAGGGCGTCTGAGTTGCGACGGCCTACTCTTTTATAACCTGACGTCGTCACTTGAAAACATGCAATTTCGCTTCTGAGCCGTCGCAAAATGCCTTCCCGACGGCGTCGCAGATATGCAGTGACGTCGTCGCCTTATGTTTCAGCAGCTTTGAGTGTCTCGATTCTGACTTTGGCCATTTTCTTCGTATATTCGCGCCTTTTCGTCCAAATAAGCATCATTCCAGCATTTTGGCTTCAAGAGACCTAAAAAGTGAAAAGGAACGATATTAAGCAATAACGGATACAAAAGTGATCGAATAAGGGCTTAAATGACCCCTCAAAAAGGTACCTTTTAAAACCTTATCAGAGATGTTCTCCGATTCTAATGATAATGATTTGTTATCTTGTGGAGACATCGTTTATGTGGAAGATTTACCTTCTGAGCTTGTTAGCTTAGAAGAAGAGAATGATGAAGTTACTGACACTGAAATCAAAGATGAAGCACTTCGTGCAACATTACTGAATGTCAGTCTTCTCATTTCTAAAATCGAGGCTTTCAGTAAAAAACCTATTTCTACTCCTATCCCCATTAAGGATAGTGACATTCTTTCCGATGATTCTATTCCGGAAATGAAAGCCTTCTGTTCTAATGATATGGGAGAGAAGATTAGTGGCAGTACCACTTTTCATTCTCATAATTCTCTCCCCGATTATGAATCATTTACATTAGAGGAGTTCACCAATGAACGCACTCATATCAATTCTGAATATGATTCATTCACCTTCATGGAGTTCTCGGATGAACTCACTGTTATCATATCTCCACCAGAGTATGATAACTTCTACTTTGATCTAGACACACCCGGGATATGTCTAGACCAATTGAGCTTAAAAGATGAAATTCATGCTATCATGAATTCCCCTTCTGATGATGATGAGTTAGTCAAAATCATTATCGTGACTTTCTTTCTCTTCTTCACCTATCCCGTGGCTTCTCCTGTTCTTCACTCCTTCGGGTATGAAGACATTATCTTTGACCCAGGCATTTCCATGTGCCATTTGTGAGCCGGGTCTGTCTGTATATCTCATCGGTGTGGAACTTTCACGTACTTCAATGTTTATCCAAACATCTTGAAAGTCCGATGGAGATTGTCTCTTCCACTTACTTCCCCATGAACCAATGAATGCGGGGATCGAGTCAAGCTAGCGACTCTGTAATCAAAAATAGTAGTTTAACATGGGTTTTCACCCGTGTGTACCACCCTAGTGTGGGGGAGATGCCCCACATGTTGTATATAGATCTAAAAAATGAATGAAAATTGTAAATATTAAAAAAAGAGAATAATTGTTGTGTTTCTACACTTAGCTAGTAATGTTATCTTTTTACGTTCTAAGTTTCGGCATAACAGCCGGTACTTTGAATATTGAGGACAATATTCATTTCTAAGTGTGGGGGGGGAAATTCTGGCGAATTTTGATCATAAATGTACCCTTTTAGTCCCTTTTTCCCCCAAAATGGCCAAATTTAAAAAATTTTTTTTAGTGGAAGTACTATGTACTAAACGCAACAAATGGTAATCAGTCTACCATGTCTAACCCACATAAGGATTGGCTAATCCAGGAGCAAACGGCTCTTGGTAAAGATATCTCAAATCCGTTGACGGCTATATCCTTAAAAGTGAAGAGTTGGCTAGCCCGCAAGTTTATGGCTTGTGGTAAAGGCAGTGGAAAAACCATAATTGGTAATCAGCTCACCAAAGATAATACTGATAATTTATCTAAGAGTTGGCTAGTCCAGAAGCAAACGGCTCCTGGTAAAGACAAATCAAAACCGTTGAAAGCTGGTGATTTGCTCAAAATCATTTGGTTATCGGTGTACCAAGGTTCTTACTTGAACTGAAACATTTGGCTACTCCAGAAGTAATGGCTTTTGGTAAAGAGATAAAATCCATTAATTTTTCTCAAAACATTGCTAGGGACTAGCAATATCTTAGTGTGGGGGATTGATGAGTGTCTAAATACTCATCATTTTTGTACCAATTAAACTGCAAAAACATCTGAAAACACTCAGAAATACATCAAAATGATAAAAATATCACAAATAAGTGTTTTATGTGTTTTAAATGCAAAAATATCAAAATCTGGTGAAAAACGTATAAAGTTTGCATAATTGGCAGTTTTAGTCCCCCAAGTTTAAAAAGTTGTCAAAAACAGTCCCTGGTAAATCTAAATAAAGAAAAATGTTATTCAAGGTCCCTGAAATATTCTAATTTGTCAAAATTGGTCCTTGAATAAATCTTTTGTTAAATGGCAGAAAAGGTCCCTGAACTTTCATAAAATGTCAAGTTTGGTCCCTGGAAAATTTGAAAATGACAAAACTGGTCCTTGTACTATTGGAACTTGTCAATATTGGTCCCTTGTAACAACTTTGGAAAGTTACAGGAATGGCCCCTCAAGTTTGGAAAAATTACAAACAAGTCCTTATCAATACCTAACCTAAGCCTTGTCAAAACCTATTGTGACCCCCCTGCCATTTTAACCTTTTTGACCCTTTCTCTATTTTGGACCCCCAGGTCAAACCTAAGTCAAATAGCCAGTTTCCCACCTTATCCTGTACACCTTCCCCTCCACTTGCCTGTTGTCTGCAAATC